>OY747126.1:15000-205958 GCA_963556465.1 Berberis vulgaris | reverse complement strand
CATTTCGCTCACAATCTCTTGGTTCCACTCGTTCGTGACGCTGGGGTTTCTGGGAAGGAGAAGGACAAAGAAAAAAATGAGAGAATCGTAGAGGTGGCGGAACCAGAAGTCACAAATGTTCCTACATCTGGTATAAGTCGTCCATTGTCGGAGATTCTCAAAGAACTCAACAAAAAGCTTCCTGATTCTGTGATTAGGAAGTGATTTTGACAGACTTGGAGGCAGGGGAGGAGCCGTGTAGGTGGTCATCATCGTCAGGATCTGTGAGATGTTGGATGAGACGGTCGAGGAGATAGGCATCGGTGAGGCGGAGAGTGGGGAAGGAGTCATCGGTGGTGGTGGTTAGGGTTTGGGGAGAGGAGAGGACGGGGAAAGGGTGGAGATGTGGAGATAAATTAGGGTTAGGGTTTGGTGGTGGTGGAGTAAAAAGAGGGGAATCCATTTCTTGGAGGAAGTCGGGAGTGAACTTAAGAGTGAGATCTGTTCTTACAGTTCTTCCTCTCACTGAGAACCGTAGCCGCAGATCCACGAAATTGAGAGTGAGATGAGGGAAAGGGATGAGAGATTTTGATTTAGGGTATTCTTTCCTATATATAGTCTGGGGGCATTTAAGTAATTTTCTCGATTAAACGGATATCCGTGGGGCGGATATGGCCAAATCCGTATCCGCCCCGAATAAGAAACGGATACATTTTGGATATCCGTATCCGCCCCAACCTCCATATAGCATTAACCAAATCCGCCCCAAACAGGGCGAGTGGGGCGAATATCCGTGAAAATCCGCCCCACTGCCATCCCTATTTACTTGTGGCCAGCCAGACGACATTGCTAGTGAGTGTGGGACTCTGGCCATTCATCCTACTTCTTAGTTGTAGCCGATTCTTCAGGAAGTTAGAGGTGTCTATGCCTAGCCGCAGACAACACGCGTCTAAGCCTCCATCAATGATCAAGGGAAAGTCGAGGGTAAGCTTTGTTTACTCAAATAAATTCGTTATGCTATGTTATTATTATTGCGTTTAGCATGTTATTGTGGTGATTAGGGTGATACCATACGATTGTGATGGGAGGGAGGTTATGTTAATTGTCATGTTATCATCACAGGTGTAGTGCATCCCATTTTCTTGATTTAAAGTGTTGTTTGACATTGGAGCACCGAGATCTTTCATTTCTAGGAGAGCATAAATAGAGAACACCTTGCTACCACACCCTTATCTACTTCTCTTCGAGTTGAGTCCCCATTAAGAGAACATGTGATGTTGTATGACTTATGTCTAGATTTAAAATTTTCTTTGGTGGTCGTACCTTTGCTTTCGACTTTGTTGTATTGGGATTTGAGATTTTCGGCATGGATTGAATGATCAACCACTATGTATTTGAACTGTGTTTAATGGACCGCCACCTTTTTCTTCATGGAACTTTGCCTTTTACCCACTCTTGTGACTGCGACGACGACTCTGTAATGTCTTGTTACCTTTGTTCTGTAAAGGTCCCCAAACAGGACATCCGTGATGTAGTTGTAGTTCGGGATTTTTCCGATGTCTTTTAGAATATTCCCAATTTTCCTCCTCGTCGAGAGGTCACTTTTGCATCGACTTGCTTCCGGGTACAACTCCTATTGCTAAGTCTGCATATGGGAGTTTGAAGTTTGCTTCTTAGGGCATGTTGTATCCAGTCAAGGGATAGCAGTAGATCTTGAGAATATGGAGGCAGTTAGGTCTTGGAAGAGGCCGACTAGTGTTACGAATATTCATAACTTTCTAGGGCTGGTCGGTTATTATTGACAATTTATAGATAAGTATTCTCTGATTCTGCACCTTTGTTGACTAGAAAGAATACCCCCATTTGCTTGGTCGAAAGAGTGCACTGAGGCATTTGAAACTTTGAAGTAGAGATTGACTTCGATTCTCGTGTTAATTATTCCAGTGCTTGGTGTTAAGTTTGTGGTCTACATCGATGCTTGTGGCACTGGGTTGTGATGCATTCTTATGCAAGACAAGAAGGATGTAGCCTTTGCTTCTCGACAATTGAAATCGCATGAGAGTAGGTATCCCACTCATAGCTTGGTATTCGCTCTGAGAATCTGGAGACACTATTTATATGGGGATAAGTTTGAGTTATATACGGACCAAAAAAGCCTTAAGTACGTATTTTCCCAAAAGGGGTTAAATATTAGGCAACAACAGTGGTTAGATTTTCTAAGCAATTATGATTTTGAGATCTTATATCAGCCTAGTAGGGCGAACATGGTAGCAGATGCTTTGAGTAGGAGAGTGGAAAGTTCTAGAGGAGTTGGCCTCGTACATGTGCATCATCCGTTGTAGGTTCATTCGGCCTAGTAACTCATCTTGGGGGTGCTCATGCGATCTTTGTCTCTAAGAAGGATGGATCATTTAAGGATGTGTATTGATTACAAATATTTGAACCGAGTGGCTATTAAGAACAAATATCCCCTTCCAAGAATTGATGATTTGTTGGATTAGTTGAGGGGAGCCGCATTGTTTTCACAGCTTGACCTTCAAATAGGATATCACCAGATGAGGGTTGAGGATCAGAGCATACCTTCTATAACTTTCTGGATGAGATATGGGTTGTATTAGTTACTGGTGATGTCTTTTGAATTGTTGAACGCCCCTGCATTTTTTAGGAATTTGATGAACCAGGTGCTTCAACCGTTTCTAGATCAGTTTATGATAGTGTTCATCGATGAAATCCCGGTATACTCGAGGAACTCGGAAGAACATAAGGAACATCTCTGCCTTGTTTTACAGAATTTGAGGGTTCACTAATTGTAGTCAAAATCAGTAAGTGTCATTTCTGGGAGTCTGAAGTTCGCTTCTTAGGGCATGTTGTATCCAATCAATGGATAACTGTAGATCCTGAGAAGGAGGAGGCAGTTAGGTCTTGGAAGATGCCGACTAGTGTTACAGATATTCGCAACTTTATAGGGCTGGAAAATTTTTATCAACGATTTACAGAGAAGTTTTTTAGGATTCTGCACCTTTGTTGACTAGAAGGAATACCCCATTTGTTTGGTCGGAGGATTGCACAGAGGCATTTGAAGCTTTGAAGCAGAGATTGACTTCAGCTCATGTGTTAACTATTTCGGTGCCTGGTGTTAAGTTGGTGGTCTCATATATGCTTGTGGTACTAGGTTGTGATGCATTCTTATGCAAGACAAGAAGGTTGTAGCTTTTGTTTCCCGATAGGAGAGGAGGTATCCCACTCATGGCTTGGAGTTAGCGGCAGTGGTATTCACTCTGAGAATCTTGAGAGACTATCTGTATGGGGATAAGTTTGAGTTATACACGAACCAAAAAAGCCTTAAGTACTTATTTTTCCATCTAATTTTGATCATGAATCTCAAAGGTTGTAATACACGATTTTCTCGATTTTTTTATCTACCTTTGAGGCTCAATCTCAGATGCAATAATCCACGATTTTTTTATTCCTTCCAGATACCTTTTGAAGTTCAATTTCAACAGAAATAACACACAATTTTCTCATATTTTTTCATCTAATTTTGAGTCTCGATCTCAAAGGCTATAACAAACAATTTTCTCATTTTTTTGTATCACCCGTAGTTTTTCAGTTGTTTGATTTGCTTAATTTTAGATTTTTTCTATTAAAACAATGACTTTAACAGTTCTTGGAATTTAATTATTTTTAGAATTTTTTAAAATAATTTTCTGATTTTTTGGTATGTGCCCTTAGAAATGCGGTGGGTGCAAATAGCCACACAAATATAAAACTGAGTTTCCCCTTTTTTTTCCTTTTATTCTTCCTCTTTTTTCCCCTCTTATAGAGTGTCTCCCCCTGTGACAATCCTTCTTTTCCAGCGTGAGTTTGTGAGATTTTTTTATTTCCCCCCCCCCAAATCTCGTCCTATCTTCTTTTTTCTCCCCTCTCCTTTTTAGTCGAGTTTTCCACCTTAAAAATAGAGAAATCAGTGAGAGGGCTCGGTTAGAGCTATCACTGCCAGAGTGAGTGGATCTGCTCCAATCGATCACTTAGGTAATGGTTGGGTCGTCGGTTGGAACCTGTAAACCCAACATGCAAGGGTGGTTTCGTGGTTAGCTTGAATTTTTGAAAATCAGCTGTGCATGTTCGACAGGGAGGTCCACTAGCGTGAATCCAAGCTGTGGTCGTACGGGTGAGCTGCGATTCACGGTTACAAATTTTCTATGACCTACTTCCGGTCAGTCTCCGGCCTGTTGTGTTGTTCAGAGACAATCGGATCGGAATAGGGTGATTTTCGTCGAATTTTGGGCTTCGTCTGAGTGGTTGCAGGATTTAGTTTGCTGCTAAGTAATTTTCTAACCGTGCGCCGAACTGTTACTTCTTCCTTTTTAAGTCTTCGGCCAGTTTGTTCACTGTTGGGTCTGTCTTTGCAGTTTTGGGAAGTTTCCTTAGTTGCATATTCGTTGTTCCGCGAATTGGGAGCTTCGGTCGGTAAGATTTGGGTTTCGAAAATCTATTCCGCTCAGGTGAGTGAGAACGTTCCTTTAATTTGTGCAATGGTATTTTAATAATACAATTGTTTTCAAAATGTTGTTGCGGGAACTAGATAATAAATTGTGGTTAACGATTTTCTTAAAATTCAGTTTTCACAAACTATCCTAAAGTTTTTGTCAGGGCCTTTAAAGTCAATGTTAAGGGAACTTTTCTAAGATTTTTTATCGGAGTCTTCAAAATCAAAAATATTCTTGGTTTTATATATTTCGATTGGTAGTTAGTGAGTTTGGAGTTCGTGTGCTTGATGAATGCTAGTCAAAGATTGTGGTGGTAAGCTTATTATATAGATACAATTTGAATTTTTGGTTATAGCATACTATACGAAAATGATATGCTTTAATGCCATGTAGTATGTAAATCTACCATGTTAGATACTGACATTTAGCATAATTGCATAAATGCTGAAAAGCTAAAAAGATTCATGGTTTATGGTTGAGCTGTGGAATGACATATGAAAGCGATTGAAAAATTAAGCATCCATGGCATGTGATAGAGAAGTTATGTGATCATTTCAATTATAGTGTTGACCAATGCATTTCAGTCATGGACTTGCATATCATTTAGATTATATTTTTCCCGCTACTCTAGCCAAATGGATATGCATACTGTGTTTGGTGCGTATCACTTGTTCAACACTAGGAACTACACGAAACCTTGTTAGGGAGTAGCACTGTGGACTTGAGAACGAGGTTGGATCTCTCATCCAAGAAAGGAACTCTCGGCGCATGTGATCGCTGCCTCGGCTTTGAGGGTGTTTGATCCTAATCTCTCATCCAATAAAGGAACCACCGGCTGTAGTTAATAATTACCTCGGCCTTGAAGATGTTTGATCCTTGATTCCCCACATCCAAGAAAGGAACTCCCGGCGTGGTTGATCACTGCCTCGGCCTTGAGGATGTTTGGGCTTTTAATCGCGTTGATAGTTCCCCGATGCGCGTTACGATTTATGACTGGGTCACACTATCGATCTTCTGTGGCAACGTGTATGTCCAAGAGGCGGCACCCCGCTTGGGAACATACATGCTAAGAGTGGCATCGGTGTGGATAGAGGCATGTCAGGGTAAGACATGTTCGGCGCGATGGGCTAGGTGCGATTGCGGGAAAATATATCGTATCCTGTAACATCTCATGTGCATATTCACATCATGATTGAGCATTGTAATGAAAAGTGGAAGGGCATTGTTAAATTTTATGATTCATTTAAACTATTCTAGTTGAGATGGTGTGTTCTATTTAACTCGTGTGCATATTAATCATGTTTGAGTAATTAAGACGAAAAGTAGTAGTGCATCGTAAGTCATTGACACTTGTTTATCTCTCCTATTATTTGATATTGTACCTTAATTTATGAAATAGTTGTTTTGCTTCTCCTCATACCAGCTAGTGCTGACCTGTTTGCTTGTTTTGTAGCAAATGAGTGTATCCCTACCTGAAGCAGGTGGTGATAGTGGTGTCGCCGGAGGTGCGGAATGATCAAGTGGTCGTCTGTGAGGTTGTACATCGGAGAGGTAGGTCGAACTATCAGTTTTTGGGTTTTTTATTGTATTTTGTAAGTCAAGGTGACTTAGGTGGGAATGTGAAGACAAATGCAACTTTGATATTATGGTCGCTTCTATGCATAGTGATGTTTGATTTAGTTTATTGTATCTTGTGCTAGCTAGTGTAACCAGTGGCAAGTAAATGGAAAAAATATTTAGGGTGGTGTCGCGTCTCAGTTATCGAGATATTTCGGCGTCTCAAAAATTAAGGCGTGACATTTTTCATATACCTTTGAAGCTCAATCTCGAAGGTACATTTCACGATTTTCTCATATTTTTCATGAAACTTTCAGGATTAATTAAAAAAGACTATAACTCATGATTTTCTCATATTTATTCATCTAATTTTTATCCAGAATCTCAAAGGCTATAATCCACTATTTTGTTGATTTTTCATATATCTTTGAGGATCAATCTCAAAGGCAATTCAAGGTTTTCTCATATTTTTTCGTTTGCCTTTGAGTCTCAATCTCAAAGGCTATAATTTATGATTTTCCCATCTACTTTTGATGTAAATAAAAAAGGGCATATAATCCATAATTTTCTGTATTTTTTCGTATACCATTGAAGCTCAATTTCAAAAGTTATAATCTACGAATTTCACAATTTTTTAATATACATTTTGAGGCTCAATTTTAAGGCTATAAATCCACGGTTTTCTGCTATTTTTTCGCCTACCTTTAAGTCTTAATCTGAAAGGCTATAATCCCAGACTTTCTCAAATTTTTTCATGAAACTCTAAGGATCTGCCATAACCCACGATTTTTCTCATTTTTTTTTCATCTGCTTATTATCCTCAATCTGAAAGGTTATAATCCACGATTTTATCTATTTTCTCATGTACTTTTAAGGCTTATTGTCAATGGCTATAATTCACCATTTTTTCAAAATATTTAATTTGCATTTGAGTCTCAATCTCAAAGTCTGTAATCCACGATTACTCATATCTTTTCATCAACCTTTGAGGCAATATCTTAAGGGTATAATCCGTTATTTTCCTGATTTTTTCATCTACCTTTGAGACTCAATCTCACAGGCTATAATTCATGGTTTTCTCATATTTTTTCATCTGACTTTGAGGCTCAATCTAGAAGGTTATAAACAACGACTTTCTCGTATTTATTCATCTACATTTGAGTTTCAATTTCGAAGGCTAAAACCCAATATATTCTCATATTTTTTTAATCTAAAAGGCTATAATCCATGATTTTCTCGATTTTTTACTTATACCTTTGAGGCTCAATCTTGAAGGCTATAATTCACGGTTTTCTCATATTTTTTCATCTACCATTGAGTCTCAATCTCAAAAGCTATAATCAACAATTTCTCATATTGTTTCATCTAATTTTGAGTCTCAATTTCAAAGGTTATAAACCATTATTTTCTCATATTTTTTTCATGAAACTTCAATGATCAATTGCAAAGGCCATAATCCACGGTTTTCACATATTTTTTCATCTACCTTTTGTCCTCAATCTCAAAGGCTATTATCCATGATTTTCTCGATTTTTTTCATATCCCTTTAAGGCTCAATCTTGAAGGCTACAATTCACTATTTTCTCATATTTTTCATCGGCCTTTGAGTATCAATTTTGAAGTCTATAATTCACGGGTTTCTCGTATTTATTGATCTACCTTTAAGATTCAATTTCAATGGCAATCACACACTATTTTCTCTTTTTTTTATTCTAATTTTGATCCCGAATTGCAAATGCTATAATACACAATTTTCTCGGATTTTTTTATCTTACTTTGAGGCTCAATCTAAAACACAATAATCTACGATTTTGTCGATTTCTTCCATATACATTTGATGTTCAATTTCAAAGGCAATAACGCACGATTTTATCATATTTTTAATATAATTTTGAGTCTTAATCTCAAAAGCTTTAATCCACAATTTTTTTTTTTATTTTTTTTATCTACCTTTGAGTCTTAATTTCAAAGCCTATAATCTATGATTTTTTCAAAATTTCATGAAACTTTCAGGATCAATTGAAAAGGCCATAACGCAAAGGTTTTCTCATATTTTTCATCTACTTGTTATCCTCAATCTCATTTTTTTCATATACAGTTGAGGCTAAATTTCAAAGGTTTTAATTCATGGTTTTCTCATATTTTTCATACACCTTTGAGTCTCAATCTCTAAGGCTATAATCCACGATTTTCTATTATTTTCCATCTACTTTTGATGCTAATTTAAAAGGGTATAATCCAAGATTTTCATGAATTTTTCGTATACTTTTGAAGCTTGATCTCAAAGGCTATAATCCACGAATTTCTCAATTTTTTTCATATACCTTTTGAAGCTCAATCTCAAATGCTATAATCCACAATTTTCTCATATTTTTCATCTACATTTGAGTCTCAATCTCAAAAATTATAATCCATGATTTACTCATATTTTTTCATGAAACTTTAATGATCAATTGCAAAGGTTATAACCCACAGTTTTCTCATATTTTTCATCTACTTTTTATCTTCAATCTCGAAGGCTATCATCCACGATTTTCTCAATTTTTTTTTCATATACTATTGATGCTCAATCTCAAAGGCTATAATTCACGATTTTCTCACATTTTTCATTGTCCTTTGAGTGTTAATCTTGAAGGTTATAATCCACGGGTTTCTTGTATTTATTCATCTACCTTTGAGTTTCAATTTCAAAAGACATAACACACTATTTTCTCTTATTTTTTCATCTAATTTTGATGATACACCAAAATAATCTATCTTCTACATTGTACACGTGTCATGATGATCTCGAGATATAATAGGTCCGAGCGTCAGCCCAACACTGATCCGGCCCAAGCGGTTCTAACCCCGCACAATGCAGTTCGCCAGACAGACCCAAATCATTACAGCTTGCTAAACCCACGTGTTTCACAACTATCCTCAATACCCGTAAGCCCTGCTAAGGCAAATATCTCGAGGATCAGCTTCGGACAGGCAAGACAGCATCAGTTTGCTTCCAACTATGAAGCAAATACCAGAGTATATGTCGCACATGAAAACTTCTATCTATGGACTACTCTCTGATTGGTAACTATCTCCCGCGTATCTAGGAGCACAAGGCTAACAGGGAAACTCCCCTTCACAGTACAACTCCTAATTAGACAAGGATCTCCACATAGATTTTCTTACCTAAACTACGCTACCGATGGCTGGTCGAACCAAGACTCCAACACTATAAATAAGACATGAGGTTGGTAAGTTAAGGTACCCTACAAATTCCCTATTTACAACATTACGCCTTCCTCATATCCCTATCCGACTTCAACATCGGAGTGCCATCGACCACCATAATGGTGGTCCGTGGCTCACACGCGTTCCTTGTGCAAGTCAGCAGGTTTGCAGATCAAAGTCAAAGCAGGGGGTGGAAATCGACTGCATCAGCTATAATACACGATTTTCTTAAATCTTTATCTATTTTTTAGGTTCAATCTCAAACGCAATTATCCATGATTTTGTCAATTTCTTCCATATACCATTGTAGTTCAATTTCAAACGCAATAACCCACGATATTTTCATATTTTTTTTTGTCTAATTTAGAATCTCAATCTTAAAGGCTGTATAATCCACAATTTTCTCATATTTTTTCATGTACCTTTAAGTCTCAATCTCAAAGGCTATAATCCATTATTTTTTCATATTTTCATGAAACTTTCAGGATCAATTGCAAAGGCCATAACCCACGATTTTCTCATATTTTTTTTCATCTATTTTTTATTCTCAACCTCAAAGGCTAATCCACATTTTTCTCAAATTTTTCATATACCTTTGAAACTCAATCTCGATGGCTATAATTCCTGGTTTTCTCATATTCTTTTATCAGTCTTTAAATGTCAATCTCAAAGGCTACAATCCATAGGTTTCTCATATTTATTCATCTAATTTTGAGTTTTGATTTCAAAGGCTACAACCCACGTTTTTCTCATAATTTTTCATCTAAATTCGAGTCTCAATCTCAAAGGCTATATTCCATGGTTTTATTATATGTTTTCACTTACTTTTGAGTCTCACTCTAAAATACTATTATCCACGATTTTCTCGTATTTTTTACTATTTTTCATTAACCTTTCAGAATCAATTGCAAAGGCCATAACCCACGGTTTTCT
Source organism: Berberis vulgaris (assembly GCA_963556465.1). Taxonomy (NCBI): domain Eukaryota; kingdom Viridiplantae; phylum Streptophyta; class Magnoliopsida; order Ranunculales; family Berberidaceae; genus Berberis; species Berberis vulgaris. The sequence goes on along the minus strand of OY747126.1, from coordinate 195,789 downwards.
CATATTTTTCATCTATTTTATATCTTCAATCTCTAAGGCTATAATCCACGATTTTCTCGATTTTTTCATATACCTTTGAGGCTCAATCTCGAAGGCTATAATTCACGGTTTTCTCATACCTTTTCATTTGTCGTCGACCTTTAATCCACAATTTCCTCATATTTTCCCATCTCGTTTTGATACTAAATATCCAAGGGTATAAACCACGATTTTCTTGATTTGATCGTATTCATTTCAAGCTCAATCTCATAGGCTATAATCCATGATTTGCTCACATTTTTTTCATCTACTTTTGAGGCATAATCTCAAAGGGTATAATCCATGGTTTGCTTGATTTTTCATCCACCTTTTAGGCTCAATCTCAAAGGCTATAATTCATAGTTTTTCATATTTTATATCTAACTTTGAGGCTCAATCTCGAAGGCTATATCCACAACTTTCTCTTATTTATTTATCTATCTTTGAATTTCAATTTCAAAATCTATAACCCATATTTTCTATTTTTTCATATAATTTTGATCCTCATTTTCAAAGACAATAATCCACAATTTTCTAAATTTTTTACTTTAACCTTTGATGTTAAATATTGAAGTCTATAATCTATATTTTCCTAATATTTTTTCATCTACCTTTGAGTCTCAATCTTAAAGGTTGTAATCAACAATTGTTTCATATTTTTTTGCATCTACCTTTGAGTCTTAATCTCAATGGCTACAATCCATGATTTGTTCATATTTTTCATGAAACTTTCAGGATCAATTGCAAAGGCAATAACCCAAGGTTTTCTCATATTTTGCATCTATTTTTTATCCTCAACCACAAAGGCTATAATCCACATTTTCCTCGATTTTTTTTTATATACATTTGAACTACAAGAAAATGGGAATTTAGCGGCGGGCATTCAGCGGCGGTTCGCAAAAACCGCCGTTAAATGCTTTATTCAACGACGTTTCGTTGACCGTCGCCAAATAATATTGGTTAACGACGGTTGTGGTTAATTGCGGCTGTGCTGATCGTCGCCATATGCTTGATCCAAATTCGGCGTGGTGGAAAAACGTGCAAATGGGGTGCAATTAACAAATCTTGATTGTGTTTTAGATCTTAATACAATCTAATGGATGAGGTTTCAATCCCAAACCTAACTAATTTATTTTAACTTTCTAATTTATTTTAACTTCCTATTCTTTCTTTTTTTCTTTTATTTAACCTAGCTAGAATATTGTTTGAAAGAGGAAACGACAGAGGAAGAAACGAAGGAGGAATAAGGAGGAAGAAGAAGTGATTGTTGGTGAACAAAACAACATTGTTATTCAGAAACCACTATATGCTGAAATCGTCAACAGGTAAATCGAATATTGTTCACTGTTCTTATTGGTAAAATATTGTTCACTGTTCGTTTCTATGTTTTTTTTTTTGCAACTGTTACAACTCTTTCATTCTAATCTCTAGAGTTTCATAACTGTTTCTATGTTCACTGTTCGTTTCTATGCGTTTATACTCTTTTACAAAAATGACGATGGGTGCATTGGATTTGAGTATATGGAGATTTGTTTAAGTAAAGAAGGGGACTTTTAATGTGGTTTTAAAAACTGAAAGTTGAGAAGCCAGAAACAGTGCTATTTGCAATTGAGCCTACGGATATATATGCAATTTATTTATAAAGTTACCAACAGGACTCATTTAACTGCACTAATAACAACCTAGTACACCTAATTGCATAAAAACTAGTTTGATCTTGTCATACCTGGCTCTACTTGTAAATTGATTTTCCTGGTGTAGGAGAATTACTATGATACGATATTATAGTGTATATTCTGTCTAAAATAAAGACCCCAACCCCAATCCTTCAATGACTTGTATTGATCTATTCTCCATATAATATCTTGGGTTTCATTAATTCTTTCACTTCATGTCATGGTTTCCTTGTTCTGAATCTTGGAAACCTTTGAGATACCTGCAATATATAGTACAAATTTTGATAAAAACAAGCAAACTTTAGATCCTATGACTTGAAGGCCCATATTCCTTTCAATTTTCATTCTCTAGATGATATATGAGTTTATTAGAACTAATTATCTTTCCATGAAAAGGGAGTAAATAAAATCACTAATAAAAAATGATGATACTATTAATGATGAAATTAGTTAGAGGAACAAGTTGGTCCTCTAGTTACTAACATTCAGAAATCTGTTGATGAAAGTTTAATTACAGAGAGTTCAACACCATAGTTATTATATGTTGCAAGCAAGTTGCAACAAATTAAGCCATCGAAATTCATTTATAAAACTCAAAAGTAGAAGATGAAATCAAAGGTTTATTGGTCTTACAACTGAAAGGCTTTGGAGGAATGGCAGGATGGTAAGTCTGAAAGAATCCTCTATTCTCTTTTAGCAACTCTTTCCACACTGCAAGATAGTTACTTATTTCTATTTCTATGCATGTTCATTGTTTGCTTATTTCTATGCATGTTCATTGTTTGCTTATTTCTATGCATGTTCTTAATTTGTAAAACATAATGGAATCAATCAGCAGTCCTTTGGGTTGGCTTCATCCCCAAGAGCTCAAGAATGAGTATAAAAGGGGCACTTTAAAGTCTTGATTGAAAAGTATATTGTATAATTGCAATTTAATTTGTAAAACATAATGGAATCAATCAGCAATTAGTCTTGATTGAAAAGTACAAAAGGGGCACTTTAAAGAATGAGTTTGACATACTACCTTAGACCAACATCTTCTAGTTTTGCTAATTGCAATTAGTGATTTGTATTGTATTATTAAAACTCTCTTAGGTCTGCCTAATGACACTCTAATCTAACTAATGAAAACAATCTAAACTACTGAATGTTGGTGTCAAACCCGTCTTTATTCACTGCTGAAACAGGGCTTGCAAACTCTGCTTTGTTTGCTGCTGAAACCATTGTGCAGACTCCGCTTTGTTCATTGCTGAAACGCTGCACTCGGCTTTGTTCACTGCTGAAACAGAGCTTGCAAACTCTGTTTTTGGAGTCTCTTTCAGCTGTTGTAGGGTTGTTGGAGTCGCTGAATTAGGGGTCTTGATTAGCTGTTGCTCGTCTTCCTGATCAGCACCCAGCAAAACTCGCTCTCCTATTTGGCTCCTTGACTCGGGTGGATAAAAATGGGTCTCTAAACCATTTGTTTACACAGCACTATATATGCCTCAAAACAATTCTAACACTCTATCTAAATGAAGGAAAAAATTAAATAAAAATGAAAAAAAAACTATAGAGCAATTGATCAACTAACTAATCTATTTTAACTTTCTAATTTATTGTAACTTTCTAATTTATTTTCACTTCCTATTCTTTTTTTTTCACGTAATATTCAGTTAACTTGATTATTTAACTTAGACTAGTATTTCGAGGAAGAAACGAAGGAGGAACATTCGAAGGAGGAAGAAGAAGTGATTGTTGGTGGTCTCTCGTGCTCGTTCGATTTGTCCATCATCTTAGTTCTTCCATATCCCTCACGGTATGTCTAACTTTTGTATCTTTCTCATAAGCATGTTATCATGTATTTAGCAATAAACAAAACAACATGTTTTAGATTTCTTACTGGCATGTTTGCAAACAAAACAACATGTTTTAGATTTCTTATTGGCATGTTTTAGATTTCTTACTGGCAATAAACAAAACAACATGTTTGCAAATAACATTTTTACAAACATGTTTGCAATAAACAAAACAACATGTTTTAGCAATAAACAAAACAACATGTTTTAGATTTCTTACTGGCAATAAACAAAACAACATTTTTAGATTTCTTCCTGGCAGCATGTTATCATGTATTTAGCAATAAACAAAACTGCATGTTCTTAATTCTAGATTTCCTACTGGCAGCAGGACATGTTTGCAATATGAACAAAATAGCATGTATTTAACAATAAACAAAACAGCATAAGCATGTTATTATGTATTTAACAATAAACAAAACAGCATGTAATAGATTTTCTGTTGGCAACAGGAAATGTTTGCAATATGAACAAAACTATTATTGTTTTGTTATTGCAATATGAACATAGCCATTCTCAAATTATTATTGTTTGATTAGTAGGATTGAATTTATTAGTTGTTTTGTTTTGATTGAATTCAAATATTTTGAAATGGACAAAACTTGGATTTCTATGCCGAGGAATACACTTGAACAGTGTTCTAAAAATCGCTAGGCGCTGGGCGGGCGGCGAGCAGGTGCCTAGCGCCCAGGGGCCTAGGCGGCACCTAGGCGGTCTTAGGTTTTATATTATTACTTTAATAATTTACAAAAGTTAAGCATAATACTTTATCAATTACATTCAATTTAATGCCAATATACATATGCAAAATTTAAAAACATGAAAAATTAACAATCGTGAACAAAATTTATTAAAACTCAAATGACTGAAGTTGGTCATGATGGGTACTTTATATAAATTTGAATTTGTGTACTCTTTTATTTTTCTTCAAATTGCATGAATAACCTCAGTTATGTTTGATAAAATCTACATTAGTAAAATTGGTACCGGCAGATCCTTTGAGAATTCCATTAAGTAATCATCATTTGCTACATTTAGACATATACTGAATAAAAAACAATTAAATAGTTTATTTCTAAAAAATAGGAACACAATCAGCCTTATTAAAAAAAAATTAAAAAATTAAAAATAATAATAATAATAATAAAATCGCCCAGACCGCCGAGACCCCGCCTAGGCCGCCTAGACCCCGCCTAGATCCCGCCCAGACCCGCCTAGACCCGCCCTGACTGCCCAGAACCGCCCAGACTGCCCAGAACCGCCCAGACAGCCCGCCCAGCCATTAATCTGGGCGGTTTTCCACCTTCTAGTGCCTAGGCCGATTTTTAGAACACTGCACTTGAATATGCGGAAGGATTGAATCAGTTTCTGGATTTTGCATTTGCAAACAAGTCATCTGATAATAGAATAAAGTGTCCTTGTCCTCGTTGTGCTTTTAGAAAATGGGAGACTAGAGAAGTGGTGTATGATCACTTGATTTGTAGACCATTTCTGAAAGGGTACACTGTTTGGTTACAACATGGGGAGTTGGGTACAAGTCAAAGTTCTACTGTCATGCATGTAGTGCAAGATAGTCAGCCTATTCAAGATCCAATGCAAGAATCTTCCACATCACATGGACCACATGAAAGGGATGGAAGAATGGGGGGTATAAGCAGTGGGTTGAATGATGAAGTTAAACAGTTTTTTGAGTTGCTAGAGGATGGAGGGCAAGAGCTATATGAAGGGTGTTCAAAGTACTCAAAATTATCTTTTTTGGTTAAACTGTATCACATTAAGTGTATTTGTGGGATGAGTGACAAAGCAATGTCGATGATAGTAGAGTTGATGCATGATGCATTCCAACATGCAAGGATCCCCGAAACTTTCTATGAGGCCAAGAAAACCATTAATAAAGTTGGTCTTAATTATACTAACATGCATGTCCGAATGATTGCATGTTGTACCGAGGATTGGATAAAGATAGACAAACATGCAAGCAATGTGGCACATCTAGATGGAAGCCAAATACCAAGGGAACTGCAAATAATGTGCCTATAAATGGTAAGAAAAGAAAAAGGCAACCTGCAAAGGTTCTTCGTTATTTTCCATTGATACCGCGATTGCAACGCTTGTTTATGTCTTCTAAGACTGCTGTTGATATGAGATGGCATGCTAGTGAGGATAGCAAAGATGGTCTGATGCGACATCCGAGAGATTCTGAGGCATGGAAAAAATTTAGTTTAACATTTCCTGAATTTGCTTTGGATGCACGTAATGTACGCCTCGGCTTGGCTAGCGATGGGTTTAACCTTTCGGGAATATGAGTACTAGTTATAGCAATTGGCCAGTGGTTCTAGTTCCGTACAACACTCCTCCTTGGAAATGTGTGAAGCAAACTTCCTTCATTCTTTCAATGATCATTCCTGGTAAGCGGATGCCAGGCAATGATATAGACATTTACTTACAACCTCTTATTGATGAATTGAAGGAGTTGTGGGTTGGTGTAGAAGCATATGATGCTTCGTTGAATGAAAGTTTCACAATGCGAGCAGCTTTAATATGGACAATAAGTGATTTTCCAGGGTTAGGGACCCTATCAGGGTGGAATACACATGCTAAACTAGCTTGTCCTTCATGTAACTTTGATGCGGAGTCTTGCCGGCTTCCACATAGTAAAAAATGGTGTTTCATGGGTCATCGGCGTTTTCTAAATGCTGGTCACAAGTTTAGATTGAACCGAGTTCGCTTTAATGGCAAGTAAGAAAAAAGGAATCCACCAATACAACTATCAGGAACAGATATTTTGAAACAAGTAGAGAATATTAACGTTCATTTGGAAAGACACCCGAGGTTGAAGTTATAGGTAAAAGAGCTCGTGGGCAAAATACTAGAATTGGTGAGGCGCAACAATGGAGGAAAAAAAGCATATTTTTTTATCTTCCATATTGGGAGCATAACTTGATCCGTCACAATCTTGATGTTATGCATATTGAGAAAAATGTGTGTGACAATGTGATATACACCCTGCTTAATGAAAGTGGGAAGACTAAAGATCATCTTAATGCCCGAAAAGATCTTCAATCAATGGGTATAAGAGAAGCTCTCTGGCCAAATGAGAATGGGAAATACCTTCCTAGTCTTTTTACAATGACTAATGCAAAGAATGACATATTTCTTAGGACTTTGAAACATCTCATTGTGCCAGATGGTTACTCAAGTAACATATCCAGATGTGTTGATTTGAAACAACGTAAGTTGTTTGGGTTGAAAAGCCATGATTGCCATATTCTTATGGAACAACTGCTGCCAATTGCAATAAGAAATGCATTGCCTACTCCAGTGTCCGCAATTTTGGTTGATATGTGCTCATTTTTCCGACACATATGTGGTAAAGTGTTGAATCCTCAAGACTTGGACAATCTACAACATCGAATTGTGTTCACACTTTGCCACATGGAAATCTTATTCCCTCCTTTTTTTACGGTCATGGTTCATTTAGTAGTTCATTTGGTTGATGAAGTCAAACGTGGAGGCCCGGTACATTATCGATGGATGTATCCTATAGAGAGGTAAATATCATAAATTAAACCTTCTGAATTATCACTTGATTTTCTTATTCTAATACATTTGCTTTTATAATCCTGAAGGTACATAGGACGTTTGAAGTCATATGTACGTAATAGGGCACAATCGGAAGGTTTTATAGCTGAAGGATACCTAGCCGATGAAATTCTTATCTTTTGTTCAAGATATTTAGATGATGTGGAAACAAGATTCAATCGAACACCCCGTGTTGATGATGGGGTAATTGGTGTTGGATCTTCTGAAGTGGCTACTTTGTTTCCATTGGTAGGCAGACTAGTGGGGGGTTCTTCATATTTCAATTTAACACCTTTAGAATATATGCAAGCACATCGTCACGTGTTGATCAACTGCACAAAAGTCAACTCGTTTATTCAGTGAGTAAATTCTAATACTTAATATGATTCTTCAAAAAACTTTGTAATGGCTCATACTTATTTTTTATGATGTAACATTTAGGGAATATAGGATAGAAACTAAGAGAAGGCTAAGGAGTCGTACACGATCACAAGTTGAGATAGATAAGGTGGTTCATAAAGGATTCGTAGATTGGTTTAGGAGACGCGTAAGTATATATTATATCAATTATTTATTTAAGTAATATAATCATGCATATGACTAATATGGTATCATTTTGATGTTAGGTTGTGAATGATGTAAACGGATCACATTCAAATGACATTATATTTCTTGCACGAGGACCACTTATTCAAGCAAGAAGGTTTACTGCATATAATGTTAATGGCTTCAAATTCCGAACATTAGCACGAGAAGATGGCTTGAAAACTCAGAATAGTGGAGTATTTGGTTCATTTGGAACTAGAAGCTATGCAAGCAGTCGTGATAATAATGTCAGGGAAGGAAGTGTTCCTTATTATGGAAAATTGATAGATATCATTGAGTTAAACTATCATGGTCGTTTCATGGTTACCATGTTCAAATGTCAGTGGGCAAATACCACTAGTGATAGAGGGATTATAATAGATGAATTGGGCTTCACTTCCATCAATTTTTCTCGGTTGATACATATTGGTGATCATGAAGATCATGAGCCATATATTCAAGCTTCAGAGGCACAACTTGTGTATTATGTGGAGGATGAGGTGGATAAAGAATGGAGTGTTGTTGTTCATTTAAAGCCAAGAGACTTGTATGACATGGGCGAAAATGAAACTGAAGACTCATTCTATGAGAATACGCCTTATCAACAACAAGACTTAGATGAGTGGTTTCAAGATGATAATGGAGATTTTCCATTGGCAAGGGATGATATAGATGATGAACCTGCAATCAATGCTAATAATGACAATATTATAGAAGATGAAGATTTTGTATGAAAAATTATGTTTGTTATAATACATTACTATGACAATTTTGCTTATTGGTTTCAAACATGTTGTCTTTTCCTATTCATTATATAATTTATTATTTCACAATTTGACTTTTGTTTGAAGTTTCAGTGATGCCTAGGCCTAAACGTTTCCAAGTTGAATCGGATCCTATAGAGCGTCCGACAAAATCTCGATCCTTTGAATCTAGTGCTCGGTCTCATCCAACTGCTACATCTGAGTCTCATCCAGTTGCTACATCTGTTTCTCATCCAGCTGCTACATCTGTCTCTCATCCAATTGCTACCTCTGAGTCTCATCCAGCTGGTACATTGATCTCTCAGCCACCTGCTACATCCGTCTCTCATCCACCTGATGATATTGAGTCTCATCCAGTTGCTACACCCGAGTCACGGTCAAGTGTTCATGAACGCAAATCCAGAAAGTATTGGACAGTGAATACAATTGGTATGTTATTTAAACTTATTCAAGAAAATAATATGTTAGTTGCTAATTTTGAATGAAGTATAACGAATATCAACTTGTCCTAGATGAGCAAGGGCTAATAAAAGAATCTCATATGAGGGCACATGATGTTTGGTCACTTCCTAGAGGCACAAAAGTGATGATTCCATTTAACACTGAGCATCAACCTATTGGAGATGCAGCTGGTCTCTTAGGAAGTTTTTTAGGAGAATTGGGATCCGATTTTAAGGCTTTTCCAGTTGGATACAACTCTTGGAAGGATGTGCCAAAAAGTTACAAGGATGGCGTGTATACTACTATTATACAGGTATGGCTTAATTTATGTTTGTCACTTACCTTGTTTGTAAGATTATTGATAACGATTTGAATACTAATGACTATTAATTTTGAAGAATAAACTACATGTGGAAGATCCAATGGCAGACCATTATATCTTGCAAAACATTGGGAAGAAATGGAAGGACAATAGGCATAAATTGTTCCATGAATTTTATGATCCTACACTGTCCAGAGATGCTAATATCGCAAAACATCCCAAAGGCATTGATCGTAATGATTGGGCACATTTTATTGACTACCGCTTGGATGAAAGGACAAAGGTAACACAAAATATTTACATTATTCATTTAGATAACTAGGAATATGCTAACAATATGTTTTTATCTATACATTGATAGGAAAAATGCAAAAAAAACATTGAAATTCGGAAGAAACTCACCGATCCACACACAGGAGGATCAAAAAACAATTCCAGGTTAAAGGCTGAGATGGTAATTAATATTTTACATCCTACCACACTTTAAGTTATCATTCTCAACAATATTATTTAAAGCTATATGACTTCATAATATCGGTGTAGGAATATGAACTTGGGAGACCTGTGAGTAGGGGAGAGGTGTATATTGCAACACACAAAAAAAAGGATGGGTCTTATGTAAATGACGAAGCGAGACAGATAAGTGTAAGTAATTTAACTATTTTTTTATCGAACTATATTAATTAATGTTTAGATAAATTTTGAATCCAAAGTTTGATGGCTTGCCTCATTAATGTATGAGAAAATTTTAGAGATTGAGAAAGAAGATTCCACATCACGATCCATATCACAACAAGATTCACTTGCTAAGGTGTTAGGAAAAGAACATTCAGGTCGAGTTCGAGCTTTGGGATTCGGGCCATGTCCATCTCAAGTCTTTGGCAGCATCAATAGTAGGTTTAGTGGGATGATGTCCTCACAACCAACGCAAAACACCGATCTTCAAGTGCAACAGAGAATTCACCAGCTGGAGTCACAGTTAGAGACAGAGAAATTAAAGAGGCAGGGATATGAGGGAGCATTTACATACATTTTTCAGAAGTTGGATGGAAATGTGCCTGCTGAGTTTGCAAGATTATTCACTAAACTCGTATGTTTATTTGCCTTTACATTATTTTAATATATATTAGTTATCAGTGATATTGGTTACTTACTAAATATAAATCAATTAATTATTGTAATTTGGTTCAGGTTTAGAGTAATATTGTTGACTCATCATTTTCAGGCACAAGACGAAGAAAGTGGGCAAGCTTCACCAGCAACTGCAAGGCCCTCATCACCTAGTCAAAATAATAATGAGGATCTTCATCGGCTCCACTCTCCATAGCATTGTCTAATTTCTTTCAAGAACATGGTACAATTGCAGCTGTAGTAAATTTGATTTTAACTATCAAACTTCAAGAAATTCTACATATACTAGCTTTGATATATTTTTAACTTTGATGATAATATAGGTTTTTTTTTTGTTAAAGTTGATGACAATTAGTTGAAGTCAAGTTTTCTTTAATGATTTCAATATAAAATAGTTGTGTAAAATTGTGGGTTGTTTACAGGTTGAAAAATGTGATTACAGGTTAAAATGTGACTACAGATTGTTTACATATTTCTAGTGCGCATAATAGAATTATCATGATAATAATGACAGGCATTAGCGGCGGTTTTAACCGTCACTAAAAGAATTACCAATTGGAATTTGGCGGCGGGTATAAACCGTTGTAGGCGCCACGGACTATAGCGGCGGTTAAGAACCGTCGCAGCATATTATAAAATGTCAATTCTTGCCCATATTTAGCGACGGTTAGCACCCGTCGCTATATGGTATTTAGCGACGGGTTTACCAACGGTTACTACTAACCGTCGCTAAATAACATACAGCGACGGTTATGCCAGCGGTTGCAAAAAACCGCCGCCGAATGCTCTTGTGACGCCTTTATTAGCGGCGGTTGGCCAACCGTCGCTAAACACTTTTGAAAATCGTCGCTAAACACCTGTTTTCTTGTAGCTCAATCTCAAATGCTATAATTAACGGTTTTCACATATTTTTTTCATCAACCTTTGAGCGTCAATCTCAAAGGCTATATTAGTTTCTCTTATTTTTCATTTAATATTGATCTTGAACCTCAAAGGCTATAATACATGATAATCTCAGATTTTTCATCTACCTTTGAGGCTCAATCTCAAACGTAATAATCCACGATTTTGTCGATTTCTTTCATATACTTTTGAGGTTCAATTTCAAAGGCTATAACTCACGATTTTCTCATATTTTTTCATCTAATTTTGAGTCTCAACGGCTATATTCCATAGTATTCTCATTTTTTTATTATCTATTTTTGAGTTTCATCTAAAAGACTATTATCCACGTTTTTCTCATATTTTTCATGAAACTTTCAAGATCAATTGCAAAGGCCACAACCCATGGTTTTCTCATCTTTTTGTCATCTATTTTTTATCGTCAATCTCAAAGTCTATAATCCATGATTTTTTATATACTTTTGAGGCTCAATCTCGAAGGCTATAATTCACGATTTTCTCATACTTTTTTTTTTTATCTTCCTTTGTGCTACAATCCACGATTTTTTTCATATTTTCCCATCTACTTTTGATGCTAAATATCCAAGGGTATAATCCGCGATTTTCTTGATTTGTTTGTATATCTTTGAAGTTCAATCTCAAATGTTATAATCCACGATTTTCTCACATTTTTTTCATTTACTTTTGAGGCAAAATCTCAAAGGGTATAGTCCATGGTTTGCTTGATTTTTTCATCTACTTTTGAGGCAGAATCTCAAAGGGTATAGTCCATGGTTTGCTTGATTTTTCATCTACTTTTGAGGCTCAATCTCGAAGGCTATAATTCACGATTTTCTGATATTTTTACATCTACCTTTGAGGCTAAATCTCAAAGGCTATAATATACGACTTTCTCTTATTTATTCATCTATCTTTGAGTTTCAATTCTAACATCTATGACCTGCTATTTTTTCATATAATTTTGATCCTCAATCTCAAAAGCAATAATCCACGATTTAATAAATCTGTTGCTTAAACCTTTAAGGCTCAATGTTGAAGTTTATAATCTATGGTTTTATCATATTTTTTTCATCTACCTTTGAGTCTTAAACTCAAAGGCTATAATAAACAATTTTTTTTATCTACCTTAGAGTCTCAATCTCAAAAGCTATAACCCACGACTCTTTCATATTTATATGAAACTTTCAGGATCAATTGCAAAGGCCATAACCCACGGTTTTCTCATATTTTTTCATCTATTTGTTTATCCTCAACCATAAAGGTTGTAATCCACACTTTCTCTTATTTATTCATCTATCTTTGAGTTTCAATTCTAACATCTATGACCTGCTATTTTTCATATAATTTTGATCCTCAATCTCAAAAGCAATAATCCACGATTTAATAAATCTGTTGCTTAAACCTTTAAGGCTCAATGTTGAAGTTTATAATCTATGGTTTTATCATATTTTTTTCATCTACCTTTGAGTCTTAAACTCAAAGGCTATAATAAACAATTTTTTTTATCTACCTTAGAGTCTCAATCTCAAAAGCTATAACCCACGACTCTTTCATATTTATATGAAACTTTCAGGATCAATTGCAAAGGCCATAACCCACGGTTTTCTCATATTTTTTCATCTATTTGTTTATCCTCAACCATAAAGGTTGTAATCCACACTTTCCTCCATTTTTTCTTATACCATTGTAGCTAAATCTCAAAAGCTATAATTCACGATTTTTTCATTAGCCTTAGAGTGTCAATCTCGAAGGCTATAATCCACGGGTTTCTCGTATTTATTCATTTAATTTTGAGTTTCAATTTCCAAGACTATAACCCATGATTTTGTCATTATTTTTTTTTATCTAATTTTGAGTTTCAATCTCAAAGTCTATATTCCCTAGTTTCCTCATATTTTTTCATCTAATTTTTAGCCTCACTCTAAAAGACTATTATCGACCTTTTTCTCATATTTTTCATTAAACTTTCAGGATCAATTGCAAAGGCCATAACCCACGGTTTTCAAATATTTTTTCATCTATTTTTTTTCTCAATCTCAAAGGCTGTAATTCATATTTTCCTCAATTTTTTCATATACCTTTGAGACTCAATCTCGATGGCTATAATTCACAATTTTCTCATACTTTTTCATCTGCCATTGACCTATAATCCACAATTTCCTCATATTTTTCCATCTACTTTTGATGCTAAATACCCATGGGTATAACCCACGGATTTTTGATATTGTTACATACTTTTTCATGTGCCTTTGCGCTATAATCCATGATTTTATCAGCCTTTTAGTGTCAATTTCGAAGGTTGTAATCCTCAGGTTTCTAGCATTTGTTCATCTAAATTTAAGTTTCAATTTCAAATGCAATAACACACTATTTTCTCTTATTTTTTTCATCTAATTTTGATCCTGAATCTCAATGACTATATATTACATGTTTTTCTCGAATTTTTTATCTACCCTTGAGGCACAATCTCAAATGCGATAAACCAAGATTTTGACAATTTCTTCCATATACCTTTGAAGTTCAATTTCAACGGCAATAACCCATGCTTTTCTCATATATTTTTTTTATCTAATTTTGTGTCTCAATCTCAAATACTATAATCCACAGTTTTCTCATATTTTTTGCATCTACCTTTGAGTCTCAGTGTTTCAAAGGCTATAAACCATGATTTTTTCATATTTTTCATTAAACTTTCAAGATCAATTGCAAAAGCCATAACCCACGATTTTCTCATCCTTTTTTGTCTTCAACCTCGAAGGCTATAATTCACATTTTCCTTTATTTTTTCATATACAATTGAAGCTCAATCTCGAAGGATATAATTTATGGTTTTCTCATATTTTTTTCATCGGCCTTTGACTCAATCACGAAGGCTATAATACACTGGTTTCTCATAATTATTCATCTACCTTTGAGTTTCAATTTCACAAGCTATAATACACCGTTTCCTTTTTTTTCATCTAATTTTGATCCTGAATCTCAAAGGCTTTCTCATTTTCTTATCTACCTTTGAGGCTCAATCTCGAACGCGATAATTCGCGATTTTGTCGATTTCTTCCATATACCCTTTGAAGTTCAGTTTCAACGGCAATAACCCACGATTTTCACATATTGTTTCATCTAATTTCGAGTCTCAATCTCAAAGGCTATAATCCACAGTTTTCGCATATTTTTTCGTCTACCTTTGAGTCTTAATCTCAAAGGCTATAATCCATGATTTTCTCATATTTTTCATGGAACTTTCAAAATCAATTGCAAAGAGTATAACTCACGGTTTTCTCATATTTATTCATCCACTTTTTATCCACAGACTCAAAGGCTATAATCCACTATTTTCTTGATTTTTTCATATATCTTTAAGGCTTAATCTCAAAGGCTTTAAGTCACAGTTTTCTCATATTTTTTCATCTGCCTTTGAGTTTCAATTTCAAAGGCTATAATCCACGATTTTCTCATATTTTACCATCTACTTTTAATACTAAATCTAAAAAGGTTTAATCCATGGTTTTCTTGATTTTTTCGTATACCTTTGAAGCTCAATCTCAAAGGCTATAATCCATGAATTCTCAAATTTTTTCATATACCTTTCGAGGTTGAATCTCAAAAGCTATAACCCACAATTCTCTTCTGTTTTTTCATCTACCTTTTAGTCTCAATCTGAAAGGCTATAATCTAAGACTTTCTCATATTTTTTCATGAAACTTTAACGATCAATTGCAAAGGCCATTAGCCACGGTTTATCATATTTTTTTCATCTAGTTATTATCCTAAATCTCAAAGACTATAATTCACGATTTTATCGATTTTTTCATGTACCTTTGAGGCTCATTCTTGATGGCTATAATTCACCATTTGTTCATATTTTTTTAATCTGCTTTTGAGTCTCAATCTCAAAGTCTATAATCCACGATTTGCTCATATCTTTTCATCTACTTTTCAAGCAAAATCTCAAAGGGTATAATCCATGATTTTCCTGATTTTTTCATATTTTCGAGGCTCAATCTCAAATGTTGTAAACCACAGCTTTCTCGTATTTATTCATCCACATTTGAGTTTCAATTTCAAAGGCTAAAACTCACTATATTCTCATTTTTTTTTATCTACCTTTGATCTTAAATCTTAAAGGCTACAATCCATCATTTTCTCAATTTTTTACTTATACATTTGAGGCTCAATCTTGAAGGCTATAATTCACGATTTTCTTATATTTTTTCATCTACCATTGAGTGTCAATCTTAAAGGCTATAAACAACAATTTTCTGATATTTTTCATATAATTTTGAGTCTCAATCTCAATGGCTATAATCCACGATTTTTCTAATGATCAATTGCAAAGACCATAAACATGGTTTTCTAATATTTTCATCTACTTTTTATCCTCAATCTCAAAGGCTATTATATCCACGATTTACTCGATTTTTTTCATATACCTTTGAGGCTATATCTTGAAGGTTATAATTCATGATTTTCTCATATTTTTCATCAACCTTTGAGTGTCAATCTCGAAGGCTATAATCCATGAGTTTCTCGTATTTATTTATCTACTTTCATATACATTTTGAGGCTCAATCTCGAATGCTATAATTCACGATTTTCTCATACTTTTCATCTGCCTTTGACCTATAATCCACGATTTCCTCATATTTTTCCATCTGCTTTTGATGCTAAATATACAAGGGTATACTCCACGATTTTCGATACTTTTTCATCTGCCTTTGTGCTATAATCCATGATTTTTTATCAGCCTTTTTGTGTCAATCTCAAAGGCTATAATCAATGGGTTTCTAGTATTAATTATCTAATTTTGAGTTTCAATTACAAAGGCTATATATTACACGTTTTTCTTGAATTATTTTATGTATCTTTGAAGCTCAATCTCAAATGCGACAAAACACAATTTTGTCGATTTCTTCCATATACCTTTGAAGTTCAATTTCAACGGCAATAACCCATGATTTTCTCATATTTTTTCATATAATTTTGAGTCTCAATCTCAAAGGCTATAATCCACATTTTTATCATATTTTTTGTATCTACCTTTGAGTTTCAATCTCAAAGGCTATAATCCATGATTTTTTCATATTTTTCATTAAACTTTCAAAATCAATTGCAAAGGCGGTTTTCTTATTTTTTTCATCCATTTTTTATGCTCAACCTCGAAGGCTATAATATGCACTTTCCTTGATTTTTTAAATACATTTGAAGCTCAGTCTCGAAGGATATAATTCAAGGCTTTCTCATATTTTTTCATTAGCCTTTGAGTGTCATTCTTGAAAGCTATAATCCACGGGTTTCTCGTATTTATTCATCTACCTTTGAGTTTCAATTTCAAAGGATATAATACACTATTTTCTCTTATTTTTTCATATAATTTTGATCTTGTATCTCAAAGGCTATAATATACGATTTTCTCATTTTTGTTTTAATCTACCTTTGAGGCTCAATCTCAAATGCTATAATCCAAGATTTTGTCAATTTTTCCATATACCTTTGAAGTTCAAATTTCGATGGCAATAACCCACGATTTTCATATATATTTTTCATCTAATTTTGAGTCTCAATTTCAAAAGCTATAATCCATAGTTTTCTCATATTTTTTCATCTACCTTTGAGTCTCAATCTCAAAGGTTATAATCCATGATTTTATCATATTTTTCATGAAACTTTCAGGATCAATTGCAAAGACTACAACTCACGGTTTTCTCATATTTATTCAACTATTTTTGATCCACAATCTCAAAGGCTATAATCCACTATTTTCTCAATTTTTTTTATATATCTTTGAGGCTCAATCTCAACGGCTTTAATTCATGGTTTTCTCATATATTTTCATCTGCCTTTGAGTCTCAATCTCAAAGGCTACTGATGTAGTCGATTCTTGTTATCCTTCCTTGCTGCTTACCTAGACCTGCACAGGTAGCAATCGTGAGCCAAGGACCACCGTGTGGCGGTCGATGACACTCTGATGCTTAAGTTAGATAAGGCTTAGGAAAGGCTTAAAACTGTAAATTGGGATTTTGTAGCATACCTCAAGTTCATCGACCTTATCTCCTTTTTATATTGCAGGAGTCTTTGTTCGGCTAGACCTTTGGTAGCGTAGCTTAGGGAAAGAGATTTTGCTGGAGATCCTTTTTCTAATTGGGAGCTGTCCATGTGGGATAGTTTCCCTACACGACTCGTGCTCCTAGATCTGCGGGAAGGTTTCCATTTTTGAGTGTTGTCCATGAAAGGAAGTTTCATTGCCCGACTTATACTCTAATACATGTTTCCTAGTCGAATGCAATGTATTGTTGGCCTGCCAGTCTTGGGTAGATATCTCAAATACATGCCTTATGGGTCTTACGAGTATTGGGCTTGACCGCGTGATGTGTGGGCTTAATGGCTCATTGCAACTTGGATCCGACTATCTGGATCCTGCCAATAATGAGCTTAGCGTTGTTTGGGCCTAGCTAGATTGAGCATGCATTCGAGTCTACTTTGTTCTGTTGACGAGATCATCATGACAGGTGTACAATGCTGAACAAAGGATGATTTGGTATATCATCAGTTTCTCCCCCGAGTTAGTGGGCTATCTAATTGGTCCACTAAATTGTTTTGATAGAATCTGTACAGTTGTGATGATTGAACCCGAAACGTTGTCTCGAGTAGTGCATTTCATTAAATGAGTTTGTGACCATTCAGTAATGAGAGGGGGTGTGACTGTCTGGTGTTTATATAAGCTGGCGTTTTTGTGAGAGTGAGTATCTTCACCTTGTATCTCTTCTACTCCCTTTATTGTTTCTTTTCTCTGTGCTCTTTGTTGTAAATTCTTTTTTTTAAAGCTGAAACTTTCTCTTCATGATGGACAACGTTAAACTTACCCTTGGATAGAACATGCTCTATGCCTGCCATACTTTTTACCAGGAACAGAATGAGTTCGATTTGGATAAGCTTCGTGAGGACTATGGGGTTCCTGAAGACTTGGAGCTTACCCCGTTGAGTGCTACTCGTAGTCCGTTGACGCCTCCGCAAGGGTTCATTGCCTTGCACAAAAACATGTTCCAAGCTGGGCTTCACTTTTCAGTTTCAGATGATATTTGGCACTTTCTTGCGCACCTTCGTATTCCCCCTGCTCAAATGGTGCCTAACGGATTCAGGACTCTGATTGATATCCTAATCAGGTCCAAGTTTGTTGTCCCCCTGTTGACTCCTTGGATACTCCACTTGCCGATTTCTCCTCGTCAAAATGCTCATGGAGTCTGTTGGTGGAGTACTTGTCACTACCCGATCCACAGAGTACTTGTTCGCTTTGGGCCCAAGATCCGCATGGCTTTAAAATGCGTAGTACTTTGTAGATCCAACCTCGTACATATATAGTATATCCACTTCCCTCACTTAGGCGATGTGAGACTATAATCTCCCATTGGTAGCTTGCCCAACCCCTATTGGGATCCACGGGCCTATTGGGTTTCGCCATCACGGGCCTCTCCCGCACCCTCCCCCTCAGGTCCGCCCACACAAGGGTATCACATTCCACCCCCCTAAGGGAGCCTAACGTTCTCGTTGGCACACTTCCGGCTAGGTCTGACTTTGATACCATTCTATCACAACTCGATCCACAGAGTACTATATTGTCCGCTTTGGGACCAAGGCCTGCACGGATTTAAAATATGTAGTACTTTGTAGATCCAACCTCGTACATATATATCATATCCCTTTCTCTCACTTAGGTGACGTGGGACTATAATCTCCCCTTGGTAGCTCGCCCAACCCCTCTTGGGATCCACACGCCTATTGGGCTTCGCCATCACGGGCCTCTCGGTCGTCCCAAGAGAAGATGGGCTGGCGGCAAAGATGGTTTTTCCTCTAAATTGATCCTATTAGAGCAGGAAGTGACGGTTGCGGAGTCTGGCCCAAAGCATTCTGCTAAAGAGATGGCTCCTGGGGAGTGGAGTGTCTGTCTGGAAACTCTCGCTCCTTTAGTTGTGCTAGTAGATGCTGACAAAGTCAATGTTGTCCCTGGTGATCTCCAGCCCGCTGAACTTGCTACCCAGAAAAACATATCTTCTCTCCTGCCCCTAGAGCCTGATGCTGAGCGTCTGGCTAATCTTCCTGTTGAGCAGTCTTTGGATGTGGAGCTGCTGTCTCCCAAAGGTTCATTGTCGCTGTTTGTTAAGGGTAATCTAGACCTTGACGCTTGTAGTACAATTCATGCTTTGGAGGAGCCTTTTGTGGAGCTTTGTTGGTCGTACTCGGATGCTCTATAGGTTAGGCCTATTAAGTGAGCAGCTGAATTCGCCGAGAGAGCGATTGGTGAAAGAGGAATCTCATGTGGCTACGCTTTCCCATAGACTATCGGAGGCGGAAGCAAGGTTAGCGGATCCCAAGGCTCAACATGGAACTTCAGGATCTCCTGATATTGCCTGTGGTAGGCTGGAGCCGCTTGGACTGATTGAAGATGAAAATCCCCATATGGAGCTTGATTGGTACATGAAGGCTGATTTCTGGAAGATTGACGAGGCATAAATTTTCAATCCTGCGTCCCCGTATGGCAACTCAAGACCAACTTTAGATAATGTTGTTTTATTTCCCGCAGTTCCTTCTAATGTAAGTGGTTCAAGAAAAAGTATAGTCTGGCGCCTAACTGAAAAACAAATTACCGGTGAAACAAATCATGTGACCACTCCGAGGAAGCCCAAATTCCGACGATTATTCTCCGAAAATCATTCTACACAGGTATGTTCTTCTCTGAATAGTACAACATACCAAAAACTGGCCGGAATAGCGCCACCGAGCTACTGGACAGTGGATCACAGTTCACTAGCGCGATCACAACTAGAATTCACGCCGGTGAACCTCCCTGACAAACTCGCACACTCTGATTTTCTGGCCAACCCCAACCCACTTTTGCATGCAGGGTTTACCAATTCCAAACGCCCCTTCTGACATCACCAAAGGGCTTGATCAGAGCGGAGCTACTTGTTTTGCCCCCGACGGCTCCGATCGAGATTTCAAACTGTAACTCCTTGATTTCTTGCAGGAAATTGAAAGACAAGGGAGAGGGGGGAAGAAGAAGGGAAAAGGAGAAGAAAGATGAAGAGATTTGGGCAGAGAAATCCGTTCTACATCTGGATTCGTCAAAAAATAAGAGAATTGCAGGAAGAAAAAAATCGCATAAGGAGAAAAGTGGAGGAAGAAGAAAAAAAGGGAGAGTTTCCTTTTATAATGTGGGTGGCTATTTACCCCCATTGAAATTCTGAAGGCAATCCACCTCAAATTTTTTTAAAAAGAAATTTAAAAATTAGTCATATGAAATTTATGGGTGTTACACAAACCCACTTGCCTATGACTATGTAGAAGCTCAATGATATGATTCCAAACTTGCAACAACTTGTGATAGCAACAACATTGTGATCAAGAATTAAGGTTCCATTAAGGATAGCCGCGTCTATGTAAATCCTGAATTTTTGAGTTTAGGGAGGTGTTGAGAGAGATCAAGAATTCTTTCTTGGACTTGTGGACCAAATTAGAACCATTATAATGGCATTCTCAAACTTTGGAAGCTACTTACTTACCCACTATGAGGGGCAAACCGATTAAATGAGTTTCTCTCCTCTTACTAATCCTACAAGGATTCCACCGCATTGTGAAATTTTGAAGGTTAGGGTTTTGGATGAATTGAGAAAACAAGTCTTTTGGAGAAAATAAGAGAAAAAATATGGGTTAACTTGTGTTTGGGTCTGAGTTTGTACGGGTTTTGAGCTTGGGTTTCAAATTTGTCCAATTTTGAGTCTGAGTCTCAAGACCATGTTGACCCTGTGGATCGTCAACATTCCTTTACAAATGTAGAACCTAAATGCAAAGCTGGTATAAATTGTAGGACCTAAAGTCTAAATTTATCTATATCAAAGTCAATATTATTTCAAAAATAAAATTCGTTTAGTTACTGAATGGAAATTTAACAGTCAATGTGGTATTGAGACTCGTACTAAAAAACTAGATAAACTTGGAACCCAAATGCAAATGAACTCAAAAAAAGATTAAGAAGAGAAAATTAGGGAATGAAAGATTTCGGAAGATTAAAGAGAATGCTTGTTTGGTGATCTCATCTTCCATTTGGATTTGTTGGAGCTGCTCCTAAGAAATATCTCTCTTTCTTCTCAGGCTGATTTTTTAGCTGTTGACCAACACTTGGATCTCGTCGAGATCCAGATAAAAATTCATGGGGTTTAAAAAGCTAGCTAGCTAGCATATGCCAAATGTGTGATGCAGGATACTTTGGCCAATAGTCTTGATGAGTCCACGTCCTTGACTTCACAAAACGTCTCATTTTCGAGGTTAAATTCAATTAGCCTTTAAAACGGGGGGCGTGCATGTAAACTAGCGGGGCCAAAATCAAAATAACCCTAAATTTTGAGTGGATGCTCCTCACAAAAGTTTGACGGACGGGTAAAACGACGAGATCCATCCTCAACAGGAAGTCTGACTAAAAACTAGCAATTGTTCAAAACGACGCATAGACCACAGCAAGGACAAGTTCCGATCAATCATGGGCGGTGAGTTGAAGTATGAGATGGATCAGAACGCATACGTGAAACTTGTTCTTCACGCAATTAAACACAACAGTTGTGCTGTGAATGGCATTCTCCTTGGTCGTCTCGTCAATCAAGAAGTTGTAGAGATCTCTGATGTAGTTCCACTTTCCCACTCTCAGATCGGTCTCCTCCCCACTCTCGAAATTGCCTTGATTCAGGTCTTTTTCGCTGCCTCTCTGTTTTTTATTCTGAATCTCTAGGGTTTCTGAATTCTTCTGAACACTCTATCTTACAGATTGACGAGCATTTTAGCCCGCAAGGCCTCAATATTGTTGGTTATTACCACGCCAATGAGAGGTTCGACGACTCTGAATTAGGAAACGTTTCAAAGAAGATCGGAGATCACATACATCGTTATTTTCCCCAGGTTGCGCTGCTTTTGGTGAGTTTTATTTATTTATTTATTTATTTTTATTACAAAACCACCTTACCTTGATGATGTTTATATTGTTTCTTTTTTCTCTCCCTCAGCTGGATAATAAAAAGCTCGAAGCTTTACCAAAGGCACAAGACCAAAATCCTGTTGTGCAGGTCACACTTCTATCACTCTCTCTTTATATAACTTTTACTTTGGGGATTTTCCCTTTCCATCCTACCTTGCAAACTTACATATTAAACTGAACATAATTCTTTGATTAGTGAAGTTTGGATGTATATATTCCCCCGCTTGGACCTGATTAAATATTTAAGAATGGAAGTCTTGAATATGACCCTAACAATATGAAGAATAACCATGTGAGTTTTTTTTTTTGGAATTTGGAATTTGGAGTTGAGCAATTTTATTGTACTTCAAATTGCGTATACCCATTAGGAAATGTTCCCTACACAAGTGGAGCATAATAGAATTCCATTGTCAGATATCTTATGCTGGTAATTCTTATCATCTGTCTTCTTTGTATTTTGCATTAGAGGCCTCTCATTTCTTCTTTATATCAGTACACAACTTTTCAATTTCTGCATATCTTGGGACAAGAAACAATTTTATGGCTGGGCATGATGAATCAAACGTTCTTGAGAACGTTGTGATGATGCATGAGTGCCACCACATTCGAATGCGCTTGGAAGTATCTTGGGGCAAGGAATAATTTCTTTTTGTGGTTGGTTATGATGAATCAACATTATTAAGGCCCTTATGATGGTCCAAGAGGTGTGCCTTCACATTCAGTGGTGATGGGAAGTATACCCATAATTTTAGGTACCCCAAATTCTTAAAGTCAGTCTCAATGGGGAAAAGCCTTCCTTGCCCTGCTCTCATAACTATTGAAAAGCCTAAATTCAAAAGCCAATTTACACCTATTCAATGAAACATAAATAAACAATATAATAACCATAGTTATCAAAACTTGTCTCATATCGTATATCGAAAACCTAAACTTCATAACACAGTGTATCATAAAACAATATGAAAAAGTGTATATATATAAGCATATGAAATACATAAAGGACTTATTCAAGCAAGGATATCTCCAGAACACTTCCACTGATATATGACTTGAGTAACACATATAAGCAAGCTAGTGTCTGTCATCCGTCCATTCATTCACGTCAACTGCACAAGTATGGTACATCTATCCATGTATCTTCTTATATCGGTATATCTTAAATATTGCAAGATATATATACCGTATCGATGAGGCTTAGATGGCTTATATATGATACATATCGTCTCGTAATACCATGAGATATTGATAACTATGATAAGAACATTCTTCCAAAGATGGAGAGAGAGTGCAAGTGACAAATTTTCCCTATTGGTAACTTGGTAGAGAGATGAATGACCCATTCCAAGAAGTCATCTTATACAAATATATGTAAACTTTTTTAAAGGATCTTAAACTTTTGAAATAAATGAGTTTACATATATTTGTATAAGATGACTTCTTGGAATGGGTAATCTTAAGTTTTCCTAAATTACTTAAACTTTTTTAGCTTTGACAAGGGTAATCTTCTCTTCAACTTAAGAGCTTAACAATAACCCACAAGTGTATGTTTTTCAGTCGCTTGTTGCTTTCATTTTCTAGAGCCATTTGACATTTTTAGAACCATTAGGCACTTCCAAGTTGACATTTCAAAGTTATAATTGTCAATTTGCTATTTAAATCCTAACCTTTTGCTCCTTTATTTCATTTGTTTATGGAATAGGGCCCCAATTTTTGTGATAAATAAGGTGGCCATAGGATATCGAAAGCGGTTGCTGCTATTTTGTTTTAATGAGTAGTTGAGGAAGGGGAAGTAAGAGGAGTCTTGGATTTGAATGAGATTGTTAATGTGCGATTTCTTCTCATAATTGTGCAATTGAACATTTGTTTGATTGTTTATATTTCAGGGGAAAACTCCCCAATAGCATGGTTAGTCTGGTACAAGAATTATGCAATAATGGAGGGGATTTAGTTTAGGTTAAATTGTATAGGGATCTTAAGGTCTTTCCTTAGAATGTTAGGGGTAGGAGGAGACTATAGGTGGGGATGTAAATGCTTAATTGATGATAATCCCCCAGTTTAAGTTTTATTGAGGAGATTAAGAAAGAGTGTTTTGAATGGCAGAAGTTAGATACATTTGGGAAGACTATTGTTTGGCTGGGCTTTTGTTGAGTCTCTTGGTCGCTTTGTGGCATTTTCACGTATGTGATCTGTCACGACCTGATCCACAGAGTACTATATTGTCCGCTTTGGGCTCAAGGCCCACACGGCTTTAAAACGCGTATTACTTTGTAGATCAAAACTTGTACATATATAACACATCACCATCTCGCTTCCAGGGGATGTGAGACTATGATCTCCTCTTTGTAGTTGCCAACCCTCTTGGGATCCATGGGCTCTTGGGCTTCTCCCTCACCCCCTTCAGATCCGCCCACACAAGGGTATCACAGTCCACCCCCCTTGGGACTCAACGTTCTCCTTGACACACTTCCGGCTGAGTTAGATTCTGATACCATTCTGTTACGACCTGATCCACAGAGTACTATATTGTTCGCTTTGAGCCCAAGGCCCGCACGGCTTTAAAATGCATATTACTTTGTAGATCCAAACTCGTACATATATAACACATCACCATCCCGCACCCAGGCGATGTGGGACTATGATATCCTTTTGTAGTTTGCCAACACTCTTGGAATCCATGGGCTTTTAGGCTTCTCCCTCACCCTTCCCCTCAGGTTCGCCCACACAAGAGTATCACATGGTCTCTCGCCACACGTAGGCACAATATGCGGGCCTTTAGGCCAAGTGCCACCTCGCTTTGTAAGGCTAAAAGTTTTTTTTGTGTTGTCTCGGGCGGTCGCCTAGTCTATTACCTTAGACAACAACTGGTTTAGACTCATGGTTACCGCCTCATTTAAGGCCAAAAAATGTTTGGTTCAACCGTATTTGACAAAAGACAAAAAAAAAGGAGAGATTGTTGTTGACTTGATATCTCATGGAGAGAAAGAAGTCTCTAGAGAGAGAAAATAAGATATAAAGAGGACAAAGTTGGATTAAAAATGGCTCACAGGCACAACATGAGAGTTTTAATTAAAAAATGGGTTAGGGACCAATATTTAATTTTCTCCGCCAAATCCACAAATAAAAACAATTTTATGAACCATCAACCATTAAATATATATAAAAAAATATGTCTTGTGCCCAGGTCTTGCCGCTCGCCTTGCCTAGCGTGGGACAACATAGATTCTCACTATTTGGGACTTATTGGAATTGTGGAAGTTCTTGGATGTCTTCTTCCTAGTGTACTTCAGTAACAGGTAATGATGTAGTTTGATGGGTGATCACCATTGTGTATGGCCCTTGTTAAGTGGCATTCAGATAGCAATTTTGGTCAAAGCTTGAAGACTTTGATTGGATGGGATTTTAATGTGGTTAGGTTATGGAGGAGAAAACAGGTTGTTGAGGATATGAGAGGATTTAATGAATCATTGACTTGTTGGAGCCTCAGGACTTTAATCTCAAGGGAGGTGAATGCATCTGGTCTAATCACAGAGAAGATCCACTCCTTTGGGAGTGTTTTGAATGGCAGAAGTTATATCCATTTGGGAGGAGTGAGTGTTTGGTTGGGCTTTTGTTGAATCTCTTGGTCGCTCAACATGATTCTCACTATTTTGGACTTATTGGAGTCTGTGGAAGTTCTTAGAGGTCTTCTTCTTACTGTGCTTCAGTAACATGTAATGGAGTTTGATGGGTGAGCACCAACGTGATTGGCCCTTGTTAGGTGGTATTCAGATAGCAAATTTGATCAAAGCTTGAAGACTTTGATTAGAGGGGATTTTAATGTGGTTAGGCTATGGAGGAGAAAAATATGTTGTCAAGGATATCAGAGAATTTAATGAAATCATAGACTTGTTGGAGCTTCAGGACTTTAATCTCAGGGGAGGTAAATTCACCTGGTCTAATCACAGAGAAGCTCCAGTCCTTTCAGTGAATCAGTGGGTCGTTCTGTGTGGTGAAAAAAGCAATGTTCCTTGAGGGTGACGCAGGATCTGATCACGGTACTATTTTGTTGGCAGATTAGGTAGAGAGCGTAAGGAAAAAGTCTTAATGTTTTGACATTGTCTGTTTAGAGTTTTGTTGATAGTTTTTTGCAGTGGTGGCAAGATCTTCATGTAATGGGAAACCAGCTTATGTTTCGTGGTTTAAACTTAAGGAGCGAAAATCCAATGTGGAAAATAAAGAGTGTTTAGGAAAATTGATTTATTGATAACGGTTAACTTTTTGAAGGCATTCAATATTGTGTCTTGACAATATCTTGATTTTGTTATAGCTCATCTAGGTTTTTGGGACACATGAATCTCCAGATGTCATACTGGTAGATCAATATCAAATTTATCTCTTAAAATAAATGGAGAAAATTGAAGGTTTCTTTGAAAATTCTAAAGGTATCCACCAAGGTTTCTCTGTTCACTATAGCAGTAGAGGGTCTGACTCAAATGGATGATTTTAAGGTATCCAACTCTAGTATGCCGATTTCAACCCTTCAATATTCAGATGATAGAGTCTTTAAGAGGATTTTACTTTGGTTTGAAGTTGTATTGGTGTTCGTGTTACCTTCTAGAAATCTGCTATAATGGCTGTGGGAGATCTGCCGAATCTTAACTCATTGGCAGCAAGTTTGGTACTTGTAGTTAAATCCCTTACTAAAAAAAATACTTGGGAATGCCTCTGGGTGCTAGTTACACCAAATGTTACACCAAATAAATCTGGGACGAAGTTATTTAATGAATGGTGTCTATGTTGGTGAAAGAGGAAAAGAAGGTAACTTTCAAAAGCAGGGCTTTTACTCTCTTAAAAATCAACTGTTACTAGTTTCCCGGGCTGTATGCTTAACTGTTAGATTTCTGCAGCTGGACAGGTGAATAATCTTGACCTCTTTGCTAATCTTCACGGTCACATGGAAATACAAATACTTATAGAAAATATGGAGACTAGTTCTGATTAAAGCCACCCTTTCATGGTTACCAATGCATGATGAGTGTTAATGTTTTCCCAATCTTCATTGCCAGCAATGTTTCAAGGACTATAAGGGAATCCCACAACGACATGAGATAGTCAGAAATACCGCAGCATATGTAAAGGGGGTCTAGGAAGGAGCAAGATAATCAAGCATACTAGGCCTTTTCTTGGAAAATGGTTGTGGCAATGTTTTAAAAAGCGTTTTTCCGCCTCGAGGCGACCAAGCTTTTTCCGAGGCGAAGCGTAGCCTCGAGGCGTAACGAGGCGAAGCGAGGCGTTTTTTAATAAAAAAATTATGAAAAATATAAATGTATCAAGACAAAACAAGGCGTACACATCATTTTTTCATTTAAAAAATATAAAAGTTTATAAACAAATACAAATGCAGGTAGTAGGGACTAAGAAAGGCAACATGGACAAATTTTAGTCATAATAACCTGCCACATGGATTAAACCAAACCAACACATGGACTCACATGAAATTGTCACGTAGTTCACACTCTGTTACACATCTTCCTCACATCACAACTAGTTTTTCAACTCAATCTCCATTTTCGATTGAAGAGAGAACATGTTAGCAAAACAGAGACTGAAATTACTTGAGAGGCTGAGATTGAAGCAACCAACAACAACAGCAAGCAGTTGCAAACAGATCAGCTAGCAGCCAGCCAAAGATCAGTTGTGAACAGATCAGCCAGCAACAACAGTAAGCAATCTTTGTATGTCGACAACAGTAAACAAGCAGCGAACAGGTCAGTAAGCAACCTCCACCTCCTCTGTCGCACGGATTTTTAAAACACAGCGTACAGATACAGATCTGAAGACTGAAACAGAGTGTTCGAAAGTCGAAACGGCTTCAACTGCTCGCTGTGGTTCGACTTCGATCTTCTCTTCTCCTCTTCTTCCTCTCTTCTTATTCTCTTCTTATTCTCTTCTTCTTCTTCATTTCTTCCTCTGTCTGCTTCGATGGCTGCTGCTCTGCAAAAGAATCATAAGAAGAGGATCGAGTTAGGTTAACTAATGAAGCGTAATCTCAGCTGTTGGATCTGCTTCAAGATTTGTTTCGATGATCCCCTTTTTATGAAGCGTACGCCTCATAACGCCTCGAAGCGTACGCCTTGAGGCATACGCTTTTGAAAATAAGGCGAGCGCCTTGAATTGGTATCTCGACTTGTACGCAGGCGTTTCGTTTGCGCCCCGCCTCGAACCCCGATCGCTTTTTAAAACACTGGGTTGTGGAGATTTGGGCTCCGAGCAAAAGGCTATGGGGCAGTAGATTGTATCTTCCAGTTATGGTGAAATTGATTCAAATTGCTTTTCCAAATTGTCAGAAACACATGATTGTCCCATATGGAAAAACACAAGGAACTTTAAGGATCGATTTGCTATTCTTTCACTTATGAGCTATTAACAACGACATGAATACGAGTATCGGAACATGGATATAAAGTGCCAAACACGTTGGCCAAAAAAACAGAATACAACTTACATTAGAGGACATGCTTGTACATTTTAGTATTATTTACTTTTTAGCAATAAGTTTTGAACTATCGCTCATATTCATTCACTTGTAGGTCAATATTGCTACTCGCATATAATAACTTGCCATAGTATGCTTGTAACATTAATAGAAGTGTAACTTTTCAAAGATATGTGAAAGCATGGAGTGACTGATGAGTGTATCCATGAGTACCGACACACTTCTTTTTATTTTGTAAAAATAGTGTTGTTGTTACATACTTATGCGGTAGGAGTGGCCCTAGAGTTACGTTTTGGGACATATATGGAGTTGGGACAAAAACATTTACTAGAGTACCAATAGATCTACAAATTTGTTGAGGAAAACGATATTTGTACATCAAGAACTTCATATAACACTAATGCAATCAGCCAGGTTGAAACCTACACCTAAAAGGAGAAATAAGAGAATGGAATCTCCTCATTGTGTTATCCTTTGGGAATGTACTGTGGCTGAAGAAAGGACCATTCTCTGTTTCTGTGGGCAGCTTGACATTTTGGAGCAGAAACACAGCTCAAATCCGCATCTTTATGTGGATTCTTTGCAAGGCCAGTGAATCTTACACCAGATCAAGAGTTTGAAAGACCAGCTTCTTGCAAAAAATCTTGTTGCTCGAAGCACTGAGCTGTTGTTTTGGGCCTTATATTATTAGTGTTGAGAACTTGCTCATCAAGGATGCACGGACTCGGATACGCGTGTCGGATACGGATACGACATGGCGACTCGGCAATTTTCAAAAAATAGGACTCGGCGACACGGTCAAACTTATTATTTTAACATATTCATGAATTTGAATGCTTACATGCAAATAAAAGGAGAAAAAACTGCATAACTACCTGATAGAGTTATTCCACGTGTCATGATTTTATTGGAGAGTGACACAAGGAGCAAAACAAAAATTCTTCCAAAATCAGACTTTAGTTTGGATAATCTCCATATCTCATTTATTTAATTATTCCACTTCCATATAGTTATCTTCTTTCCTTCATTTCACAACAGCAAGGTCTTCCTCCCAACTCAACAGCAAGTCTACCACCACCATCTCACCCTGCCATCATGCGCACAACTAGTCATCACCACCACATCGCTAACACATCGCCCCTGTCTACCTTCTCTAATTATTGAAGCCATAGATCTCCTCCATGACTTTCTCAACAACAAAAAAATCTCTGGTTACCATTACCATGGTTTTCGGACGAATCACCATCGGAATCTACATTTTCGGTCGCCTCTCACAGCCAGACAAGCTCTTCTAGTCCGATCCAATCAACAAGATCGCTCCACCATTCAGCCACACACATCTCTGGATCGAACCAGCCATTCTCAACACCACAAAGGAGGAAAAAAAAAGGTACCTGGTGATGCTGAGGACGACATCCTTCCTGCAAGCTCCCTCTCTAGCTCCGTCGATCTCTCCATCTCTCTCTGTCGATCGATCTCTCTTTCTTTCTCGATCGATCTCCCTCTCTCCCTGTCGATTGATCTCTTAGGGAGTCTCAGGCTCAGCCGCTCAACCCTCTTTTCTCTGTTATCTGTAATTAGGGTTTGAAACATGTGGATTGTGGGAAGGATCGATCGAAGAGGAAGATGAGAGATTATAACCACGTGTCTGGACCGTGTTCAAGACGTGTCGGTGTCTGTCAACGAACTTTGACTGTTGACCACATGTCAAATACGTGTCGGGCGCGTGTTCATGTCCGACACGTATTTGACACGTGATACGATGGTTTTCCGGAGAGTTGGTGCATTAGAGTTGCTCGTAGTAGCGCTCTTACTCATCAGTCCCTTGAACCATTCATTCCATTTTCTCTAGTATGTTGGAGATGTTTCTCCCAAAACATGGTTACTTCAACTAGAAAACTAACCATATTTGACGTGGTTACTAGTCTGTTTGATCAACCACTCATGTTGACATGGCTATCTCTCTAAGTAACTAGTTGGGTGACAACAAATTGCAACTAAATGGCATTAGTGGTTGACTACTGGTAATGAAACTCAAGTTCGGAATGGAACTTGGAAACAGTGTGTGCCTTGTGTGAGGAGGCTTTTTGGCTGTATCTTGTTGTTGACAATGATGACGAGTTGGCATGTGAGCAGTTAGCGTGTGCTATGTAATGGACACGACAAATAAGTTTAACCAGCTATTCCAAACTTGTGATGACCAGAAAGATAAGGGGTGTTTTCTTATGATTTCTAAGTATCAAAGCCAATTCAAGGTGCCCTAAATCAATTGATGAAAGTGTGGAACACAGGGACTATGTTTTACAGTGGCACCTTGGACAACAAAAACCTTGCCGGAGAAAAAAATCAGATTTTTAATTTGTGGTATTTTACATTTTATTTAGTTTTTTTTTAATGTTCTTAATTCATTCCGGTGCCTCCTTCAATACAAAAACACATAAACATGACGATAACTACAACTGAGAAACAAGTCATACATCCAAGTATAACATCCATAGCTTTTAATACATAATCAATGTCTCAAATTTCAATCCCACCATATGCAAAATCTAGAATAGTTATTTTATTAGCAAGTATTACTCACAAGTCATAAATCATAAACTAATTAACCAACACAATAAGTCATACAACTTAAACTCAAACTAAGTCATATTCACAACAAGAATTAAAATAGCTATACTTAATTAAGACCTAACAATAACAAGGCCATAAGCCGTAACTCCATCCCTCCTAAAAGTCACATAACATCCCCATCATTTTCATCTCCATCATCCCCCAAATGGCTAAATCTCCTTTATTAGTGACTCAATTATTATAAGTGAGTCAATTAGTTATTAAATTAATTACTTGATTATTTCAAAAATTTAATCACTTTTAAAAGAGTGGTATTGCCCCCACCCCAACACCCAGCTCCCCACCTGAGAATAGAGTTCCACAGCGCTTTGAGGTGCTATAAAGCGGGTCGAGCCCGAGGAGGGGCACCTTATGAATAAAATAGTGCATTTAGCGCCCTTAACAACATTACACAGAAATCCTAAGTTCCATAGGCTTTTGCCTGTGGAATACCTCACAAATCACAATAATTTGGATCTTATGGAAATAAACAAATGAATGTAGCTTCTAGGCCAAAGCAAGAGCAATGAACCATCTCAACCAAGTAATTTCAATGGCATTGCACAGATTTATCAAGAATCACTGGAAAATTAAGCTTGGATCACTTTATGTTTTCATTGGATAGGACAATATATATGTTTCGAATAGACTATGTCTGGTGTGATTTGATAGATAAACTTCTGGCATTACTTGAAAATTTCACCCAAATATGGGAACACAATCTTTAGCTACATGGACTTAACTGAAAATCAGACTGAGCAGAAAGAAGCTCTTCTGCATTGAGAAGGATTTATTTTATTTTAATTAATTAATTTTTTATTTTTATTTTTATTTTTTTGTGTGTGAGAAAGAATAAACTATTGTCAGAGTGAGTAAATGTACTTTGAACAATTACGAATAGAACATACTTCCATCCAAATACACAAATAACAAATTTTTTTCTTATATCAACTTTCATTGACAACCTATTTGGATGTTTGGAGTGAAAAAATCTCCACCATTGCTCTCTCTTATATTAGAAACTCTTTGTTTTATGATATTGTTAACGTCTAGTTATTCCTCTTGAATCGAGACGAGGATATAATAGTAATACTAAGTGCTCTTTAACGCTGTTTAAGATGGTCTTCTGACGAACTTAGCTGATATTTCTTCTTTATGAAACAGCTTTACACTAGGGATTCGATTAAGAATTGGAAGCTGGCTGGAACAGGTGGCAGTAATTGGTTCTCAGTCAAGGAACCCTCAGCAAACATTATATTGTTGGACTACATTTCATCTAAGAAATGGGAAGAAGTTGTTGACTTTGACGATCACCTTGATAACATTAGCCAGTAAGGATGGGTGTTACTTGTTTTTTGGCCTTTACATAATTTCTTTTGCTTCTTGTCTGATAATGTTTGTACAATTTTTCTTTTTTCTTTTTTCTTTTGTAGGGACTGGTTGAATCCAAATCTCTTCAAGTAGATTCTGGAGGTCGTAGTCACTACTTTCTTCGTACTAGTCATTCACAGTATTTATTTACTGGATTTTGCTTTTGCTTGGACAATAGTGAGATAGAAGGTGACTCAATTAACAATGGGTTGGCCTACAGGTGAAAGATATGCAAAAATAATTTATCTTTGCTTAATTCAACAGAATGTTTTGTTATTTATTGAAATTGTGAGAAGTTATTGAGTTAGAAATAATGGGAGAGTGGGCAGGTATCATTGTTTAAATTGGTTTGAGCGTGTTTCATTGTCAACGTTTGGGCAGGTATCATTGTCATTGTTTAAATTGGTTTGGGCTTGTTTCATTGTCAACGTTTGGGCAGGTATCATTGTCAATGACCTAAATAGATACCATGTTTTGGGTTGTATGTTTTGGTTGATTTTTATTGATTTATTCGTTTTTAAGGTGCAACTTAGTAGATATCATGCTAAATACATTGAGAATGAAAAGAATTGGAGTAGACACCCATGTCTAATTCGTTATTCAGGGAAATTCATAATTTAAGGAGTAGACAACCATGCCTAATTCGTTGTTTAGGGAAATTCATAATTTAATGAGTAGACAACCATGCCCTTAGGTTGGCAAAAATTGACATTGAAATTTAGTTTGTAGCATTGTGCATGTTATTTAAAGGAAGATGACTAGTGGCGGATATTGAATATCTGACTTAATTTCTCACTATTTGAACTTATTTAGTTTTACATTAGTTTTTCTCATTATATTTTCATATTCAATTAATTATTAGGTTTCACTGAAGTAGTAGTATTAGGAAAACTGTTTTAAATACAATTAATCAAATTCTCGTGTGAATAATCTCGTTCTTGTTATCTATACTATTTGTTTGATATTGTGCGCTTGCGAGTAAAACGTACAATTATAAGCTTATTAATTATGTTAATATTTGTACAACACCGAGGAATTAGAGTTGAACATGTTCAGGGCTGCCACCCTCTCAGTAATGTTCTAAACTTCTTTGATGTTTGTGGGTGATCTCATGCCGAAAAGAGCCTGATTCTACTTTAGCACAACCTCTATCCTCTTCGATTGACTATGTAGTCCAGGAATTTTCCTGATTGTACCCCAAAAGTGCATTTTTGTGCTTTGAACTTCATTTAGTATTTACGGAGTTTGGAGAACATTTCTTGGAGACAAGGTGTTCTTTGAGGTTTGCAAGGTGATTGGGACTATGAGGTTTTTCACCAACATATCATCGATGTAGACCTCTATTGTCTTCCCAATTTTTCATTTGAAAATTTGGTTCACCAGCCGTTGGTATGTGGCTCCCGCGTTTTTCAATCCGAATGGCATCTTCTGATAGCAGTATGTGCCCTTGTCTGTTATGAAGGAGGTTTTCTCCTGATCTAGTGGGTGCATGCTGATCTTATTGTAGTCAAAGTATGCGTCCATGAAACTGAGAATGTTGTGTCCAAACGTTGCCTCGACGATTTGGTCTATTAGGGGTAGTGGAAAATTGTCTTTTGGACAAACTTTATTGAGTTTCGGATAGTAGACACAAACTTTCCACTTTCCGTTTTTCTTCTTTACCAAGACCATGTTTGCTAGCCAATCTGGGTAGCGTGACTCCCTTATCATGTCAGGGTTCAATAGCCTTTGTACTTCCTCGTTAATGGCCTAGTTGTGCTCAGGCGCCACCGATCCTCTTTTCCCCTAATGGGCTTCAGGTCGGGATTGATCGCCAATCGGTGTGTGATTATGGATGGGTCAATCCCCATCATGTCCTTCATCGTTCAGGCGAATACATCCTGACTTTC
Organism: Berberis vulgaris; assembly: GCA_963556465.1. NCBI lineage: Eukaryota > Viridiplantae > Streptophyta > Magnoliopsida > Ranunculales > Berberidaceae > Berberis > Berberis vulgaris. The sequence continues at coordinate 161,167 of OY747126.1, read as the reverse complement.
CAATAAGAACGCAACTAGTTGGTTTGCCAACATCCTGTTAAGTTTGGATGCTATCTAGACGACTTTGGTGTTAGCCGGCTTGTCCAAGTATATAATAACGATCTCTTCCACTGGCTGCCAACGTTTGGCCTTCCTCGCGGGTCGGAGGGAGGTTCACCGTTCGAAGGCGCAGGTGTTTTTTTGCATCCAGACTCTAGGTCTCCTTGTCTGGTTCTCTTTGCACAGACTGTTGTGCTCCTCTTGGTTTCCTGTGGCATAAAGACATTCTAGAGCAGCATTTTGGTCTCCTCTAATTGTTCCTACACCGTCTGCAGGGTATTTGAGACGCTGGTGCCGCGCAGGGACTACCACCTCCATGTGGTGTAGCCAAGGTCGGCCTAGGATCACATTGTACTCAGACGGGGCGTCTAAGACCGATAACTCTGTCATCAGGACCCTCTGCAGATATGGCTGTCCTGCAACTATCGGTAACTTAATCATTCCAACTGGGAAACAACTTTCTTCGTTGAAGCTGAACATGGCTTGGTTGGCAAGTGTTAGCTTCTTTTCCATCAATTGCATCTTGCAGAATGCGTCTAGAAACAAGACATTGGTGAAGCTGCCATTGTCCACTAGCGACCTCTTAACTTCACATTTTGCTATCCCTATCGAGATAACTAGGGCGTCATTGTGGGGGGGACAGACTCCCCTCATGTCCCGCTCTGTGAATGTCAAGCTTGGAACTGTTCTTTTCTCCTCGTTTGTGCTGGACAAAATGATCCTTGTAGTGGGATCTGACTCGTAGTTCCTGCACTGATGTTTTCACTGAACGATTCAATTGCTCTCCCTCCTCGTTCGCTCCGTGGAGGATGCATATAACATAGGGAGTCCTCTCTTCGGCTTCCTATGTGGATTCCTCCTTTTCTCCTCAGGGCTACCTATCCCCAAAGCTGACGAGTTCCTTCAAGTGTCCTTTTCGGACCCAATATTAGATCTCGTTCTTGAGGCTCTTGTAGTCCTGGGTGGCTTGACCTATCTCTTTATGATAAGAACAATGTTTGTTTTATCATGTTTTGAAGGATCTCCTTTGAGCTTCGATGGCCACTTGATACCCTCCCAATTTTTCGTGGCAGATATGACATCGAACAACTGGAATTGAGCGGAGTGTAGTAGGGGTACTTGGAGCTGCTAGTTTTGTTGAGCTTTGTTTGGCTAGACCCAACTTGGTTATTACCCTGTTTTATTTTGGGGCTATGTCCCCTTTGTCTTTGTCTATGTCCTTGGTTCCGGAGGAGTGTTTGGCATCACTTTCTTCCCCATTTATGGCTGCCAACATTTCCTCTAGGGTGATGTACTTTTGAGCATTTTTCAATAGATCCGCCATGTCCGCTAGGGGTTTAGGGTGAAGAAGTTATAAAACTTGCCTCAAAGGAGGCCAGTAACAAAAGCGGTAACAGACATGTCGTCATTGCAACCGTCGATCAGAGTCAGCTCGTCATTGAAGCGAGTGACATGCTCTCTGAGGGTCTCACCATGTTTTGCTTGAGGTTGAGCAAATGTTGAGGCCCTTTAATAATTCGCTGGTTCCCCATGAATCGGGTGATGAACGCTTTTGCCAAGGCTTGAAATGAATCAATGGATCTTGGCTGGAGGCTTTGGAACCAAGTCAACAAAACTTTCTTCAGCTGATAAGGAAAGTCCTACATAGGATGGCGTAGGTGACCTGATGGATCAGACGTCCTGTCATAGAACTCAAGCTTCGGGGGGATGAACTTCTTCGACAAGGGCGCGCTCATAATCTTCTCAGATAACAGAGGGTCAATAAGATCATATAGGGCGTCTGGATTGGTCGCCTACAACCGAAGTTGGTTCTTGATTATGGTCATGTCTACCTTTGAGGTGTGATTCCCACAACCTTTTTCATCCCTTGGGTTCCTCTCCTGGCAGTTCTTCGGTCCTCGACAGGAACATTCACTTTCTTGGACACGCTCCCGAGCGTCTTCTTGGGTTAGGGACCTCCCCAGGTTTCTGTCATTATCTGATGGTGGTTGTCGATCCTGGGTAACCCTTTCCACCACCTGCATGAGATGATTCATATGGAGTAGAATTTGATCTATGCGGGGTCAATCGCGGTTACCTCGTTGGCTAGGTCTTGTGACTGCTTTGCTACCTTGATTGGATTGATCCGACCTTGCGGTGAGGCTTCCTCCCCAAAGCGTTTTCTGATTCCACATTGTTATTGTTAGCAGGAAATCTTGTGATGGTAGCCTATGTCTCGAGACTTTGCTGGTTCAAAAGAGTTTGTGTCATTGTTTTAAGGAGAACTTGTCGTTTCCCCACGGACGACGCCAAATTGATGCGTCCAAATCCGTCCCTGCTGATTTTTGTCATGTAAAAAGAACAATGGTTAACCAAGGACCACTGTTGTGGTGGCTGAAGGCATTCCGATGATAAAGCTGAGTTTGGCTTGGGCCTATTTCAGGCCGTGTTGAGGCCTCTCAATATTAGGGTTGGTATGTGCCACATGTACAACTACGATCAGATGATTGTTTGTTGTCTCATCAACAATCAATTCAAGTCACTTTTTACTAACAATTACTAATTTGAGAAGGTTTTAATTAGAAGGGCAAAAAAAAGACGAAATACGAAATTGAGAAATAACGACAGTCAATTACTGGTCTGGAAAATATTAGCCTTGTTATTATTTTTTCAAAATAAATCCCTTTAGTTTAACAACACGGGAGATAGTAGGGGTATTTTGATGGTTGCTGCTAGTGGGACAAGTAACATGGCACCTTCCAAGAAATTCCATTAAATTTTCCATCTATTTAGTCTCCCTGTCATTTTTCCTATTATGGCATGTCTAATGTAATGGGGGTTTTCAACTTATTGCAGACTCACCCTATTACTAAAATCAACTTATCAACTTTTACTCTTCGTCGAATAACATATCAAGTTCTTGATGGCTGGCGTATTCTTTTGTTTTCGACCCTGCTCCATTTGATGTTATTTTTTGTGTTCCTTTTTTATGACCATTTCTTTATTGTGTTCCTTTTTGTACATGACCGTTTATTTTCGTAAGTATTGTATAAACATCAGTGTTTGATGTAGAACATATGGATGAAATAATTGAAGACATGATAGACCGACGAAAAACAAAAGAATGTAAGCGAAATTTACAGATTTTGCGACCAAGCACGGAATGAGGGATGCAATAGCTTTTCGAAAAAAGAAACCAGGTTTCGGGTACAACTCCCTGCTATGTTGTGACATACAGTGGATTTTAGGCGTTTGAGATCGTTTAAGTTTTCAAAACAACACTTTACTGTTTTGGAATAGAATTTTAGTTTCTATTTTTCAAATAGTATTTTAGTTTTGTTTCTAATAGGATAACATTTTTTTTTTCTAATAGACCTTGGAGTTCCTAAGGCTATGAGGACAATCCAAGGTTGAATTAGGTCTTTAAATTGCTTACATTTATTGTTCAAGGATATTATTCAAAGAAACCTTTGTGTTATATCTTTTCTGGTGGATTTCAGAATGTTTTTTGTGAATTTCAGATTGTTTGCGTCAAGTGGTATCACAACAATTTTCTCCTATCTTGCTATCTTTGATTCATATCCATGGGTGATCGTGGCGGAGATGACATTCCTATTACTCGAGCATATTTGGATGCCCAGAGTGCAAGTATAGATGCACTAACCAACCAATTCAGTGAGATTCGTGAGTTATTATGATAAGTTGTTGGAGGCAACACCGGAGGTAAGAATGGAGAAGATAACAAAGGCAATAATCGAAAAGTTAATTGTGGAAAAAACATAAGAAGGCTTCTTGTTCAGGAGAGTGAGTCCGAACTAGATGAGGAAGTTGAGGAACCACTGCCAAACAGTTATCCGAATCATCAGAATAACCGTTATAGCCAAAATAATTTTGACAATTATCTTATCAAAGCTGACATGTCAAAAATTTCGAGAAACTTGAAAGTTGAATATTTTCTTGACAAGGTGGTGAAAATCATAGAGGTTCTGAAAGCCAAAATGGTTGAGATGGTTGCTTTCTGATTGAAAGCTTCTGTAGCTGTTTGGTGGGATCAACTAAGAAATATCTATCAAACACAAGGAAAGAATCAAGTTCGAACATGGAGGAAGTTGAAGCAGCTTCTGATGGATCGATTTTTACCTGCTAATTATGAGCAAATTATGTACCATATGTACATAGCTGTTACAAGGTATTTGAATAGTGACAAAATATATGGACGAGTTCATGCGACTTGCAGAACGTTATCAACTGACAATGACATAAAATCAGAAAGTTGCAAGGTATTTGAACGGACTGAAACCTTACATTCAAGAAAAGATTGGGTTCAAGAACTTTTGGATTCTAGAAGAAGCCATTAACATGGCGTTGAGGGCATAATTGATGGAGAATGAGAGACGTCAGACTTCCTTTTGGAGGAATATGACAGAATATTCCGATGGTCCTGTTGTTACACCTGTAGATAAAGGGAAACTCGTGCAGCATAGTCCTAGAGGATCGAAACGTACAGATTTTTTCTTTTCGAGGATCTAGGGAAGGGAGTAGTAATATTATCAACAGAGGGAAGTACAAAAACCAAATTCGAGGGGAGAATCATATGCCAAACCTACAACGAACACTTGTTGTAGATGCAACAAACCTGGGCACCATTCCAATGTCTGTCCTGAGAGAAAACAAGCCAATTTACTGGAGGCTGGCAGTGAAAATCATAACGAAAAAAGAAGATAAGGGGATTTCAATGATGACTATGCAAGGGCTGAATTTGCAATAGATGAGGGCATGGAAAGGCTTGTTTTGGTCTTAAACTGAGTGTTGTTGACACCAAAAGAAGAAGGGCAACGACATAGCATTTTCCATCACTTTGTTAAGTCAAGAATAAGTTTCGCGATGTAATTGTAGACAAGGAAACTCTGAGAATTTTGTGTCAACAAAATTGGAGTATTTACAATTGCCTACGGAACCACATAGAGCACCATATTCACTTGGTTGGGTGAAGAAATGACCATCAGTTCGTGTTGCAAGATGTGTCGCATGCCATTATCCATTGGTAAACATTACAAAGTGATGTATTATGTGGTGTGATCGATATGGATATTTTATTCGGTCGTCGTTGGCAATATGATGTGGATACTACATTAAAGGGTCATGACAATGTTGTTATTTTAGTTGGAAAAATCATAAAATTGCTATAGCTGCTATATCAGAATCTGAGAGTTTTCCTAAAGGAAAGAGTTCTAGCTTACTGACAGTAAGCATGAGATTGCTAATTCAACCAAAGAATCTGATGTTTTCTATCCAGTGGTAGTAAAAAGATTGTTGGCAGCAAACAAAGAAGAAAAGACAATTCATATTGAAGTGCAACATGTGCTGGGCAAATTTGAGGAAATTATTTCAGAAAATTTCTCTCAAGGGCTTCCACCTATGAGAGATATACAACATCAAATAGATTTGGTCCCTGGTGCTAGCCTAGCGAACATGCCTCATTACTGTATGAGCCCGAAGGAGAATGAAACTTTACGAGAATAGACTGAGGAGTTGTTGCGGGAGGGGATTTATAAGAAAGAGTATGAGTCCATGGGCAGTCCCCGTCCTTCTAGTTTCGAAGAATGATAATACTTCGCGAATGTGATACAATAGCCGGGCAATCAAAAAAATCACTATAAAATACAAATTTCCTATACTTCGTTTAGAAGACATATTGGATGTGTTTGAGGGTTCGAAGGTGTTCATAAAGCTAAACCTGCAAAGTGGATATAACCAGGTTCGAATCAAGCTTGGAGATGAATGGAAAACAACTTTCAAGAGCAAGGATGGATTGTACGAGTGGTTGGTGATGTCATTTAGATTATCCAATGCACCTAACACCTTTATGAGATTTATGAATCAGGTTCTTCGTCCCTTTCTTGGTTCCTTAGTTTATTTCAATGATATTTTAATCTATAGCAAAACCCAAACGGAACACCTAGTTCATTTGAGGAAAGTCTTAAGTGTATCGAAAGAAAACAAGTTGTTTATGAATATGAATAAGGGTACTTTTTGCACACATAAGCTGTTATTTTTGGGTTTTGTTATTGGTGACGATAAAATACGGGTAGATGGTGAGAAGGTGAAAACAATCCGTGAATGACCAACTCCGAAGTCAATTTCTAAAGTGAGAAGTTTTCATGGGTTGGAAACTTTTTACAGGCGATTCGTAAGGCATTTTAGTACCATTATAGCACCTATCACGGAGTGTTTAAAGAAAGGCAAGTTCAGTGGGGGATGATCAAGAAATGTTTTTTGCCATTATCAAAGAAAAGCTTTGCACCGCTCTGATTCTAGCTTTTTCTAACTTTAAGAAAGTTTTCGAGATCAAATGTGATGCTAGTGGAGCGGGAGTAGGAGCTATGTTAAATCAAGTGAAGAAACCAATAGCTTATGACCAAGAGTTGTATACGGTTGTTAGAGCTTTGAAGCGATGGGAACACTACTTCAGAGTGAGTTTGTTTTGTATACAGACCATCAGGCTTTGAAGTTTACTAACAGTCTGAAAAATACTGATTGGATGCATGCGAGATGGATGAATTTTCTGCAGAAATTTCCATTTGTATTAAGCACAAATCTGGTACTTTGAATCAAGTTACTAATGCACTTAGTAGAATGGATTTTTTTGCTAATTATCCTTGCCGAAGAAGTTGTGGGATTCGAATGCTTGCAGGAATTATATGACATTGATGATGATTTTAAAGAAATTTGGATAAAATGTGTTAATTGAGGGATAATTGTTCAAAGGCAATAAACTTTGCATCCCTATCTCTTCCTTACATGAGAAATTGATTCGAGATTTGTAACTGAGTGGTCACTTGGGTCGAGATAAAACTATAGCCAACTTTGAGGAGTGGTTTTATTGGCCTCAGTTGAAGCGTGATGTGGGGAATTTGTGAGAAAATGCTACACTTGTCAAGTTTCGAAGGGACAAGTTCAAAACACAGGGCTTTACATGCCTTTGCCTGTTCCGGAAGATATTTGGCTTCGGATTACCCCAAACACAAAGGGGTGTTGATTCTGTTTTTGTTGTGGTTGACAAGTTTTCCAAGATGGCGCATTTTATAACATGCAAGAAATTTGTTGATGCATCCAACATAGCCAAACTGTTTTTCAGGGAGGTTGTTCATTTGCATAGAGTTCCTAAGTCCATTACTTCTGATCGTGAAACAAATTTTTTAAGCCACTTTTGGATTACTTTGTGGAGTTGTTTGAGACTATTTTGAATCGAAGTAGCACTGCTCACCTGCAGACAGACAGTCAAATTGAAGTTACAGATCGTACTTTGGGAAACATGGTTCACAGTGTTTGTAGTGAAAAACCTAAATAGTGGGATTATGCACTTCCACAAGTGGAGTTCGCTTATAATAATACAGTCCACAGTGCAATGGGAAGATCACCATTTTACATTGTTTATACAACTGTTCCTAACCATGTACTGGACTTGGTGAAGGTGCTTAGAGCCCAGGTAATGAGTGTTGTTGCAAAACATATGGCTGCAGATGTCGTGGCTGTCAAAGATATAGTTAAACAAAAATTGGAGGAGACTAATGTCAAATACAAACCTGCAGCAGACAGACGCAGAAGAGTTTATGTGTTTGAATAATGAGATTTTGTGATGGTGTTATTGAGAAATGAAAGGTTTCCAGTGGGCACATATGGAAAGTTGCAGTAAAAAAATATGGTCCTGACAAGGCACTGAGGCAGATCAATGACAATGCATATATCATTGACTTGCTGGATTCCATGAAAATTTCCAACACTTTCAATATTGTTGATTTCTATGAGGATGAAGTTATCTATCCTGACAATAACTCGAGGTTGAGTTCTTCTGAAAGGGACTAATGTAGAACATGATGGATTGACAAAAACAAAAGGACGTAATTAATCGAAATTTATAGATTTGGTGGCTTCCAAGCTCGGAATAAGGCATGCAATACCTTTTCGGAAAGGGAAATCACGTTATGGGTACAACACACCGCTATGTTGTGAAGTATGGTGTATTTTAGGCGTTTGAGATCGTTTAGGTTTTCAAAAAAGTAGTTTACTCTTTTGGAATAGAATTTTAGTTTTGTTTCTAAAAGGATTATAGTTTTTATTTCCTAATAGACCTTGGCTTTTCTAAGACTACCAGGACAATCCATGGTTGAGTTAGGTCTTTAAATTTCTTTCATGTATAGTTCAAGAATATTATTCAATCAATTATTATTCAAAGAAAGCTTTGTGTTCTATTTTTTTCTTCTGGATTCCATAACGTTTCTGGTGGATTCCAGATTGGTTTTACTTGTTTCTGAAGATGCACTATTTGTTTGAGCAGTTGTAGCAGTTTTTGATTGCTCACTGGCATGGGAAATCCTGAGAAGCAGAGCAAACAACATTATTGACCTTGTGCTCACTGAAGTTGAGATCCCATCGCTAGCTGGTTTTTCTCTACTTGCCATGATGTTCTGAAAAATAAGTTAACTATAATTTCCTTTTGCGCCGAAGCCCAAGAATGTGCAAGTGTTTTCTGCAAACATCTATTTAATCAAGCCTTCGGGTATACTATTGATTAATGAGCTCAAAGTTCTGGTGCAATGAAGTACTGTCCAGAAACCATGTCTGCCATGGGTGGTGATCAACATGTTCAAGCTTAAAAGAGTGGGGAGATGAGACAAAGGGAGAAATCAACTTCAATGAGAACTTATATTCTCACGAAAAGAAGCTTTTTAAGGGAGAGGGTCAAAACAAAACAGATACTGGGGGTGGTTAGTGGTGGTGGGTTTTGGAAAATATACAAAACACTGTTAAAAATTTGGAAAATAAGCATTTCAAAAAAGAAAAGAAAAAATTTGTGAAACAAACGAAGCCTAAGTGGAACTAATAGTAATATACCTTGGATAGAAGATTGAAAAATGCAATTTCAGAGTCAATGAAAAAGAAAGGCTTTCAAATTTGGAGTTTTGACTTGAGCTAGAGGAAATAAAGTCATGGCAGAATACCAATGCCTGTGAGTGTGGGCACGGGATGGGAGAGATCTCATCCCTATCGCATCCTATTCATTCGGGATCGGGACGAGATAGACTTCATCTCAATCTCGTCCCATCCCAAACAGGTTCGGGACGGAACGGGATAAACATGAACTAAATAGTCGTCCAATGAAAAATAACAAAAGAATTTCATCTCACATTGCTCACACACCATTAATGTCAAATTTATGTATATACAACTTTCATCATAACATTATTAAATGTCATATAAAATTTGTGGAAGGTTATCTTACAATGGAATTAAGTTTGTTAAGTGAATGATGGCAGATGGAAGGAGCCCTTCCATAGATACATCTTGCATATTTCTGCAAGAGTTGAAATATCATTCATTCAAGATACAATTATGAGAAATGTTTTCCAACTACATAACTCAGTGCAAAACTAACTCAAACCATCATTTGTCTTTATTTTCTACAAGAATAATTGTCCTATAATGATGCTGGGTAGAATAGCGATTATCCTAAAGACTAGTTCAAAAGACAATTCACAAGGAAATGATACAAGAGATTTGCCCAAAACCCAGAGAAATAACTCTAATATTCAATTAAATTATTCAAATCAAAGGTATCTCTAAATCAGCCCACAAGCCGGGCTTTATAGCTAAAACTCGTTATTATTAGAATTTTACCAAAAACAGCAAAATCTCAATAATCATGCTAAAACAAAACACGTAATAAAATAAATAATCTGCCAAAAATCTGGCCCAAATTGGGTTCAAAATCACTTTCTAAACGATGAATGAAATATTACTATAAATAAAAAAAATTACTAAAATTGTGGATTCAGAAGAGGAAACAATGGATTTTGGCCTCGAAAAGATGTGCAACGAACGTGCTACGAAGTGCGCGCCGAAAATATCTTTCCGAATTGGGGTCATATGCGCGATTCTGATACCCGTAGCCAAAGTTATGGCCAAAATATCGAAACACACCCAAAACTGCCTCAATTAAGAAAAAGATCACGATTTCCTGCTATCTTTGCGCTGATCTGCCAACTCATGGTATCTTAGCGCCAACAACGTGTTATCTGACGACTCAACATCATCTGACTCAGATTCTCCTGCATGGGTTCTATTTGCCCTAAAATATTCAAATTTAAGTTTGTACCTAAATAAAGAGTATCAAATCAAGTAAGTAAATTTTCAAATAGTAGATGTTTTGATTTAATTTCAACACATCCTAAACTTCCTTTGGAAGAGTAATTTGATTAAAATTAATAATAATAAATAGTAAATAAATAAATTCAGAATGGGACGCGATGGGCGGGATAGAAAATCTCCATCCCGATCCCATCCCACTCTAGATCGGGACATGACGGGATCAAGACGGGTTTGATCAATCCCAAGAGGGACCCAAAAAAAATCGGAATGAAACGAGATCGAAATTGCGGGATGGGATGCCTACTCCTACTTGTGAGAATTTCTTTTACGGAATGTGTCCAAAGAAAGTGATTTTTTTATTTACTTATAATACTGCAAATGATTCAGAAGTAATTACTCCCGCCTTTTCTAAACGTCGAGGGAATGGGCGAGGGAAAGAGAGCGAGGGATGGGTGGCCCCTTGAGATGCATGTCGTCGCTAATCTCGACACCCATCCCTCGCTCTCTTTCCTCGCCCATTCCCTCGACGTTAAGAAGGGCTAATTACTCCTGAATCAACAATATGTAACAAGGGAAATTCTAAATGACGAGGAAAAGAGCGAGGAAACGGGCGAGGGAGGGGAAGCCATTCATCCCCTCGAGACGCGTGAAAGTGTGTATCTCAAGGCTTTTTGCGCATCTCGAGGGGGTGAATGGCTGCACCCCTTTCCTCGCTGTGTAGACAAACCCATGTAACAATGAAGAGAAGAAAGAGCCCTTCCAGCTATCGAGGAAAGGGGCGAGGAAATGGGCGAGGGGTGGGTATTACCACTCACCCCCCTTGAGATTTGCAAGGTTGTGCATAGGCGAGGAAAGGGCATAGGCGCGCATCTCGAGGGGGATGAGCGGTCACACTCACCCCCTCGCCCATTTCCTCGCCATTTAGAATTTTCCGAGAAGAAAATATAACATTGTACATGGTCATTTGACATGAAAACTTGGACAACTTGATGGATGCTACAAGTATGTCAGTGTGGATTAACTCTGGCAAGGACCGAGGAAGACTGGGTGACGCTTTTATTCAAAACCGAAGTACCTGAATAGAGGAACTTCAGTTCGGGCTCAATATGTCCTGGCTACAGTAGGATCCCAAAGGGAATGAGATCGAAAATCTCTAAGATAGGAGATACATATTCACTTTTATTTGCATATGAGCATCTCCAGTGGGAAGCAAACAAATTTTGCTCCCCACCCTAAAATGACATTCCAACAATGGAACGAAAAACTCAAATTATATAGCCCACACACATGGATCGTGTGGAGAAGGTCATGCTTTGTAGGGTTTTACCATAGTTATCTAATTCCTCTATCCCTCTCCAACCCACATTCAGAGAACTTTGACCCAAAATGTGGTGTGGTCCACCCAAATGCACCAAAAGTAGCACACTAAAACTATATTCAATCATGAGACTTGTATAGTTTAGTACATATTATTATGAGAAAAAAAATAACGATTGAACATAAATAATAATGAAAATATGTAAAAATAGATACAATGACAAGAAGAAAAATGAGATATGAAAAACGAAGGCACAAAAGCGGACGCCAAGTCATGTAAATCATGGAGATGGTAGATCTTTGAAATCTGTATAGTGGAATAGTTTTTTATTGTTAGAGATTGGAAGATATCTTTTTATAATTCAAGCAATAAAATTCAAGCAATAAAAAATGGAAAGAGAGAGAGTAATAGAAGATATCTTTTTATATCTTTTTATAATTCAAGCAATAAAACAATGGAAGATATCTTTTTATAATTCAAGCAATAAAAAATAAAATAAAAAGAGAGAGAGTAATAGCATGACCTTCGAAAGAGAAAACAAGTAAGTTATTGTACTTTTTTAGATTTTAATCTAGTCCTAGAATGGAAAGTTTTAGTTGAAAACAAATGATAGAATTGTTTTTAATGACACCCAACAAGTATTTATTTTTCATGGATAAGAGTTTCAAATGGCCTCGTAGCCAAAACTTTGTCCCAGATGAGACTATCCGAGCGACCCTCGTTCCAAGTAACTATAGTTTTTGCATCATTATTTCTCTTCATTATGTGGGGGGGGGGGGGGGGGAGGGGGTTTATAGAGAGTGTCAATATTCTATCTGCCATCGTAAAAAATTTAGCCGCAACCGTTGCATAGGAGTGGAGGAATATGTAAAATATGGGATGAAAGTTCTTGCATTCCTTTTGCTTTCTAACCCATGGTTGGAGAGGCTCTAATATCAGTGTTCTAAAAATCGGCATAGGCGTTAGAGAAACGCCCAGATTAATGGTTGGGCAGGGTCTGGGCGAGGTTTTTTTTTTTTTTTTGAATAAAGCTGATTGTGTTCTTATTTTATTTCATCTTTTTGGAAATAAACAATTTAATTATTTTTTATTCAGTATATATCTGAATGTAGCAAATGATAATTACTTAATGAAATTCTCGAAGGATCTGCCGGTACCAATTTTAATAATGTAGATTTTATCAAACATGATTGAGGTCATTCATGCAATTTGAAGAAAAATAAAAGAGTAGGTTTGGATATTTGTCCACAAATTCAACTTTGTATAAAGTACCCCATTATGACCAACTTCTCTCATTTGAGTTTTAATCAATTTTGTTCATGATTGTTAATTTTTCATGTTTTTAAAATTTGCATATGTATCTTGGCATTAAATTGGATGTAATTGATAACGTATTATGTTTAACTTTTGTAAATTTTTAAAGTTATAATACAAAACCTAAAACCGCCTAGGCGTCTGGGCGCTAGGCACCTGCTTGCTGCTCGCTCACCGCCTAGCGCTTTTTAGAACACTATCTAATACAAATAAACTATTTTTGACAAGTAAGAGCATCCCTAGTTACCTTAACAATGAGGTTATCTCTAATTTTTAATACTAAAAAAGACCGCTTCTGATGAGCTAAGAAATTGGGATTAAAGTAGTATGCTCGTTGTTAGAGCTTTAATGGACACATGATTTCATGATCTTCCTCGAGATTTGTGATACTTCTATTGTTCAAATCAAGAAGTCATGAAGACAGTTCTATAAAGGGAGTTGCTACATGTACTCGATTATTTGGCTCGATTTTACCAACTCCTTGTTGTATCAACATTTTGAGATGTTTCGACTTTGTTGCACCAACCTAAAAGATGTAATACCAGCTTACTTTTTTTAATAAATAGAAACCATTTTGTGATGAAATTTTCTTGTTTAGGAGCGTCAATAAATAAATTATGAGAAATATAATGGTTGCAACTATTAAAAAAATGCATTCAACCCCAAGAACTTTACATCAAAAAAATTCAAAATAAGAATCATCCGTACAAAGTCCTAAACCAACAAGTAGTTTTATTTAGGATTGACAAAAAGTGATTGAGTATACTAAGCAACTTTAAAAGCTAAATCTAGAAATTAGAAAATAAAGTTGGTGGCATTGAGCCAAACAATCGAGTACACATAGCAAGTCCTTTTTTTTAAAATTGATGCTCTCACTTACATTTTTTTTTGTCAATCCCTTTGCGTTTAATGAACACATTATACTTTTATGCACCACTTTAGATTTTTTTTACACAACCTACCATAGTGTTGGTTGGCTATTTATTGTAAAACTTGTGATGATGGTTAGTGGATCTTTGATGTTTGCACGCAAATTTGATAGTTAATAATTCAAGACTGATGTTCACCGCCTTCATCAGGTGAGATATAAATTGATATTTGTTTGCCAGAGGATTCTGGTTTAGCTGATGCTCTGCCAATGACATTTAATGGTTCTAGGATCTAATAAAAACTCTATTCAACCCTAAAAAAATAACGATTTTCTAATAGTCTACACAGTGGTGGAACGATAGGTAGAGAAACATTACATTTGAATTGGATAATGGAGCTATTGAAACCATTTCCAATGTGTTGAAATGGATTTTTAGTTTATGTTTGATTAGGTTGTTAATGGGCTGATTTGGCATGTTTGTTCTGTTTTTGACCGCTTACCAGATCATGAGCCCACCACCTTAATTACTCCAGGTAGAAGTTCTTGATCACCTCTTGAATTTGTGAAGATGGATAAAGATTGGGTGTATCTAAACAGGTAATGTAACCATACAACATAAAGATAAGTTATTCTAGGTGAGTCTTAGTGATTTTTTTTATTTGTTTGTTTACTATAGGGCGAAGAGCATGGAATTTTGTGAAAATGGTGGAAAGAATTCAGAAAATGTAGATAAAGTTCTATGCCCTTGCAAAAATTGTCGAAACTTAAGCCATCATTGTTACTATGAAATATTTGAGCATTTATTGATAGCGGGGATGGATCCTACATACACAAATTGGTAATGGCTGGCTTAAGTAAGTCAAAGAGAAGATAGCCCTGAACCTAATACAAAGGCTTTAGAATCATTTGGAATCCCACAATCTCCTCGGAGTGGACCTAGATCTTCACAAGTAGGCGTGGACTCTCCAACAACCTGTACTAGGGGAGCACTTAGTAGGTTGGCTCGAACAAATGATGAACCTAATACACAACCTGGAGAAGCATCTGGAACCCCACATTCTCCTCAAAATGGACCTACATCTTCACAAGTAGGCTTGGACTCTCCAGCAACCCATACTAGAAGAGCACTTAGCTGGTTGGGTTGAAGAGATGATGAACCTCCTCTAATACCTCACCACTAGCAAGAGGATCAAAATGAACCTGTAATCGAAGCCAGCCTGAATTCTGAGGTAGATCACAAGGAATTAAGCGAAAGAGGGGTCACACCAAAATGAAGAATATTGTTTTGAATCCTATTAGTCAAGTTGATGTTGAATGGACTATTGGTGATCAACCATATGGGTCCGGATCTGTTAGTTTGTCCTTTTACTTAGGACCTCTTGTACGAGAGATAGTACCGGTAACACTTGATGATTGGAGAAAGCTTTCCTTGGAACATAGAGAAATATTATGGAAAAACATAAAGGTATGTTATTATTATTCTTTATAAAGTTAATGAGTTTTTATTTTATTTTATTTTATATGGGGGCTTTTTTTAATGAATAACTTTCAAGCAAGATACAAAGTAGAAAAGGAGTGGCAAAAATATTACATATTGAATGCAAATTTGATGTTTAGCATACCCTATTTTACTTTGAAAGATATATAGTAGGGGAATGAAGTGATGAGTTGAAAGTTTAGCCTTTTCTACTTCTCCCTGTTTTTCTCCTCCTTTTCCTGATCAATTAAGATGATTTTACATACTATGGGATAAGTTGAATTGTGTTATCTGCTTTTCAATTGGAAAATAAGAAAAAGAACGAGGAGATGTGTTGGTCAGATGCGGTGCGGTATTTTAGGGCTAGGAAAATTGTAGTTAGGATCTTTCCTTTTGTTGGAGATTTTCTCTCCTTATACTTGGTCTTTATTTTGGGTTAAGTTTCTTAATTGTAGCTTTGTATAGTTTTGGTTTTCTGTTTATATGTAACCGTGAGATATCAATGAAAGGCAAGAATTTTGGATGCCAAAAATCATCATGGTATCAGAGCTATCGAAATTCCTCTAAAAAAAATCAAAACTTCTGTAAATCTCCATGGCCGGAGGAGGTAACAATGGCAAGAGCAAGAATGATGCAATCACGCCGTATACGTTAACCTCGGCAGATAATCCTGGAGCACTTGTGACTCATGTGCAATTGAAAGGAACGAATTATGAAGAATGGGCAAAGGCCATGAAAGTGGCGATGGGGCCAAGAAGAAACTTGGTTTTATCGATGGAACGATTCCACAACCAGTGGATAACCCGACAAAAATTGACGATTGGTGGATGGTGAATTCCATGTTGGTGGCATGGATATTCAACACTATTGAGCCGTCCTTACGTTCAACCAATACTTACAGGGATAACGTAAATGAACTTTGGGATGATTTGCAATTGTGCTTTGCGATTGCCAATGGACCGCGTATTCAACAATTAAAATCAGAATTGGCGGAGTGCAAGCAACGTGGACAACCTGTTGTAACCTATTTTTGGTCGATTGAAGATGTTGTGGGATGAATTAAATGACTATGAGCCAATTTTGACTTGTGGATGTGATGGGTGTAAGTGCAAAATCACGGAGCGTTTGATCAAGAGACGGGAAGAGAAGCAAATCCATCCATTTTTTATGTGATTGGAAGACTCCATGTTTGGTACGGTGTGCTCAACCATACTAAATATGGAACCATTGCGAGGCTTGAATCGAGTCTACACAATGATTGTTACGGAAGAAAGGCATCGCGAGATAGCACGGGGAAAAGATGACAGAAGTGAAGCTGTGGCCTTTGTTATTCACGCGAAGGGTCGAGATAACAAAGAAAGAAATGAGACTTGCAAGCACTATGGCAGAACGGGACATGGTGCGAATGGGTGTTTTCAGGTTATTGGGTACCCAAAATGGTAGGGAGACAGACCTCGTGGAGGAGGACGTGGGAGTGGCCGCGGTGCTGGACGCGGAACGGGTCGTGGACGTGGTACAGCCCATGCGAATGTTGTGCACAGTGTGAGTGGGCGCGGGACAGCGTCATCTGTGACTGAGGCAGATCGTGCAGGCCTTACCGAAGATCAATGGACAACGCTTGTGACGATGCTGAACGCCCAAAAGATTACTCCCACAGAAAAGCTGACTGGTAAGATCTCTGAACAACAGTGGATTCTTGACTCCGGAGCTTCGCATCATATGACCTGATGTATTGATCTTCTTGTTGATGTTTTCGAAGTGGCTCCATGTCCCGTGGGACTATCGAATGGAGATGAAACAATGGCAACGAAAGAAAGAACAGTGGTTATTGGAGATAAATTGAAATTGTCACATGTTCTATTTGTTCCACAGTTGAATTGCAATTTGTTGTCTGTTGGTAAATTACTTTGTGAAGCAAACTTTATAATCACTCTTACTAATAAGTTGTGTGTGATACAGGACCGTACCTCGAGGACCCTGATTGGTGTGGTGAACAACGTGACGGGATCTATGTCTTGCGGGGTGTGACACCGGCGCGCGTGCACAAGGTGAAATGCAATAATGATGTTGAGCTGTGGCATCGTCGTATGGGACATCCGTCTTATCGTATTGTAGGAACTCTACCACATTTTAATTCAGGTACTGTTGATTCGGAAAATAAAGCTTGTGAAATTTGTCTGTGTGCAAAACAAATTAGAGATGTCTTTGAACAAAGTAGTCATAATGCAAATGAATCTTTTTCCCTGATTCATTGTGATTTATGGGGGCTTTATCGTGTCTCGTCCTCTTGTGGAGCAGTTTATTTCTTAACCATCGTGGATGATTTTACTAGAGCAATGTGGATTTATTTGCTCATTGAGAAATCTGAAGTGCATAATATTTTGAAGAATTTTTGTCATATGATTAGAAGACAGTTTGGTAAAGAAGTGAAAATACTGAGGAGTGATAATGGGACTGAATTTACTTCACTAAATTCTTTCTTTGTTGAAAAAGGAATTGAATTTCAGACATCTTGTATTGGGACTCCTCAACAAAATGGTAGAGTAGAAAGAAAGCATAGTCATATCTTGAATGTGGCTTGTGCCTTGCGTTTTCAAGCTAGTCTTCCCATTCAATTTTGAGGGAATGTGTGTTGGCCGCTGGGTATTTGATTAATAGGACACCCTCCTCAGTTTTGGGTGGGAAAACCCCTTCTAAAATTTTGTTTAATACTGCTCCATCTTATGACAACATTCGTACATTTGGGTGTTTGTGTTTTGCTCGAGTTCGGGAAAGTGATAAATTTGCATCTAGAAGTCGTAAATGTGCTTTTGTGGGTTATCCGTATGGAAAGAAGGGATGGAAATTGTATGATTTGGAGACAAATGAGTTCTTTGTTTCTCGTGATGTTGTTTTTAATGAGGGGAGTTTCCATTTCAAAAACTCCCTACTGATCCTATTATTGCCACAAGCAACGAGTTCCTAGTTGAGGATGCCGTTGGTGATGAAAATTCCACGGATCCAACGCCGTTACAGTTGGGTATAGATGATGAGTCGCAGGAGCCTAGCGACAGGGGGAGTGTTGGTATTGTTGAATCCGTGTCCATTGCTCCTAGTGCTACAGAAGGCCGTACACAGCGTACATGATGTCCTCCAAGCCGTTTACAGAACTATGTGTGTCACACCGCTCGCTGCCCCGATCCCGTCACACCAAATCCTACTCCTTCGTTGTCCTAAGATACTCCCTATCCCATAGCTAAGTATGTAAGTTGTGATAACTTTTCTGCACCACATCGTCGTTTTTTGGCAGCTATTACAGCCAAGACTGAGCCTACCCATTTTTCTGAGGCTGTCAAACATGACACATGGCGCACTACTATGCAAGAAGAAATAAAGGCTCTCGAAGATAATGGGATGTGGACTGTGGAGAATTTGCCTTCTGGGAAGAAACCCATCGGTTGCAAAAGGGTTTACAAAACGAAGTACAATTCCGATGGCTCAATTGAGCGTCATAAGGCACGCCTGGTGGTGCTTGGGAACAATCTGAAAGCAGGGATCGATTACAATGAAACGTTTGCTCCTGTTGCTAAAATGGCTACAGTGAGAGTTCTATTAGCAGTGGCCGCCGAAAAGAATTGGGATTTACATCAAATGGATGTTCGTAATGCATTTTTACATGGGGACCTTGACGAAGAAGTTTATATGCGGCCACCCCCTGGTTTTTATGGCTCATCTCCTGGGAAAGTGTGTTGTCTACGGAAATCTCTTTATGGTTTGCGACAGGCACCCCGAAATTGGTTTGCTAAACTCTCATCTACATTACAAACTTATGGATTTCTGCAGTCATATTTTGATTATTCTCTGTTTGTGTTTAAACGAAATGGTGCTATTCTGGTTGTTATTGTGTATGTTGGTGATTTGATTATAGCAGGAGATGATTCAGGAATGTTGGCTCGATTTAAGAAATATCTCAATGCTTGTTTTCACATGAAAGATCTTGGTAAATTGAAGTACTTCTTGGGGATTGAAGTCGCACGTGGTGCCGAAGGGATATTTTTATCTCAACGCAAATATGCGTTGGACATAGTCGCAAAAACAGGAAAGTTGGGTGCCAAACCAGCAACTGTTCCACTGGAACAGAATCATGGACTTGCTTTTGATAACAACCCTTTCATTGACAACCCGAAGCAGTATCGTTGTCTTGTTGGACGATTGATTTACCTGACAATTACACGCCCTGAGTTGTGCTATTCGGTTCATACATTGGCTCAATTCATGCAATCACCACGGACCCGTCATTGGGAAGTAGCTTTATGAGTGGTCTGCTATACCAAAGGATGTCTTGGGCAAGGAATTCTCTTACGCGCTGGCACCGATGTTCAACTACATGGCTACTGTGACTCTGATCGGGCTAGTTGCCCAGTCACTCGCCGGTCCATTACCAGGTATTTTGTGCTTCTTGGGTCTTCACCAATCTCGTGGAAAATGAAGAAACAACACACAGTTTCTCGGTCTTGGCTACTGTGACTCTGATCGGGCTAGTTGCCCAGTCACTGGCGAGATGCGGTACGGTATTTTCGGGCTAGGAAATTTGTGGTTAGGATCTTTCCTTTTGTTGGAGATTTTCTCTCCTTATACTTAGTCTTTATTTTGGGTTAACTTCATTAATTGTAGCTTTGTATAGTTTTGGTTTTCTGTTTATATGTAATCGTGAGATATCAATGAAAGGCAAGAATTTTGGATGCCAAAAATCATCAAGATGAGAATGATGATCAGGAGATTCCTCTTTCCAACACACTAACTTCTTCAAGGTCTTGGGGACATTCTTCAAATAGAAAAAAAGTTTTGTTTTTTGTTTAACCACTTTCTATTAAACATGCAATTTGACGTTGGGCAGAATAGCGATTATCCTGCAGGCTAGTTCTAACAGATAATTCACAAGGAAGAATACAAAAGAATCGACCAAAACACAGAGAAATATCTCTAATGTCAATTCAAAATTATGCAAATCAAAAAATCTATTACAATATTGAGAAAGAGCTCTATTTATAGTGCTCAAATAACTTGTATAATAAGCAGCCTATTCCTAAAAGAAAAAATAGAATCAAATACTAAAATAACAAGCAATCTATTCTTAAAAGTAAAAATAAAGCCTAATCCTAAAAGGAAATTGCCTATTCCTAAAAGAAAAAAGTAGAATCAAATACTAAAATAACAAGTAGTATATTCCTAAAATAAAAGTAAAGCCTAATCCTAAAAGGAAACTAAAAAGACTCCTAATTAAATTGAAAGATTATGAGTAAGTTATTTAGTAAATAACTTTGAGAGCAAATTAGGAATCCTAGAAACCCAAATTAGGAACCCTAGAAATTCAAATTAGGAACCCTAGAAACCCAGATTAGGAATCCTAGAAACCATCCTGCTTTAGTCGCCCCGGGTTGGAAAGAATTCGTCCTCGAGTTCACAACAGCTTCATCGGAATCCTCTGGCGGCAGTCCAGGAGGAAGATCCTCTAGTATCAAGTCAGAAAACTCTGCTAGCTGTTGCACCTCCGCTGGCAAATCTGGAGTCACGTCTGCTGCCAAATAGTAACCACTCATCATCCTAACATATCGCTTGATGGCTGGTCTATTGGTGAAATAACTTGTCCAGTACGCATTTGCACCGGCTACATATGGGAAGAACTCAGACTCCCCTGTCATCTCCATCATTTCATCAACATCATGCAAGTACAACTCTTTGAGAACAGCTTCAACATTAGTCAGATATGTTGTGTGCAATTCCAGATGCTTACACTTAACATGGCACAACTGACTCCACAACTCTTCTTTTCAAGAGGGCCAACCCAAACTCCATCATTTCTTTGCTTGAAATGTCTCTTAAGGAAGTCACAATTAGCCAAAGTTTGAAAAGTTAGAGTAGGTAAACTCTTATCAACTCCATCAGTTATTGTTATATTCAACTTTTCCATCTCCTTTTTTATTCGAGTTCCATTGAAAACTTCCTGAATCACTGGATTTACAGTTATGAGATTGTCATCTCCATATGTCACCATGGTGACGAAATTATTAAAGGAGCTGGATACCATCTTTTCTTCCTTGAACACTAGTTTGAACACATACTTCACAAGTATCTCATTCAAAATTGAATTCGGGATTAATGTTAAGGGGAAGCCTGACGGAATTCCATTTTCAACTCGCATGACTTTACCTCCACAAATGGCATAGCGTCCACAGCAAGCCATTAGAAAATTGATCCGCTGAGCCTTATCATCATTCGTTCCACCACACAAATTGTTAATGGACTTCCCTATCATCTCCATTATGACTTTGGGCAGGAAACCATCAAACCTACTATAATCACAGCACAAAATAGAGTGTCCTTGCTTAAGCAATCGATTGGCCAAAGCATCCCACTCACGACTATAAGGGTTGATACCCACTTGACATGGCAAAGTCCATCGTTGTTTCATGATGAAGCGCACAAATCTGAGAAATTTCATCCTTACAACCAAGTTGTAAGACATGGGCAAAACAGTAAACAATCTAGTTTTTGGCTTGACCTTCACTTTCTCCCATGCAACTTTCCCATCTTTAGGACATTCAATTCCAACCAGTTCTGGAACAAACTTCTTGCTCTCCTCTTGAATCCTCTGAATATCACGTTTCCCCTCTTGAAAAGGAAAGGGATAGATTAATGCTGGCTGAACTTGAGTCTTAGATAAAGGCTCAAATGGACTTGGACCAGGAGGTTTGCTTGCAGGAAATTTCTTACTTTCTTCGTTGCCTTCATCACTCTCACGTTCTCCTTCAACCATTCTTTCAAAAACAAGTAACATGGCTTTTTGCACAGAAGGTGACCCCTTTTCAGGTTGTGAATCTTCCACAAGTGAAGATATTTTATCCTCACTCTTCTCATCCTTATCATTACCTTCATTATTCTCATCAGAAGTGTTATTATCTTTGCCTTCATCAAAAGAAAAGGAATCTCCATATAGCACATCTCCATTTTCATCATCTTCATACATAGGCTCTCCAAGCTCCACAATTCTGTCTACCACGTCTTCCTCAATCAAGAGATTGTTGCCTTTCTGAATAGCAGGCTTCCTGCACTCAGTCGCTCTATGTCTTTGTTCACCATATCTAAAACATTTAATATTTGAGTTAGATTTACCCTGTAGTTGCTGGTGGGTAGGACGAGATTCTTGAGGGCAAACTGGCCGATTGCTTTGATCACTTATGATCATTGGCATTCTGTTTAGTTGTTTCTCCACAGCAAGTGCATGCCGGTAGGCTTCAGAAACGGTCCTCAACGAGTGAAGTCACTGAAATTAGCGTTGAGTGTAGCCGAAAGGAAGGAGGTGACCCTTCATCTTCTTCTTCATCTTCTCCCAATTAGTGATCTTGGCCTTGCCCTGCCTGTATCGTGCTCGCTTCAACTGCTTCCACCACGCAAATGCTCTGCCTTTGAGTTTGATGGCGACTAATTTCACCCTGACACGATTTGGGACTTCCTTATACTCAAAAATACGTTCTACTTTATGCAACCAATCGATGAATCCTTCGGCCTGTAACGTACCAAAAAACTCGGGCAGATCCACTCTGAATCCGAGGTCTCCATGACGATCCTTCCAACCACGGTGCTCCCATAATCAAGCATGATTGTGATACGGTTTTTCGAAAGTGGAATCAGAATCGTGATCTTCCATCTCACGATTATCGAAATCCTGCACCGTTAGACGCCGGGTTAACTCTGCAACTTGCCTCTTTAAATCTTGATTTATCACATCCTGAACGTTACGATCACGGTTTGGGGCTTCCTCGTTCAGAACCTGCCCACGACGAACACGACCACCAGCCATAGAAACTGATACAATCTCACCCCAAGAAGATGCTGAAGCTCTGATACCAACTGACGCCGAGCAGAATAGTGATTATCCTGTAGGCTAGTTCTAACAGATAATTCGCAAGGAATAATTCAAAAGAATCGCCCAAAACACAGAGAAATATCTCTAATGTCAATTCAAAATTATGCAAATAAAAAAATCTATTACAATATTGAGGAAGAGCTCTATTTATAGTGCTAAAATAACTTGTATAATAAGCAGCCTATTCCTAAAATAAAAAATAGAATCAAATACTAAAATAACAAGTAGTATATTCTTAAAAGTAAAAATAAAGCCTAATCCTAAAAGGAAAATGTTTATTCCTAAAAGAAAAAAGTAGAATCAAATACTAAAATAACAAGCAGTCTATTCCTAAAATAATAGTAAAGCTTAATCCTAAAAGGAAACTAAAAGACTCCTAATTAAATTGAAAGATTATGAATAAGTTATTTAGTAAATAACTTTGAGAGCAAATTAGGAATCCTAGAAACCCAAATTAGGAACCCTAGAAAATCAAATTAGGAACTCTAGAAACCCAGATTAGGAACCCTAGAAACCCTCCTGCATCACAATTTCTTGGAGCTGGCTGGAGTCGAGAAATGTGAGAGTACCTTTCTAGTGAATTATCCATCCTCATTAAATATTGTCCTGAATCATTTTTATCAAGTTGGAACTCATTAAATATACAATATGTAGTTCGACCTTTTCAATCATTCATTACATATTAATCTAGCTCTGATAAATGTTGGACACCTTTTTTTTTATCCCTTAACCCCTCCCACTCTAAATGCTGCCGGCAGGGTTTGAACCATGAACTTATGATTTCATACGCCACAAGTCTAATGCTGAGCTGCTACCCCATTTGGCATTAATGTTGGACACACCTACATCTTCTAAGTCTGCTCAATGAAGTCTTTGATTCCTTTAATTTGTTAAAACCGATTTATACTCTCAATGTCTGACCTGATAACTATGTTCTCACAATAATGATAACTATGTTCTCACAATAATAATAAACCATTGCACCCTAATCCGTTTTTGGGTGGTTAAGTTGAAAACGACATGATAAATTGAGGATAAAAGATTGGCTAGATAGTAGGTCCAACAATTAAAGAAAATTAATAAACTCCTAGGAAGTATTTATTATGTTAAAATAATAGGCAGATGGTAGGTCCCAACAGTTAAAATAATTAATAAACTTCAAACTCGTATTAGATAAAGAGCTTCCACATGACTAATGTGTCGAACCAAGAAGCACACTTGTTAAAATACGAACAAACAAGTCAGAACTCAAACAGGAATGTAAAAAGCAAAAAGTTAAGTCTAACAAGTTAGACGAAAACACATACTGCGTACAAACGACAACAATAAATAGAATGAGATTCTCATTGATTTAATAATTCATTACATCATAAAAAAGGTTACAACAGTTCGAGGAGGATCAATAAGAGTATTCAAGAAGAGGCGTATAGAGGAAGTTGTGCTTAAAGTTTGGACGGACAAAGAGATGATTGTTCCCCATCGACTGGATCACTCCGTATATCCAGAACACACTCCTCTTCATTCTCGAAGACATGTTCGGCATAACAACGATACTTCGACAAATCCAAGTCTTGCGGCTCTATAAAGTCAAGGAAGTCCTGACGACCATCGACTACTCTTTTCTAATCCGCCACTTCTGTAGTCTTCAATTTATCAGTAACTGCTACAAGCTTGGCACAAGTCAATGCGAGTTTGCTCTCAATAGCAATGAGCCTAGCTAAAGCTGTCGATTTGGCAGCAGCAAACTCGGTATTCAACTGAGCAACTCGCTCCATAGAAGCTTTCAAACTGGCAGAATACTTTTCAACAAAACGCTTGGCCTCGTCACGATCAGTCTTTCCTTCGGACAACTCCTTTTCAGCGATACTCAGCTGAGAACGCAGCTTATTCAACTTCATCTCAAACGCCTCTAGTTCGGAAGCAAACTTATTCATAACAGCCTCGACTTTCTTCAGCGAAGCCCGAGCAGCTTCAGCAGCATTCGCATACTCCGTACATTGCACTTTCAGCAGATCAAATTTACGGAGAAGATGAGAAAAAACCAATGCATGTCCCTTCGTCTTCCACTTAACGAGCGCCACTTGATCGCACGTGACCTTATAATGTGACCCCTTAACACCAACATAAACCAGGTGATTCATCCCCTCCATGAGATGCTTGAGACCTTCATCAAGGTGATTACATGGTGGATGCACGGGCATAGGAGCTAGGGGTGGGCATCCCATCCCGCGATCCCGTTCCCGTCTCGATCCGTCCCGATTTTTTCGGGTCTTAATGGGATTGAATAATTCCATCCCGATCCCGTCCCGTCCCGTCCCGATCTAGAATGGGATGGGATGGGATGAAGATTTTCAATCCCGCCAATCCTGTCCCGTCCCGAGCTAATTTTTTAATATTTATTATTAATATCAAGTTGATATTGGTTTATTTCTAGAATTCTAAATGAATTATTTAATTGCAAACTGTTTAAAACTCAAAATGGGATTGCTAACTACATTGGAGATTTTATTTCGTGTCAAGACAATGAATTTAATGATTGTTTTTTTAAAGCAATAATGAAACATTCTTCTTAGCACCCCAAATCTACTCATCCTTTTGTTCACTATTCAAAATAGTAGAGCAGGTCCACCATTGCCATTATACTGTCCACATCTTAGTCATTCAAAACTCTGCAGAAATCTTAATTACATGGTGAATTTCAGCTATCATTTATGGTAGTTTATTATGATGTTGCATACTCAATCCAAGGCTATCATTTATGTATAGTTCAACTAATTGCCTTTGCCTATTTTCAACTAAACAATTGGGTCTTGGGTAAGCAGTAATTTGTCAAAAAATGAGAGCACGTTGATCTCGTCCCGTCCCGAACCCGTTTGGGATGGGACGAGGTCGGGATGGGGTTTTTCCCATCCCGTCCCGATCCCGTATGAACGGGATGGGATAGGGATGGGTCTATCTCGTCCCATCCCATCCCGTGCCCACCCCTAATAGGAGCCCTCTCAATTGACCGCCCATGACAATCGATAGTGTGATTATGACTGCTATCCTGCACGTTAGCCTCAAAAGACCATTCAAACTTCTTAAAAGCAACAATAGTAGGACGGGTAGCAGATAACAAGCAACTACGAGATACCCACGACAACAGAAGAAACATGAACCTTAGAACTCTGACCACGAGCAACGACTTGA
Source organism: Berberis vulgaris (assembly GCA_963556465.1). Classification (NCBI taxonomy): domain Eukaryota; kingdom Viridiplantae; phylum Streptophyta; class Magnoliopsida; order Ranunculales; family Berberidaceae; genus Berberis; species Berberis vulgaris. Next base: position 134,925 of record OY747126.1, on the reverse strand, counting down.
TCTTTCAACGAGGAGTGAAACTCAAAATCAGCCAAAGTCTTCGTGTTGTTCAAATTCTTAGACAGCTCCACACAAAGCCAGAACATCTTGTTGTCGATAACACGTGAATCATCAACCGACAAGTCAGCAAAGTCAGACACACCATATGAGGAAACATGACTCTTCTCACGATTATCTAGAGGATGATAAACCTTTTTTTTGCTCCTCTTGAGAGTTTAATTTATCTCAACAACATTTCCACCACCCTTTCCGAAAAACATCGGGGGAGGGGGAGCCCTGGTAGCACCATGAACCGAAGTAACAAGCACATCATTATGAGAAAAGAACGAAAGAGGGAGAAATTAAAGCCTGGAAGCGAAGCGGACAAAAAGAAAAAAATATTGTATTCACTTCCTCATTTTTATAGGGTTGAACAACGAAAGGACTACACATGGAAAAATGTGCGGGGACATGATGGTCGCGCGAAACCCTAAAAATCATGTCAAAAACGAAAAGGCGGATAAGACATCGGAGAAACAAACGCAGTAACAGCTGGTAACGACATAAAATGCGCTGCGATGGTGAAATCGAAAACCCAACAGTCATACATTTAGTGGCCACATTAGCAGACCCACTAACGAAGGGGAAAATAGCTGATGATACATCAAATAAGACTGTCATCACAATCATACATGTGGCAGAGATCGTCCATCGCGAGGATCAAACATTTCAAGACCTGGTCAACTCACAAAGGCCAAAAGGGCGGACCTAGTGATAAAAGCCCAAACAAGGCCCATCAGAATAAATTATAGTCAGAGGCCCAAATCTAGGCCCAATAAAGTTCTCCCTTAAAGAGGAGGAACGTTACAGGGAAAAAGAGTCGTTGAGGGAGTTACGCCTCCGAGGACGTATCTATATAAAAGAAACTCTTACAAATAACGTCTCCCCTTGTTGCGCTTCATATGCTTATATCACGCAGAGAATGAATAATGACCATTATATAAGGTAAAGGGAACATTTGACAAAGGTATGCAATTTTAACTGAGTTTTATCAGGATATATCTCCATCTCCAACTGAGTTACTGACTTAAGCATCGAAGTGCCTTGGCCACCAAAAATGTGATCTTTGGCAATCTACCATTTGTTTTGCAGGTTAGACTTATAGGAGACCAGAATTTGGACACATCAGTTTAATCGGGGAGTAGCTGATAATACATCAAATTAGATTGCCATCACAACCATACACGTGACAGAGATCATCCATCATGAGGATCAAACATTTCAAGGCCAGATCATCTCACAAAGCTCAAAAAGGTCAGGCCTAGTGATAAGCCCAAACAGGGCCCGTTAGAATAAATTATAGTCAGAAAGTTCTCCCTTAAAGAGGGGGAACGTTACAGAGAAAAAAAGTCGTGGAGGGAGTTACACCTCCGAGGATGTATCTTTATGAAGAAGGAGACTGTTACAAAAATGTCTCCATTCGTTGCGCCTCACATGCTTAAGTCATGGAGAAAATTAATAATGACCATTATATAAGGTAAAGGGAACATTCGACAAAGGTATGCAATTTAAACTGAGTTTTGTCCAGATTTATCTCCATCTCCAATTGAGTTACTGACTTGAGCATCGGGTGCCTTCGATCACAATAAAAGTGGTCTTTGGTAATCCAACATTTGTTTTGCATGTCACACATATTGGAGACCAGAATTTGGGTGCATCAAAAAACATACCCCATAAAAAAACATACCAATTAGGGGGATGATGTGCCCAAAAAACCACACGAGCTTATTGCCACCTACCTCCATTGGTTGCATACCCAGCCTGCGTGAAAGAATTTGATTCACATCTCTCTATTTTTCGGAATAAAAAGTTTAGACACACATCTAAACCAATGATAGGTTTTAATAACCACATAATTCGCCCAAAAATCCCTCCCTTTCTACAACTTCTTGTTTTTATGAAGCCATAACTCCCAAAGAATAAATAAAAGAGTGAGCTGAAAAAGAATACCTGATAAGGTCGTTCCATTTGCCTGCATAAACCAGCTACCTAACATTGTACACACCTCCACCGATTTATGCACATGAACATAAAAAACCAACTCAAATGTGTGCCCATACTTTCTAAGCCATTTCACCCTCCAGAAACAAATGTTCAATGGTTTCATCCCCATGTTTAGAGCAACAACTACACTTTGATGCAAGTTCAAAGCCTATTCTTATTAATTCTCCATCCACCAAAATAGCTCTCTTCAGAATCTTACAAACAAAAAATTGAGATTTTGGAAGGCAATAAAGGGTGCCATAAACTTTTCCAAAACCGACTTGCCTGCCCTCTTCTTCTCAGAATTTGACAAACGGAGCTAACAAAGAAATTACCATCATTAGTAGGTGTTCATACCCTGACATCCAATTCGTCTTCCTCTTCCCGCAGCCTCTCATCATACAAAACCTGGGCTTGCGTTGCAAGATAGGACCAAGAGACACAAAACATTCCATGTGCATACTTCTCAAATATGGCAACCTGTTTTCATTTTCAGCCTAGCCAGTATGGTGAAATTATTCACCAATTGCCCAGTTTTCATTAAAGATGCTAATATTACCAATACCAATATTCTAAGTGTAGTGGTCAGCCATAAAATTACTAAAATCGCAAAGTTCTTTCATGTAAGGAGATATACCTACTTCAACCACATGTTGTCTAATAGGACCCCTGCCTGTAAGTATTTCTTTTTCATGAACACCGCCCATAATGAATTGGTATTCAACAAATTTCACAAAGCTTTGGTTCTAAACTCTTTGACAACACCATCCAACTCCCTCACCCCCAATCCACCTTCCTCTGTAGGCACACTAAGACGGCTCCAAGCAACCCATTTTCGCTTATGTCTACCTTCATGGTCACCCCAAAATAATTCAGAAATGATCCTTTGGATATTTTCCAACACCTTCATTGTCACACTTGTCGCTGCAATAGTATACACTGGCAAATAACACAGCCCATGCATGGCCAGGATTAGTATTCCACCTGGGGAAAGTAATCTAGCCTTCCACCCCTGAACTCTTTTAATAATTTTGTTAACCAGCTCGTCCAAAAACATTGTTTTACATTTGCCTTGATAAATGGGAACCCGAAGATATGTAAAAGGTGATGGTTTAAATTGAAATCATGTCCTTGGTTTTATGAGAACAATTCTTTCAGCCTGAACCTTATCATCTAGCATAAATGAACTTTTCTCAACATTTATTTTCTCATCCGGGACCAAACAATACCTATCGAGAAACATCATACATCCGATCACCGATTGTTTTTTGCCATTCAAGAAAACCAAGGAGTCATAGGATCACACGTTCTAGAAGTATAGAAAAATTGTATTTTGTCATTATGGAAGGCCCTCGAGACCCCTGCTAAGTACTTCCGTAGCAATAACAAATAGGAGCGGCGATAAAGGATCCCCTTGCCTGAGACCACGAGAAGAATGGAAATACCCATCAAACATGCCTTGTAATAAAACTAAGAAACCACAATGTGTGATAAAGTTTGAGACTAATACAAAGAATTTGTTGCCAAAGCCAAATTTACGCAATACTGACAGAAGATATCCCCATTTGATGCGATCACATGCTTTCTCCATGTCCAATTTTAAAATAACATTGTTTCCGACTGCTTTCTTCCCAATGGATCTTATTAGTTCATGTGCCAAACCTATGTTTTTAGTAATCAACCTTCCCTTAACAAAGGCACCCTACTCAAAAGAAATGATATTTGGGAGAAGACCCGCCATCCTCGTACACATAATCTTTGTAAAAACTTTATAGATAACATTACATAGACCGATTGGCTGGAATTATGAAAATCTCTTATGTTTCTCTATCTTAGGGATAAGGGCGACAAACTTTGACATAAAGGATCCTGGCAAAAATCGGCACTAAAAAAATTCTTTCGCCGCCTCCCAAACATCTATACCAATAATATCCCAACATGATTGGAAAAAATCTAGAGGTGAAACCATCAGGACCTAGGGACTATCTTGGGAAGTATTGAAAATTGCATCACATACCTCCTCCAGACTCGACTGCCTCATGAGCTGACCACAATCAGAAGGCTGAACCAACTGAGGAATACACTCCAATAATTCATGATCTTCCCTATACCCTTCTGAAGTCATCAAGTACTGAAAAAATTCATTAGCTTCCAACAAAAGATCCTTAGGGTTTGTAACCTGATTCCCATTCAATCCAGTAATCTATGTGATTGTATGTCTTTTCTATTTGGTTTTGACCGAGGCGAAAAAGAACTTAGTGCATGCATTCCTTTCTTTTAGCTCCCTTTCACCAGATTTATGTTTCCAATAAATTTCTTTCCTTACCAGAGTCGGTTTATATTCCGCCTGACACCTATTCAAACTCACATTGTCACCAACATCCCACACTTGAAGTAAACTAAACTCCAACTGTTGTATCGCCTCCTCAAGCTACTAAAGATGTTTCAAAACACCATGTGATATTCCCGGACTTGAATTTCAATCTAATATTTTTTGAGTTTAAAACCCAAACGGTCCACAGCCCCCAGAAGCAGGCAAGATAAATTCCACTGACTATCAACAAAATTCAGAAAGTCATGATGAGTAGTTTACATTCTTTGAAATATAAGAGGAAACATACCCGCTCTCAGTAAAAACGTAAGAAAAGTCAATAAAGGAACATGATTTGAACAAGTTATAAGAAGATGTTCCACTCGGGTATTCTGCATCGCTGTCACCCATTCAGAGTTGGCCATAAATCTGTCCAGCCTAGCCCACATTTTGTTGTTCCCCTGTTGACTATTACACCAAGTAAACTTCGGGCCAACAAATCCGAGATTTAGAAGTCCACATGACGAACTACAACTAGCGAATTTCGACATGGCTGATGAAACATAAAAGACCCAAATTTAGCATACACAAAGAAAACGTAAAAGACTTGATCTGTATTAACAAGAGTCACCTTGCAATGTATAACTTGATCAGAACTATTCACAACATCGTCCTGGAGATCATTATCCGAAAACACCCAAATTTGTCATTTTTTTCTTCATTAGTAACAAACAAAGAAAGATTAATTTTACCTACAATTTCCATATGTCGCTCTGCGTCAATCATGGGTTCTACAATGGCCAAAAGATTGACTTTATACTCTTTAATAAAATTTATAATTCTACACCGGGTAGTCCTGTTACCAACTTCCCATGCATTCCAATACATAATTTTGTCAATCATCAGAAACAGTTGCACCAGACATTTTCTTTGACCCCTTGCGCTCCCCCTGAAATAAATAAATCTATTTCGGAATTTCTTGAATTTTGCATCATTTGACTGATAGCCAGTTCAGGAACTTGTTTATGCTTGTTTTCTCCTTTATAAGCCAAGTATTGAATAACTTGTGTGTCATGGCAAAAGTCGGTTTCCCTTTATTGCATGTGACCATTTGCCAAAATTTCACTTCTCCATAAACTGTGCCTATTATTGTTTTTTATAACCCCTCCCCAAATCTTCGTCGACAATTAATTATAAAAAAAATTGAAATTAAAAAACACCATTGAACTAGTTTTATTTCATGTATTTTGTACAACATGTGCTTGGGGTGAAAAGAATTTAAGAATTGGATTGAGCATCGTCTTGGACATCCTTCAGATCGATGATCATGTGTATTTTTCTTTAAAGGGGAGCGGGAATAGGTTTGATCAAGTAGGACAGGTGATCTGACATTGATCCACCCACTTATCCAAGCATTCTCGATGGAAAAAATGACAACAATTTGATAGCTTTCTCATCTCCTCCCTTCTTTCCATCCAAGTCAAACCCAATAACATGTCAATTGCATCTGTTCTGTGGATGACAAATATTCATCCCCAAAAGGTACAACCAGAAAACTCTTTTTTATGTGCTCGGACATTGACATCCCTACTGCTGCAGTAGCTGTATAGAAAAGTTGAGCAACAAAAGGTGGTCCACGTTGTGATCACTATTTGTTGAGTATGTTTAGGGAGCCACTTTTTTTATACTTTTTATCCTTCTTTAAAACACAACCACAAACACCATCTACAACAGGGGTAGCAATGTAAAAAACCAAAACTTGACCCAAAAGTAAGTCCCAAATTTTGCTCCCTAGAATTGTTGCTATTTGTTTGGTAGGAATAGGATTGGTGGAGCTGATCCAACAAACTCAGCAATGTTATGTGGGGCATTGATCAACTTCAACATCATGTCTCTTACAATTTTAGGGACTTTGGGGCTTGAAGGATTAGAATGATCATGATGACATCATTTGTGGCGGAAAAATAGCTTAATCTGCTAGAAAAACAATGCAATGGAGGATTAAAAAATCTCCACGTTTGTATGTGTTTGAAAAGGATTATTTATGGCGGATACGTTGCTTAATCCGCCAGATATACCTACAACTAAAATCCGTATTTCTGGCGGATATAATCGCCGAATTTGAATCAAATGCGGTGGAATTAAGCGCCAGATTTGAATCAAATCCGACTGATATTTCTGCCACATCTATGTCATTACTGGAGCTTATATCCGTCTGATTTGATTCAAATCCGCCAAATCAGATAATTAAAAATAAATAAAAATTTATTTTGCCCCATCTGAATCATTTAATTTTTTGTAATTTTTAATACAAAATTAATAATTATTCCACACAAATTTTAACCACTAATTTTTTTTTATAAAATGTGTTCTTACACTTGTGTTTAGTGCATTATTTACCTTATAATCTTACCGAAATATCCAAAACATGAGAATTTTTAATATTCTTTATTTGTATTATGAAGAAAACAAAATGAGAGAACCATTCTTTACACAATCATTTCCTTCACAAAAATCCCAAACCAAGAACCATTCTTTACACAATGATTCCTTCACAAAAAATCCAAAACCAAGAACCATTCTTTACACTAGCACCCTAACCAACAAGCATTCTCCTCAAACTAAGAATCATTCCCTGCAAAACAACAAGGAATCAATATGAGAAGGGCTTGTCTAACAGGCGAGGAAACGAGCGAGGAAACGGGCGAGGGAGGGGGGTGGAACCCTCCATCCCCTCAAGATGTGTGCACTCGCGCATCTCGAGGGGGATGGAGGGTTCCACCTCCCTCGCATGTTTCCTCGCCAATTAGAATTCCCCATATGAGAAAAAATGTCACATATGCTCAATCATATCTAAATAAAAAGAAGAGCATATATAGAAAGAGAAGAGATAAGCATATACTAATGAATTTGTCATAACGTACCAAATTCACAAGGGAACTTGCCTCAATTAAATTACAGTTTTAAGTCGAATTCGGATGGTCTCACATGTTAAGCTTATATTCATGAATTTGTGCGAGTGACCCAAGTTCATAAGAAAACACTATTAAAACTAAAATATTAAAAAAAAACACCATGTTGTCTGTAACCATGCACCATCGATTTCAGGACCCAACAAGTTAATTGCAAGTTCCTTGAAAACATGTGTTCTGTATTCATGCAAGTGCGTATCTATATACATCCTAATAGAGGCACAGTGACACTAACAATTCAGGGGTTAACAAGTAACAGGGAAAGAGAACCAGTTTCAGCAATTTCAAAAGGCAACACGAAAAAGACAGCAAAAATAATGAGGGGTGTATCAGTATCACCATTCTGAGAATAAATGTATTTTTTTATTCCAGAAAGCAACGCCCTCCTTCAATAAGTTTCAAGGATGGACATGATTCAAGTATTATCCCTTAAAGATATTGTTACATCCCAATTATCATCTCCTAGAGATGTAATACTGTGTAAAAGACCACTCTGCAGTAACTGCTCCAGCTATTAAAGGATGTTTGCAGAAGTCTCTCGTGTCTTTAACTATGTAAAGTGTTTCACTTTAGCCTATGGTTTAATAAAACACTTCCTCTTCCATTGTTTAACAGGATCGTTTTCCGAATTTCACTTTGTAAACCTCATCTATTCTCAAAGGCTTCATCAAACTATAAAACAAAGAGATTGAAAGAGTAGTAGGAGGAAGTAGAAAATCCTAGCTCCCCTGCTTAAAAATGTCGTCCTCGTCACTATTACCATCACCGCATCTCATTTTTTTATTTGAGATTTGATTATGTCTTTCTATAATGAGACTTGTTTGGGCCTTTCTGATTAGTTTTAACTTTCTTGGGTTTTATGAGTTGACCTAGTAGATGTCTTTGTGATTGATGTTCTTTGTCACATGTATAATTGTAATGTCGATATATTTTGATGTATCATAAATAAAATAAAATAAAATAAAAATGGAGATGGTGATAAATTAACTCCGCATCCTCCAAAGTTCTACAGCACATAAAAAATAGGAGTGAATTCTGACTCTGACCTATACACAGTTATGTAAAATTTCCCATATGCAACCATGTGAAAGGAAACTTGAAACAGTAAATTTTCAGTTTCCCTTTCAACTCCTTTCCTACTGTATGCCCACCAAAAAATATATAGAATACAGATTTATTTTTTATTTTTTTTCTAAAAAAAAAGGTGGTTGTGAAGAAGGAACGACTTTGGGTAGTAATGGATACCCTGCAGCCACATTGCTACATAACAAAAAAAAAATCCTATTTCTTGTATCAACTACAAATCCTCACCAAAGAGATAGGAGATCCCATGGACAAGCCATGTATTTTGCCCTCCATCTGGACCATCTCTTATCTTGTCCGCTTCAACAGAAATGGGCAATAGCATGGATCTACACAAAGGGCATGTTACCTGACTTTCATCCACCCACTTATCCAAGCATTCCCTGTGGAACAAATGGCAGCAGTTTGATAGCTCTCTCATCTCATGCCCTCTCTCCAAGTACCCCAAGCATACTGCGCATACTACTGCCTCCTCGGACTCTACTCCTCCCAAAGATCTCTCCAGGAAGTCTCCATAGTTTACCATTGGAAGCCTCCTTTTAATGTTGTCCAATATGACAGGGCTCAGAGTTGTTGAGGAAGGCAGATTATTCCCCGATGCGGTCATGTCCCCATGGAAAGACTTGATCAAATAGGCCAAGATTAAACACTAACACCATAAGCATGAACTTGACATGGGTTATTAAGTTTAATAACCCTGCTATTAGCTCTGGAACTTCAATATCAACATAGAGGAAACCCATGTATTAGAGCAAATCAACACACAAAAGAAAACTCACTGCTTGAGATGGAAGAAGGGAAGGAATAGACTAGGACTTTTGTTTGTATAGAGAGACAGAAGGGAAGGTATGGAGCATTGGGTTAGTTGGGCCTTGGGAGTGAAGGTGACAAGTTTATTAATATAAAGTTGCGACCACATATACATTTTATATGAAAAGATTTGCATGTGGTTAACAATCACAAGACAACTTGTATAAAGACTTTGGTTACGAATTATTTCACTGCCTTTCCAAGATACATATTATTTTTTCCTTAAAACATGAAAAGTTGTTATTAACTTCATTTATTAGTATTAGTAATCAATTAATATTTAAGGTAGTGGAACATTTCTTTCTCTTTAGAAAGCAAAATGAAACATAACCAATGATTATAAAGCTAATTCTAGTAAACATATGTACTGCAAAAAAAAAAAAAACGCTTACAACATATGTTACTAATAATACATCAAAGTCGTACACGTGTCATGATAATCTCGAGGAATTACGGCCTCAAGCGTCAGCCCACCACTGAAGCGGTACTAAATCCACCCAACTGCAGTCCGCCAGACATGAACTCTCATAGCATGCTAAGCCCACACGTCTCACAGCTGTCCTCAATACCCGTAAGCCCTCTTCAAACAAGTATCTCGAGGATAAGTTTCAGACGGGCAACTACAACTGCTCTCTGTTTCCAACTAGGAAGCAAACACCAGAGTATCTTCCACACAGGGAAACTCCCTTCTACGGATTGCTCTTGGATTATGAACTATCTCCCGCGTATCTAGGAGCATGGAACTAACATGAAACTTTTCTCCTACAGCACGACTCCTAATTAGGGAGGGATCTCCACGAATATCTTCTTCCTAAACTACGCCTACGATGGCCTGATAGAACCATAACTCCTTGCACTATAAATAAGACATGAGGTTGGTAAGCTAAGAGATGCTACAAATTCTCTGTTACAGCATTGCACCTTCTTCAAAGCCCTGTCTGACTTTAGTATCGAAGTGCAATCGGCCACCCCACGATGGTCTGTGGCTCACGTGTGTTACTTGTGCAGGTCAGTGGGATTATGTCAAAGTAGGGAGCGGAAAAAGACTGCATTAGTTTGGCGTCATTCGTGGGGATGACATAGTTCATAACTTTACATTAATCGTCGTCTCCTATCAAAACCTAGAGAGATGGTGACCACCAGGTCACGCAACAACGGAGAACCAGGGGACACATCCAGCGCTCAAGCTGTCCCTATACCGCCTAATTCAGCAGTTCCAGTCATGCATTGGCAACCAACTCACGCTCCCACGCCAACGACAGTAACCATGAACCCCAAAATCGATGTGTTGGCATCTCATATACATCAGATCGCCAAGGCAGTGGAGACTCTTACACGATAGAATCCACCACCTGCTAACGGAGACCATGAGCGGCATGGACCTGCGCCTCCAGAAGATGATAGGGAGCAAGCGCAGGAGAGCCAGGCCCCCGCTAGTTCTCATTGGACTAAGGGAGACTGCACGGCTAATGTTGTGCTCACCGCCATGACAGAGAGGCTCGGCCCTGGGAACCCCCTCTGTAGAGGGGCACATGATCCGGTCGTACTATATCGCCTCTCTGTCCCACCATTTGTGGACCGGATAATGAACGAGGCCCTTCTGAGGAAATTCACTCCCTCGAAGCTCAACTCCTACGACAGGACCACCAATCCTTTCGATAATCTGCCACATTACCAGCATGTAATGGCTTTCAAATAAGGATCTGAGTCTGTCATGTGCAAAACCTTTCCCACCAGTCTAAAAAGCTCTGCACTGACATGGTTCCATAGCCTTCCACCGAAGTCAATCGACTCCTTCAAAACACTGGCAAAAGAATTCTTGACACGTTTCGTCAAAAGCTAGCGTTTCAGAAAAAGGTCGGCATTACATACTCTTTCTAAGGCAGAGGTCCAGCGAGACACTCCGAGAGTATGTCACGCGCTTTAACAACAAGCTAACCCTCATCAATAGGTGCAGCGACGATACAGCCGTGACGGTCTTCACTGTGGGCCTCAGAAAGGCAAAGCTTTTTGAGGACCTCACCATGGAGCCCCCTCTGGACATGGCGGAGCTCCTCAAGAGCGTCCAGAGACACATCACCCTGGAGGAGTCAAGGACCGCTAAAAGGTAAACTGAAGGCTACAGGAAGCCCTCCTCTCATTGAGACAAGAAGAAGGGAAAAAGTCGTGAGGATGAGGAACAGAGCAAAAGGAAACGCAGCGACAACAGGCCGAAACCTGGTCGGCCCAGGCAGGAGAAATCATCCAACTACGTTGGATCTAGAGCCATGACATCCCTAAGCGCTAGCCTGTCAGACATACTTAACTCCATGAAAGGTTGTGCGGAACTGAAGTGGCCCCCAAAAACACGTGGTGACCCCTCCAAGCGCGACAACGGCAAATATTGTGCCTACCACAAGGAGGGCGCCCACAACACCAACGATTGCAAGAGTCTGAGGTATGAAGTTGAGTACTGATTTCGCAAAGGCAAACTGAAAGAGTTCCTAAAGTCTGATAAACCAACATAACAGACAAAAGACAGGGGGAGTCAGTTAAATAAATAGAGAAAGCAACTCCAGGGATAATTTACATCATTTGTGGAGTCGGATCAAATGAAGACCAGTCATACAAGTCCCGTAAGTAGACACCACTGGATATGCAGACACAATTCGCGGATGAGGACAGGCACATCTGTCACTCACATGTTAAGAGCCCCATTCCCACCTTGACCTTTACAGACAAGGATCTCGAAGGAGTCCGAACTCCACACAACGATGCCTTAGTCATCTCGATCTTCATAGCAAGGTGGAAAGTAAAGAGAGCTCTGGTTGACACAAGAAGTTCACTTAACATTCTGTTCCACAACACGTTTCGCAGCATGGACCTGAAGGAGGAAAACCTGACATTTTCGGAACACCCACTGATTAGATTCAGCGGGGAGAAGAGTTTTCCCATTGGAAAGATAAGGTTGGCTTCAGTAGCAGGAGAGTTGCAGCTTAAGAAAGTCCTATTTCTGGACTTTATGGTGGTAGATGGACCGTCATCCTACAATCTTATCCTGGAAAGACTTTGTCTCTAACAGATGGAAGCAGTGGTCTCCACCCTTCACTAGTGTGTTAAGTATACTGCTAACCACTCTGAAAGAACAATACGTGGAGACCAACCTACGGCACAAAGCTACCAGTATGCCATACTGAAACAAATAGAGTGCTCACAGATTCAGCTACATCATGCAGAGCAACCTGACCTAGTGCAAGGCCAAAAGACGGTAGAGACATCACTTTCAAGCGGTACAGGGGCAACAAGCTCTTCCGTCCAGCAAGTCGAAAACGCCATGGCAAGCGAGAACGCATCCCCCCGACATTCCATTAGCGCGGAGATCCGCCCCTCTGCAAGGTTTACTCTTCAGTAACCTATGTAACGCCTCAACAATTTGCCAAATGATCCACAAAAGCAACCCGAATCCACTTCAAGGCCATGATCAATGTCTATCCGTCAATAGTTAGTTTGCTTTAAATTGTTTGTTTCCCTTTCCATAGTCAATATTGAGTTTTAGTTTTTAAAAGACTTATGTGATTTTCAATCATTTAAAAAATAAAGGAAGAATTACAAAAAACAAACTCTATTGATTATCGGAAAGATGTAACAACAAACACCTTGAGGCATATACAAAATGCTATATATTACGAACGCCCTGAGGCAGATACAAAAGACTACATAATACATGCATCTGATCAAAATGGAGTAAGGACTTGCTTAAACTTTCAGACCACTTAAGCAACACAAAAAGTCCGAGGCAAGCTACCCACAAGCGAAAGAACACTCCATCGAACGCCACCATCAAATATGGTATGCAGGGGTACAAAATCGGCAACCGAAAGTCCCGTGACGAGCAATTGCCAAATACGGCCAGCTCACACACTCGATCTGTCAGAACGGTGAACCTGGGACAAGTATCAGGTCGACATAGGTAGGGTGCACTTTCCGACTACGAGGATGAGAAGGACATTCAGGAGTCTATGGCACAATCCATGGACCATATCCAACTCCTCTTCATCTCGAGGTACGATGAGGTTAATCGAGAAGTGGCGGAGGTGGCCACCACGGAATAGGACGCAGATTCTATCTCTGAGATCAAACATTCAGGAACAACGATAAGGCACCTGCACATAAAGGACAAACTCTTCTCTTGGGAGAGAATCCGTACTACTTCTCCGCAATATGATGAGAAATTACGAGACCTCAGTGGATCAATTACATGCCCACCCATATTAGGTGACCACGCATAATCAACTATTTCTATGCTTGATCAGCACAAATGTCAGAACATTCGGAAATTCCAGAGACGGATATTCAACTTCAACCTTTGAAAAACCCAAAGCATTTTTCTCAGCCTTTGGAAACCCAAAGTATTTTCTTCAAGCAAAGACATTACATAAGATAAGCTCTGTGAAAGATAGTGCCTACAACGATTTATAACACTATTATATAGACATGATGATTCACCAAGCGGACACTCAAGCATTAACTGCCAAGCATTGAATAGCGTACGAAAAATTGGAAGACGACGGTTCCCAAGGAAACTGTACATACCACGTCAATCAATTAATGGCGCTGCACGCAACCCCATCAATTGAGGGGGAGTAACCGTCATGCAGCCTACGCCGTACGCGTGTCACCATGCAATCTACGCCGTACATACAACGCACCATGCAGGAGACCCTAGCCCTTCCTCTGCAGGTCCATGGGCTCAGCCTATTATTCAAACAACACTTTATCACATGCTTGGCACGAGTACTAGAGATCCTAGTCAACCCTGACATACAGATTATACCTATAGATCACCAACTAATTTAAGGTAATTTCATCCACTCCATGCAACATGCTGATGGATTAGGTTTGCACGCCCTGTAGCAGGTGAAACCTCTATTCAAACCAAGCAAGTTTAGTCAGCCAAGACTGATGACGATGGCTTCTGGTTCATCCTGATACCTAGTCCGCTCAGCACGGGCATCGACGGTTTAGGAAGTGGGAGTCTAATCAGCGCTACCACGCCTTATAACGACGACTTGCCAGGGATCACTAGGGATGGCAATGGGGCGGATTTGGGCAAATCCATCCCCGCCCTATTGGGGATGGCAAATCCCCGAATTCGCCCCAAATATCCGTTTATCATATTTTTTTAAAACCATCCCCACCTTATCTAACCAAATAAATAAACAGATCTGATAAAGAAGGCTCCCCCAAATCTCTCTTCTCCCCCCCCCCCCCCCCCCCTCCCCAAATCTCTCTTCTCCCCCATATCTGAGAAGAATAATAGAACCCCCAACAAAATTGTAAAAAATTAATACCAACCCTATTATCTTTGTTTCTTACATTTATGTTTATTCTTCAATTATGTTTTCTTCTTCACAAGCTACACCCATGGAAACTAAGCGCACCCATTATGCAAAGAAAACAATTCTGAAGCTTCAGTGTAGTCAAAATAAGGTTCAAATCATGTTGATCTTGTTCAATTCACGCATCAAGATGGTATCTCCAAAGGCAGAATGAACTTGAAAGGCAGTGAACTTGAAAGGCAGGGTGTGAAATCTTCGCCTCCTGAAGAGAGTATTTGCAATATCTTTCGTCTCTTCTTCCACTCTACCTCGACCACTTCCTTCCCTCTCCGCATGTCCTTCAAACACTCGATTTTTTCTCTTCCATCCTTTCAAACTATCACCCCCAAACCCCTTTAATTCTTCACCACTTTCGCAACTTCTCACCAACCAAAGTTTCAGCCTTTAAGGAGGAGAAACAACTGTACCCTTAAAGATAACAAGAGAAGTAAAGATGAAGGAATGAGGGGAGGCTATGGAGGAGGAAAATAGTAAAGGGGTTGTTGGTGTTGGTGTTGGTGTTGGTGTTGGGTTGTTGTTGCTATGGAGGCGGTAGAATCAGAATGAAATGAGAAATTGAGTGGGCACTTAGGGTTGGTTTTTTTTAAGCGTCAAGGGTATTTATGTAAATTTTATACTTAAACGAATATCCGTGGGGAGGATATGGCCAAATCTGTATCCGCCCCAAATATTCGACGAATGTTGTTTGGATATCTGTATCTGCCCTGAAATCCATTTTGGCATATCCAAAACCGCCCCAAGCGGAGCGGGCGGGGCGAATATTTGTGAAAATTTGCCCCACTCTCATCCCTAGGGATCACTGCCCCATCCGCGGTCAGTGATTGCCGAACTTAATCAGGTAAGCCTAGCTGGTGACGACCAACAACGAAAGCTTCTAATCAAAGCCTAGATCTGTAGCCCCCACTGTGAGGGGTGTAGATGGTTTGGAAGGTGGGAGCCTAGTCAGTCCTAAACTGATTCCGACAGCTCGCCACGGGACCACTGCTTTTCAGGGTGGCCGCCAAATCACCAAACCTGAACTTGTAGCCCGCACTGCGAGGGTGTAGATAGTCTAGAAGGTGTGAGCCCAGTCAGTCATGACTTGATTCCGACGATTTGCCATGGGACCACTGTTTTTCAGCGTGGCCACCGAAAAACTCTCAAATTTGTAGCTTGGTGCACTCAACTGTAGATAATTTGGATGGTGGGAGCCTAGTCAGTCCTGAACTGATTCCGATGGCTTACCACAAGACCACTGCTTTTCAACCTGGTCGCCAAACCATTCTCGAATTCATAGCCCCCACCGCGCAGGGAAGGTGTAGATGGTTTGAAAGGTGGGAGCCTAGTCAGTCCTAAATTGATTCTGACGGCTTGCCACGGGACCACTGCTTTTCAGCCTGGTCGCCAAACCTTTACTCCCCGAATCTGTAGTCCACTCTGCTCGAACATAAATGATTTGGAAGATGGGAGCCTAGTCAGTCCCGAACTAATTATGATAGCTTACCATTAGACCACTACTCTTCAGCCTGGTCGCCAAAACTTTACTCTTCGAACCTATAGTCCTCATGGCTCGTACATAAACAATTTGGAAGGTGTGGACCTCAAGCAGCCCGCCACACGACCTCTGCTTCCCTTCAAAACAGCGGACTCGAACATGAATCTAGCTGAGTCAGCGTCTTCATGCTCAAACAGACTGACATTCTAATGTTAAGCGAAGGCCACTTGCGCCGATACAAGTATCATACAGTCAGTGCCCAGATAAAAGCTACTTAGGATGCCAACCCGAGCTTATGACGCCTGACTCGACACGAACGCTCTAACACGTATGCTCGGCCATCACAACTTGCTCATAGCAACAATTACAGCAAATCGTTCATACAAGCAAGGTAACCCTCAATCAGCTTACCTTGGGAACAGAGCATAGCTCAGATGACTCAACCCCTAGCTAAACTGTTTGTAACATGCCCACTACCGGACATGACTGCACCGCAATGACCCTGAGTCATTCATAGCACAAAGCAGTCAAACTCTTTACTGCAAACAGACCATTCAACGTCCTATTTATTCAACCAGTCTATGCCAAAGCAAGACGACAAAGAGAAACGAAAAACATGCAATAGAGACAACAAGTACGGAATGGATAAACTGTTTTCATTAATGGTCAAAGACAAAAAGAGTACAAGCACACAAAGCTCACTCCTTATCAAGAGAGGGTACAGAAATGGAAGTGTTAAGCCTAGTAGAAGGAGCAGAAGTTGCGTCCACACATGCCACAGCCTGGACATCAAGGCTTAAATTGTCTTCCTTGCTCGATGACGTCGAGGTAACAGATAGGTTCACATACGTCATCTTCTTATAACGGCTGAGAACCCACTACGGATGCTTTTCCTTCATTAGCGCCATCAGCTCCAACCGTCCATGTACAGCCCAGCGGAACTCACATTTGCCTTGTTCCTAGAGAAGCTCTTCCTCCCACACCTTTGCATCAACAAGTTGACGCTCCAGTAGCTCCAACTTACCAGTCAGCGCGTCGACCTGAGACTACTATGTGGCCAAACTGCTCTTCACGACACTAATAGGGATGGCAGTGGGGCGGATTTTCACGGATATCCGCCCCACCCAATCCGTTTGGGGCGGTTTTGGATATGGCTGAATGGGTTTTCGGGTGGTTTTGGGTATCCAAAAAATATCCGTTCACTATTCGGGGCGGATACGGATTTGGCCATATCCGCCCCGAAAGCCCCGCGGATATCCGTTTAACCAACAAATTTACAAAAGTGCCCTTCGCCTATATAAATGATTAACTGTTTTTTCAGAAATCACAATCCCTCATTCGCTCCCTCACACCAATCGCTCCCTCACCCTCACCGAACTCTCCCTCTCACTGTCTCACAGAGCACAAGCTCTCCCCTCCCACAGATCAGATCAGTCGAAAAAGAGGAAGGGAAGATCTTTGGTTCAAGGGAAGATCACCGCACACCACCTCGCCCTCCCTCACGCCGCTCGGCCGCGAGATCTGCCTCCCTGGACCCTGCTCCCTCACACCGCGTCGACCGCGAGAGATCCCTCACGCCGCGTCACTGCTCCCTCACGCCGCGTCACTGCTCCCTCGCAGAGAGATCTCCCTCTCACAGGAGATCGCCCCTTCTCCTTCTCCGAATCTCCTTCTCCTTCTCCTTCTCTGATCTTAGCTTAGATCTTGATCCGAGATCAAGATCGAGATCTTGATCCGAGATCGATCAATCGATCAGATCTGATCTTGATCCCCTCAGAGATCGATCTGATCTCCTCAGAGATCGATCTGATATGATCTTGATCCGAGATCGACTTGATCCGATGTGATTTCAGATCTGATCTGATACGATTTTAGATCTGATACGATTTCAGATCTGATCTCAGATCTCATCAGATCTAAAATCTGAAATCAGATCCAGAGATTGATTTTTTTTTTTGTATTTTAAAAAAAAAAATTGTACGAATTCTTTGTAAATTATAATTCAGAATTTTTTGTAATTTTTTTTGTACGAATTCTTGTAAATTGTAATTCAGAATTTTTTGTAATTCAGAATTTTTTTTTTTTTTTTTTTTTTTTACGAATTCAAAGATTGATTTTTTAATTTTTTGTTATAATTTTGTGCGGATTTGCGGGGCGGGGCGGATATCCGCTCATCCGCACGGGGCGGTTATGGATTTTGATTTAAAATTGCAAACGGATTTGCGGGGCGGATTGGGGATCCGATATTACTGACGGATCGGGGATGGATTTGCTCAAATCCGCCCCAATCCGCCCCGTTGCCATCCCTAGACACTAAGTTCATGCCGCCCCAATTTGAGCTAGTTCTCGGCCTTCCTCTCTTCTTGATCATAAAACTCCACATCGGATTCCAACTGTTGCTTCTCAGCAACCCAATCAGCTTCCTTCGAAGCATTATCTTCGGCGAAAGACAGCAGTTCAAAACTCGCCTTAGCCGCAGCTTCCTGCGCAACCTCAACTTCTCGGCAGATACGGTTCAACTTTCGTCTAACTCCGTCCCTTTCGGACACCACC
This sequence comes from Berberis vulgaris, assembly GCA_963556465.1. Taxonomy (NCBI): domain Eukaryota; kingdom Viridiplantae; phylum Streptophyta; class Magnoliopsida; order Ranunculales; family Berberidaceae; genus Berberis; species Berberis vulgaris. The sequence goes on along the minus strand of OY747126.1, from coordinate 116,322 downwards.
TCTGTCAGATTACGCTCAAGGTCCTCCAAACGAGCCCTCCTCAGCGACCACAATTGACCGATCCAACAACTTCTCTTCAGCCTACTTCTTAAGCCATTCAATTTCATGGAGCGCATTAGAATACAACGTCTGCATATGCGAGAAGACACGCTCCAAGGTGTATACTATCTCACGAGCTACCTCAACTTTCGTCCCAGCAACGGTCGCGTGGCTCAAATGCGACATACCCATCATAAGGTACTTCAAGCCCTTATCTATACACCCTTCCAACGAATCCTCCTCGGGTTTTGGAGCGTGATCCATAAGCCAGCTATGACGCCTACTTATATGTTTTCCCGAAGCATACTCTATGTTCACCTCTTGGTGCTAGACCTGTGAACTCAGCTTCACCAAATCCAGTGCAAACAGACCTATTCGTGTGCCCGGATGAAACTTTCCCTGATCAAGAATTATGCCGGCACCGCCCTTTACGGTCGCCACCGTCCTCAAACTCCCCTCTGTAACCTTTCCATTGTCAACAGCAGCAACCCTTTTTTTGTGAGACAGCTCAATGGGATCCGGAGGGAGAGAAGGCAGCGAAGTATCTAAAGGACCCTCTAACACCTCTAGCTGAGGCCTAGAGCGAGACGGTGAGCAATACGGACTGCAAGTGACACGACCAGTACCACGACCACTATTAGGCGAAACAACTATGGGGCGATAAGATTCTATCACCTCAGGCAAATCCTCACAAAAGCCTTCTGACAGAGCGGCTTCACGCGAATCAGCACCAAAGGAAGCATCCATTGCAACCCGCACAAGATGGTCATTCAAAGCCTCGACCTGCGTCACTAAGGTTCGACCTGTCTACAACTCTTGCCAATCGCAGATAATTTTTCTCCAAGTCGGAGACATCCTCAACAGGTCTAGCAGACTCGCACTCCCCCTTCATCGGAGCAGGTCGTGCCGAAGACAACCTAGTTCTAACGCGAGACCTCTTTCTCATGAAGGAGGCAAGAGTCTCAGACGGCTCCCCCGCATTAGACATAATAAAAGCTTTGGCCCCAGTAGCCTTCCTTTTTCTCGAAGGGGCCCCACCTTCCAACTTAATGCGCGACTCTCGTTACAGAGTGGGGGCGACGCGCCAGCCCTCTACGGATGAAGTTGGAAACCCTTATGACATCAACCGCCTTTCTTTTCGGCAGGACGCGAAATTTCTCCATGGTGTTTTGCTCTTTTAAGGTAAGAGGAGTAGTGGGAAACCTTCCTGTAGAAAAATGCAAGTGATGGTTAGTCGAAACACTATCAAGCACATAAAAATCTCAAGAAAAAATATGAACTTATGAAGCGGCCTGAACTGTCACTCGAGCGGACGACCCTTGCATTGAAAGTACTTCGAATCCGCAGGAGCCAAGAAACAGTACTTCTGCCAGAACTTGAAATCATCAGGCATCTTAACGAAGCAATTCGGCGACTTCATCTTACAAACAACATTATTCTTTAGTCAATGAGAAGTCAACAGCTGAATCATCCGCGGAGTCACGCTAACACCGATCTCCTTAGCGCTGAGCAGAATCATGAGGATAATCCTATATCCATTGGGCTCCAACTGAGTTGGAGGAATCCCTAATAAGTCCAAGAATTCCCAGATCACATCCAGAACCGGAAAATGACTCCAGTTTGAAGCATCTCGTGGTGCAAACAGATAAAATCATTCGGAGGTGACATCGGCATCTGGTCACCATTAGGAGATACAATGACAGGTCCTCAGGGACCCCAAACTTTGTACAGATTTCGGTGAGACTAGGTTCGAACAACAACCTGTCTTCAAAAAACTCCAGGCTCTCGGCCAAGACAACGTCATCAAGAAGGCTTTCTTAAGCCATGAGGAATATGAACAATCTTTTCTAATCAGAGCGGTAGCTTTAAAACCAAGGAAAGTAGAAGAATCAGACTCTACACATGGGATGACCTAAATAGAGGTTGGCTTCCCGCCTCTTTTATGTTGAACCAACGCACGTTTAATTAATGCAGCGCGTGGGTCAAGCAACGATTCAGACTCAATCATCATGAGAGGCACATCCCTTCAAGAGATGACTTAGCGAACCGATGTGACGGCCCACTAACTCGGGGAGAGTAGCTGATGATACATAAAAACGATCATCCCTCTGAATTGTACACGTGTCATGATAATCTCGAGGAATTACAGCCTCAAGCGTCAGCCCAACACTGATCCGGTCCAAGCGGTTCTAAGCCCGCCCAACTGCGGTCCGCCAGGCGGACCCGAACTCTCACAGCATGCTAAGTCCACACGTCTCACAACTATTCTCAATACCCGTAAGCCCTCTTTAGGCAAGTATCTCGAGGATCAGCTTCGAATGGGCAACTACAGCTGCTATCTGCTTCCATCTAGAAAGCAAACACCAGAGTATCTTTCACACAAGGAAACTTCCTTCTACAGATTGTTACTGGATTGGGAACTATCTCTCGCGTATCTAAGAGCACGGAGCTAACATGAAACTTTCCTCTTATAGCACGACTCCTAATTAGGGAGGGATCTCCACGAAGATCCCATTCTTAAACTACGCCTACGATGACCTGGTAGAACCAGAACTCCTTGCACTATAAATAGGACATTAGGTTGGTAAGTTAAAAGACGCTACAAATTCTCTGTTACAGCATTACACATTTCTCAAAGCCCTGTCTGACTTTAGCATCGGAGTGTCATCGGCCACCCCACGGTGGTCTGTGGCTCACGTGCGTTACTTGTCAGATCAGCAGGATTAAGTCAAAGCAGGGAACGAAAAAAGACTGCATCAGTTACCTATCGAGAAAAAACCATCAATCCATAAGCCGATATCATCAACTTGATCACTTTTATTTATTTATTTTATGGAAAATAACTTTTAAGGCCTACTTCTTCACAAAATATACCATTTACTTATCGTAGTTGATGTAATGACTAATTTGTCCGTACTTTTATACTTTTATAACCGACAATGACTATTTTATTAACTCGGGTTAACTTGTAAAGTTATATGACATATTTACCCTTCCTAAACAAATAAAAAAAATTATATTTTTATGACCAACAAGGACTCTTTAATTAATGATTCTATATTTTTTGTTTTTATTTTTTTAACCTCTAACCCCTCCCACCCCATGTCATTGGTAGGTATCGATATTAATTATTCTAATTATGAACAACAAATTGTAAGTTTTTATAAGTTTTCATTGACTCACGATTTAATCAATTATTATGCTAAGGTTTGGTAAACTTTTCATAATGTAGTTAATGATAATTAGAAATTTGGTTTTTATTAATTATTAAAATCAATTTGATTAACTTGTCATAAATTTTTACATTCCAATGGAATTATAACATAGTTATTAAATGTGTAATAATAACAAGTGATTCACTAATCGTTTTTTCTACATGAATGATAACATGAACCTTCTTATAAATAGAATTACTCTTCAAAAGCTTCACTTGATCATGCTTCTCCATGCCAACTTCTTCTTTCAATAGTTTACAATGTTCTTTTGATCATTATTTATACACATAGATGATACTGTGGAGGCCCATTGAGAATCTAAATTTGACTAATGAATTCATATGTATAACTAGAGGTTTGGGAGCCACCTTTCTCACCACCAACAATCAATGACCGCAAATCTATAGGCTTTTCAGACGACAGATCATTTGTTGATTTCTTTTCTGCACCAAAAATGACTTAATATGTAATAGTTCAATTACAAATTCTAAAAGTTTAAGGAGTCTAATAAATTGATGGAAGTGTACCTTCTTTAAGAAACCAATGATTGAACTTGGAGGAAGTTGGGAAGATGTGGTACTTCCTGTTTCTTCAACTTTGACATCACCGTTACCGCACTTACAACTTCTCTGTTGATTTTTTTTTAGCATTAATGGTCCTAAGTGTAGGAAGAAAAGAAACTTGACACAAAGAGTATTACAAAAATGAAATAAAATCATTAATAAAAAGAGTCATTGTTGGTCATAAAAGTATAAAATTGTATTTTCTATTTTTTTTAGGAATGATAAATATGTCATATAAGTTTATGAGTTAACCTGGGTTAATGAAATAGTCATTGTTGGTCATAAAAGTACAAAAGTAGGTATAGATTAGGAATTGCATCAACTATGGTATCTAAATTGTATATTTTGTGAAAAAGTAGGCCCTTAAAGTCATTTTCCGTTCATTTTAACCTCCAGTATGTAGGGGCACCTGGAAAATGCCAGACCTTTATTATTTGTCCAAAAAAAATGAAAAGACACTCAGGGTACACTACGACTTTACCTTGTAAGAATCAATTACTTAACTCAAATTCTACAATTACAAAAATATGTTGTATGAGTTTTATCCAATTGCGCTAAGCTTGCCAATGAATCTGCCACCTCGTTCGTCTCTGTGAACACATGAATACATGACACTACCATTCCTTCTATCATTTTGTGAATGTCTCTCCCTGAGTTTTCCAGGAACCATGGAATATGAAAAAGGCCATCAAACCAATTTTTCACCAAGCTAGAATATGTCTATATAATACACCTAGCAACTCCCAATTGTTTGCACATGCGTACAACTTTTAATATGGCCCATGTTTCCGCCTCATTATTTGAACCTACACCGAAATACAATTGCTTAGCTCCAAGGTATTCACCTAGATCATTGCGAACAACAACCCACCCGCAGCCATGTTCTCAACCAAATATCCATCGACATTGAGAGCAACGAAACCGCTCGATGGAAACAACTAGTATAGCGTTCGACTCTGCTGCCTGATCACTGCGTGCTTTGCAATCCGAGCACCTGTATCAATATCATGTTCGACATCCCCTGTTTAGGAAGCATCATAGATGAAACTAGCTGCAACCATCTCCTGACCTTAATAATGATGTATGTCGCCTCCACACCTTGCCTTCGAAAAAATGTTGGTTCCTATGTTTCCACAATTCCCACAGAACAAACATTGGGGTCAGATTGTACAATTCACCAGCCTGGGTACTGCAAATCACTCACCAAAACCAAACTTTGAGCAATGTGGGGACTTTAGCAGGTCGACACAAGTGTATGCCAAAAATTCATTCGAAATGATCCCACACTCTAGCTGCCATTTGTCCTTCGATAAACATTTATTTTATCGTTTCAACTTCCGGCTCTATGCAACAATAACATCTTGAGGCTAAGCTAAATCCACATCTACAAAGCTCACCATCAACCAGTATCCCTCTCTTCACTGTTTTCCATATCAAAGTAGAAATTTTTGTTGGCAAGAGGAGCTGCCAAATTCATTTAAACAACTTATCTTTGGCACCATGGTTTCAAAATAGTTTATAAGTTGAACAACATTTGAAAGATGGCCCAAAAATCAAAGGAAGAAAAAATTACCATTTGTTTTAGGAATCTAGACACGAAATCAGTCATTTCTATTTTATTTCAATCTCGAAAGGAAAATTGCACTCGCTACTCCGCGATACTACCAATTAATCAATTCAAAGTGCTCGCATTTCACTTCAGTTATGGACTACCAGCGTCCATGTTGCTAGTTCCATTGGTCGTTTGAAAGTTACCTTAAGGTTCCAATTTTCCTCAAAAAAGTTGTTTCCTCGACCAATTCTCCAAGTTGAGTTGGCAAGCAACACTAGCCTTGGCTAAAAAAAAAATTAAATTAAATTTAAAAAAAAATGGCCTTAGCTCTGACTATTTTATAACAAACGGAGAGGCACCACTTTTAACAATTTGTTTCATTGTCGTAACACCTGTTTGCCAGTATTTTCTATGGATGTAGATTGCCCACAATGAATTAGTATGCATCATATTCCATAAAGCCTTAAGCCACAATGCTTTGACCTCGTCAAACTGATTATAGACGCCTAATCCACCTTCCTCAAAAGGTAAGCTAGCCTTAGACAAGTCAACCAATTTTTTCTTAGATTACATTTGCAATTGCCCCAAAAAAAATCTTCTAGAATTTTTTTGTATTCTAGCAATGACCTTCTTCGGCACACTAACCGCGCTAATAGTAAATTGGAATCGAACTGAGGGTATGTTTGATCAAGACTAACAACCCCCGGGTGATGATAGTTTAGGCTTCCAACCCTCAATACAGCGCTGAATTTTATTGACCAATTCATCAAATACGATAATTTTATAGCGACCCTCATATATTGGAACCCCCAGATATTTCATGGGGGTGCCTTATATTGGAACCCCACGTATGTTTTGATAACCACAACTCTTTCCGCTGGTGCCATTTCTTCAATCACAACGGAACTTTCACCTACATTGATTTTCTAATCCGGAGCTTTACAGTATCTATCCAAAAATTTAAAGCAGCCCTGAATCGATGTTTTCCTTCCATTAAGAAAAATCAGTGTATCATTAGCATAAAGGAGGTGAGTAATCGGCGCACAAGATCGAGGCGTGTAATAGTAGCCAATATGTCCTTTAAAAAAAAACCTTTGACAACCCCCTATTGAGAACCTAAGATGCAATCACAAACAAAATATGTAATACCCGCCTAATTAAATAAATATATAAAATTTCTTTTGTAAACCCTAATGTTGATGGGTTGTACTCAATTGTATTTGGGCTTGGTTTGGGTTTTCATTAAAATATCGATTAGGGTTTTATTTTGTGAAAGAGGATGGGTGCACTCGAAAGCCTGGTGGGGGCGAATAGCCACCCACCATATAAAAGAAACAAAACTCTTCCTTTTCTTTTTCCTTCCTTCTCCTTTTTCCCTTCCTGTTTTGTTTCTTCACCAAAGGAGCAGGCAACGAGAGGGAGGTTTGGCGAGGTGATGAAGATGAAGGAAGGGGCTGTGACTGATTGGCAGAGAGATGCGATAGAGAGGAGGAGGTGAAGAAGAAACAGAGTCGAACTGCGGATGAGGAGGAGTATGAGAGAATGGTGCTTGTTTCCAATATTAATAGGGATGACTCCTTCATTGAGGCGCATTCTGTAGAGGAGGCTCAAGGTTCAGTTTAAGGTATGGTTTCTTTGTTGTAGGGCATTGATGATAGAATGATACAAATTGGACTTTTAGGTTGTGTTATAAATTTAGGGTTATTTGGATGTTGATTCAAATGGATGGATCGATTTGTGGCGATGAGGAGCAGATGAAGACGAAGTTGGATGTGAACTAGATCGTGGCTAGCGATTCTAGAAGGTGAAACCCAATGAGCAAGAAGCACCCAGTTTGCAAATTGGGAAGGAGAAGAAGTTTGGGCCGAAAAGATCGAAAATTGACAATGGGGTGTTATTTCTGATGCAATCCTAAAATCACTACTGTAGAATACCATATGCGTTTTTGGCTGTCCTGATAATTGTTCACCTTCAAACAGTGGGTTTAGAAGTTGGAATCTTATGAATGGAGCTGACAATTTTGTGACCAATCATCTAAAGATATGAGACAATTGGTATTGGTGAAGCTAGAGTATAATTTGACTTGTGCTATTTGCTTGGAGACTGTTTTTTTTTTAATCCATATGCATTGAGCTGTGACCATCTTTTCTGCAAAGCTTGTGTGCTTGTGGTGCTGCTTCTGTGTTGTTGTTCGAAGGCCTTAAAACTGCACCTCTGGAATCAAAATGCCCTGTTTGTAGAGAGGTTGGAGTATATACAAATGCGGTGCGCATGGCGGAACTAGATTTGCTACTCAAAAACAGGTGCAAGGAGTACTAGAAATAGAGGTTACGTGCAGAACGTGCCCAGATGCTCAAAGAATCCAAAGAATATTGGGACACTCAGACTAAGTATGTTGTTGGGATTTGACAATTTCTCCTCTTGTCAAGTACCAAAGTTGGAAAGATAGAAGAATGAAAATGTGAAAAATATCAGTGTCTTGATGAGGTCAAATTGAATCAAGATGGAAGAGATGTGTTATATCTAGATGTTGTATATACATTGTTGACTTTGATGGAGACTTACTTCATCGACAAATTTCTTGAGAGAAAGACATGGTCAGATGGTCCTTAGGTTCCTTCCTCGTGTAGGGGGGAGTATTGGCTTTCTTTTGGGAGTTCAATGAAGAACTCTTCAGATAATAAGCATCTATCTGGACAGGAAGATAGGTCAACCCTTAATTCTTTCATGATCTGTTTTAGAGCCCATATTTCCACAGTCATTTGATAAGGACAGAGCATGGGGGAAAACTTAGCCTTTGCGACGTTTCGGTGCACGAGGTTGAGAAGAAGTGGCATCGTGTGGACGTGGATTTGTTGCGCAAATCATTAGTGATTTCATCTAGTGAGTTTTTCTTCATTCCTTCTCTTTTACTGTGAGTTTTCTTATTCCCTGTATCTTGCAATCCTTGTTTCTTGACTGAATTAGGTATTTTTAGGATTTGATGATGGGGTTTTTATTTTCATGGATGTGAGTTCTCTTTTATCCCTTTCAGTTTGTTTTATGTGATGGTTTTGATAGTTATGTGTTGTGTGTTTAATTTACTTTGATTAAAACCTCATTTTCTTTCTTCCTGATTTTGCCCTTAACTTAGTAGATAAAATTGATGGGGTTTGATTACTTTAATTAATTGATTTGAATGAATGAATGGATACCCATTGTAGTTCACATTGACTTTAGGCAATTGTCAAGGCATTCGGGGTTTCTCTAGGTCATCATCATCATTAGAAAAGCATGTGATCGGGTAGGGTTTGTGTAAGACTAAGGAAACCCTAATGCAGGGATGTTTAATTTAGTTACTTGTATGAGGATTGTGTCGACGGGTTTTTCTTGTTTTTGTATCAATCCATATAGGATTAGTAGTTCACAATGAATGTGTTGGATCTGTTTCTTTGTGCATTTAGTTTCTTGAAATTTTAATGGATTCAATTAGTTAGGTGAGTTGCTTATGGTATTTGATGGATTTGGATTTTGATGTGCATTAATGTTGTGGCATCTCTATAAACTTTACTGGAGTGTAGTAGTTTGGATTTTTCCCTATCTTGGACTTGCACAGAGAACCTCATTGTTATACAACTCTAACTTCCAGTTTTAACAAATTTCTCTTTGTTGGGTTTTCTTGAACTAGTCAAAATCTCCTAAAAAGTTCCTTTACCAAGTAGATAACTGAATGTAAGTGGAACTGACAAACCAATCATATCCATTAGGAGTATCTCACTACTTGGTGTGGGGGATAGTGTAAAGAGGACAAAGGTCATACAGTAAATGGGTATGGGTATGGATATGTATGTTGACAGTGTATGTTCTATATTGATTGTCACTGTCTAATCAATAGATGTGGTCATGATAGGTGGTTTTCAAAAAGAAAAGGTGGATTTCCATAAGGATAGTCAGGGTATCATAATTTGGGGTATAGCCAGTAATGGAACTTGTTTTCTTGTCACGCGTATGTCACTATGTTAAAAGAATGTTTGTGCTTGCGACACACTTGTTTTTCATTCTTTTCTGAAGGAGATGGCAAAATAGATTTTGTCATGTTGTGAATATCACCTTGGTAATGTTTTATGTATATATGATTCTTGTAAAGGGGAATGTGATGTGACGTTAATTGATTTGGAAAAGTAATGACTCAAATAAAATACTTGGTAAATGTTCTTTTTCCACAACTCCGAAAAAAAAAAAGATGTGAAAAGAAAAGAAACTTTTGTATACAGACTTGCTTGTATACGTATGATATTATTATGGGTATGCAGACTTGCTTGCATATCAGTGCACCGTTCCATGTGAGTTCGGTTGTACGTGTAGAATGCTTGTCAGTGATCGAACTTCGGGTGAGATGACATGACACTCGAGGTGGCACCCCACTTGGGTCATGTACGCTCCGAGTGGCTTCGATGGCAAGGGAGGCACACTTGGGTGAGGTGTGTTCGGCACAGGAGGAGAGTGCGATTGTGGAAAAAGGAGCCAAGAATTAGAAAACAAAATAAATAATTAAATTAAACCATTGAATTGAGCATGCCATGAAATTGTGTATAGATTAATTTAGCTTATACTAGGTTAGCCTTGAGGGAAGAAACTAAATGCTCATTCAACCATTGAATGAGAACTACACGTCTTCCTAAAGGTAGAAAAATGTATTTGTTTAATATTTCAATAATAGTCTAATATGATTATGAATTGTAGTGTTGTTGCATTTATGAGGATTGATAAGTCATAAATTTTATTTATTAGTAATAAAGAATGCATATTTATTTATTAGGATGATAACACCATTGCCTCATTGAGGAACTACCTGATGGTGTGGTTATTTATTGTTTTGTTTATTTTAATGTTATCATGTGCGGATTTATTGATTTTTGGGATGAAGATTTCTCACACCAGCTTTATTGCTGACCCGAGTGAGCTTTTGCTTCTTGGGTACATTCCTTTTGGAATGTAGCCGAGTAGTCTTTCAGGTTTAGAGATTTTGAGCTGCATTACTGGAGTTCTGCTAGTGAGCTAGCCATGCCAGTCTTCTCCGGGTTAGACTTTTTATTCGTTTTAGTTGTTTAGTTCATGCTGCTATTTGTTTCTGTTATTATTGAATTCTCACGTCCCGAGTTTGGGGGAAACGGATAATCCTAAGTGGATTTTGGGATTTTCGTTTCCTTCGAAAATCGGGGCGTGACAAAATAGGTGATAAAGGGTCGCCTTGTGGTAGGCCTCGTTAAGATTTAAAGAAACATTTGTAGACACCTTGTAAAACAACGGAATAACCGCGGTTAGTCATGCAGTTAAAAATAACATGACATACCCGATTATTAAAACAAAACTTTATGAGCACCGATAGTAGGAACCCTACTCGATCAGGTAATAAGCTTTCTCCATGTCAATTTTTAATATCACATCTCCCCCAAAAACCAGCTTATCTATCTCCCCGATTAGTTCTTGCGCAAGCTTGATGTTTTCAACAATGGTCTGCCATTTCACAAAAGCTCCTTGCTCCTACGAAACAATTTCTGGCAACAAAGTAGCAATTCTATAATAGAAAATTTTGTTAAAAATATTGTAAATAACATTACATAGGTTGATTGGTCTGAAATCAGAAAAATGACCTGAATCTTCCATTCAGGAATGAGAGCCACAAGATTGGGAGGAAGGCACCAGGTAGGGCGCAGCCTCTAAAGAATTGTTTTTGCTGCTTCCTAGATGTCAATACCAACCACATCCCAACAATATTAAAAACCCCGAAAGTATACCCATCTGGACCAAGGTTACTGTTTTTGGGAATGTCAAAGGTAGAATGTCGCACCTCCTCAATTCTCGAATTTCTCATTAAATCATCACATTGTTCTAAGTTGATTTTTTCCACGATGCAATCCAAAAGATCGTGGTCTACCCTAATATCCCTGTGAGCAGAGTAAATCTTGAAAAAATAAATTTGCTTCATGAAAAATCTCTTCAGGCTCAATTATCTAACGCCAAGACGGTAGCATGATTTTAGAGATTGCCCTGTTTTTTCTGTTTGGACTTCACTGAAGAAAATAAATACTTAGTACATGTTTTGCCATCATTAATATCCTTTTCTCCGTACTTGCGTAACAAATACATTTCTTTCTAATTTAATGCTAGTTAGTAGGGGTGGGCAAACGGTCGTCGATCCGCGGGTTCAACTCGAACCGGACCGTTTTGCTCTAAACGGTCCGGATTTCAATTATAAGTTTTTACATACAGTTCGGATCGGTCCGGGTCCGTTATAAAACGGTCCGGTCCCGGTTCCTATTTTTAAAAACGAAACGGTCCGGATTGGACCCGTTTCAAATTGCATTTATTAAAAACCTACCACCAATAAGTAAAAGGAAGAGGAGACGTGAAGGAATCACCAAAACCCCCCTCTCTTTCTGTCTTTCTCTCCTCTCTCTCTCTCTGTCTCTGTCTCGAGAAGAAGAAGCAGCAGCGCAGCCAGGAGATCTCCGTCTCCTCTCTCTCTCGGTCTGTCTCGAGAAGAAGCAGCAGGAGATCTCCGTCTCCTCTCTCTCTCGGTCTCTGTCTCGAGAAGAAGATCTCTGTCTCCTCTCTCTCTCGGTCTCTGTCTCGAGAAGAAGCAGCAGCAGCGCAGCCAGGAGATCTCTGTCTCCTCTCTCTCGGTCTCTGTCTCGAGAAGAAGCAGCAGGAGATCTCCGTCTCCTCTCTCTCTCTCGGTCTCTGTCTCGAAAAGAAGCGGCAGCAGCGAGAACAACCAGCAGCAGCAGCAGGAGATCTCCCTCTCCTCTCTCTCTCTCTCTCTCTGTCTCGAGAAGAAGCAGCAACAGCAGATGGCGGGGAGGATGAAGTTTCTAGCTAAATGTTGATCTTCTCTGTGTCTCAGATCATAAGGTTTAGCTAGAAATTTTTAATATGTTTGTGCTTTCCATTTTAATGTCTCAGATGGCGAAAATGTCTCAGATCAACATTTAGCTAGAAATTTTTTCCGTTGTCGCCGGGGAGGATGAAGTGGAAGATCTCAAGATCTTTAAGGAATCCCGTCGCATTGCGTTGGAGTTGATCGATGATTTCTGGATGATTTCTGTTGATGGATGATTTCTGGATGATGGATGTTTATCGATTTTGTATGATTTTGTATGATCTGTATGAATATGATTGGAACCGTAGGAACCGAACCGTCTAGAACGGTTCGAGTTAGGTTCGATTCCAATTATCAAAATGAAGGGATCTGGACCGGACCGGATCCGTTAAAATGTAAATGGTTCGAGTTAGATTCCTCCAAATTTGGAACCGATCCGGACCGTGCCCACCCCTACTAGCTAGTTTGTATTCTGCATGGCATTTGGGTAGATTGTTGATCGCATTGACATCCCAATTGGTATCTGTGTTTAGCCTATCATGTTCATTTTCACCTCAGCCTGATAACAAAATTTCCTCCCATTGCATCATTTCATCTTCTGATTGTCTTAGCCTACTGAAAACATTCCCAAAGACTTCCCTATTCCACTTTTTTTAACTCCTTACAAAGATTTTTAAGTTTAACATCAACTTTATCCAAGGCCATCATAAACGAAGGATATGTAAAGCACGTGTTGAAATTTAACAGGAGGGGAACCTGACATCACCTAGGACGGTAAAGAGGCTAGAAGGGGTGAACAAGTGTGGTGAAAGTGCTCCACTCTTGTGTTTGGCATATTTGTCAACCACTCTGAGTTCAATAATACCTTGTCCAATCTAGCCCAGATATGATCTTTATCATGCCTGTTATTACACCATGTATGAGATGGCCTCGAAAAACCATAATCTGTCATACCACGCACTTCAATACAGTCGAAGAAATCTGATGCTTAACAACCCCATCAATTTTATCATCAATATGAACAATGACATTATCATTTTAAAATATTGTTTTCATGGTTGCTATCATGATCTAAACAACTTCATCCTAGATATGATACAGTTTTGATAAGAATATACCTTGGCTCCTTGTTTCATTGTTAGCAATAGTAGGATCATTACAATGAAAATTCAATCTCAACCGCCCATCACTGTTTTAGAACAGGTATTAGATAAAGGCATATTTATTAAACAAAGTAGCACCGTGCTTTACAAAATACACAATTAGCAGCGTCTCTAAACTGACTAGAATACACGCCAGCTAAGAAGCTTCAATTGATATGTAACCCTCCCATTGGACAAGTTGTGACAGTCAATTGTACAGCAAGGTCGACTACTTACAGTGGATTCGTTTTCTTCCATTATGGGTGTCAGATACGTTGAATGGACTACTTTTATCATTGATGGATTATCACCACAGGCAAAGTCCCTAAACATTAAGCTGTTCATTTTTTATTTTACATTTGTCAACATTTCACCATATGAATGTCTTGGTTGTCAGGTGAAAACTACATACTAAGATTTCTGGAATCTGTCACGAATGTGACAATTGGATCCATGAGGGAAAAGATGAAGAAGATAAAGGAAGCTTGATTGGATTAAATGGAAGGGGAAATTACAACTAATTCTCTGCTCAACAGAGCTAGAGACCTCTTTTGTTGGCTACAAGTTCATTCTTCTTGTTCTTCATTCTTTACCTCTATTTATACCATTGTTCTAAAAAAATGACCTAGGCACTAGGCGTTAGAGAGATGCCCAGATTAATGGCTGGGCGGGGTGAAAATTCGGGTAGGCGCCTATTCTGGATGGGTTTGGGCGGGTTTTTTTTCTGGTTGCAAATAACAACAAATGGGAGCAAATAACCAACCCCCATCGATCACTTCCCAATCCATCGATCTAGGTTTTGCAATTGCAAAAAAAAAATAAAAAAAAAAAAGAGAAGAAAAAGAAGAAGGAAGAGGAGGGGAAGAAGAACAAGAAGAGGAAGAATAGAGAAGAGAGTCTCCAAACACTTCAGCCAAGACATCACCTCTCCGAGCTCTGTCCAGACGCTCCAGCCACTGCGTTTCCTCTTCCATTGATCTCTGTCCAATGACTCCGAGCTTTCTCCATCTCCAGCCACAGCGGTACTCCTCTGACCATTCCCAAATTTATTTGTTCCTCCAAGATTCTGAATGCCATTTTCTTGAGTGTATTCCTCAATTTCTTCGAATGAACTCAGAGAAACATCATCAGTTCATTTGACGAAATCTGCCAGTCCCTCATCAAATTTTAAACTAATTAATGGTGGAAACTGGAATATACAGTATACTAAACACTATAAGACTATAGGATGGAACTTCCTTGAGTCGTTTTCATTATCTACGACAATATTATGGAGTTTGTGCATGTTTGATTATTTGATTGAACTTAAATTAGATTGAAATTGAAAGATTTTTTGATTTTTTTTATCTCCTGCAAAAACTAAAAAAATCCAAAAAAAATTACACAAATGTCAACATAGACATATTATATGAAAATAACGATTTTGTAGAATATTTATTAGATTCCAATATTTGATATATTGTTTGTTTTCCAATATTATTTTGTTAATGTCTTGTTTAGGTACAATTCTTGTGTAATGTCATCTTCTGCAGCATCTAATACAATGTCAGAAATAGAGAGTTCTTCCTTGAAACGTGGTTCAAATGATGTAGGATGGGAGTTTGCAACATTGGCGGATTCGAACAACTTAGATAAGTTCAAGTGTAAGTTGTGTGGGAAAATATTTAGTGATGGAATACATAGAATGAAGCTACACGTGGCCAACATAACGGGAAGTGTAGCCAAATACACGAAATCTTCAGATGATAATAAAGCCAAATGTAAAGCCGCTATAGAATGACCAAAAAATAAGAAGAAACAAATTAAAAAAACAAGAAGAGGAAGCAAGGAAAGAAGTTCAACTTTAAAAAAAAAAAAAAAAAAAAAAAAAAAAAAAAAAAAAAAAACTGAAGGAGATGAAGATATTGAAGTTGCAGGGTCAAGAAAAAGACCACTTTTTCTTGGGCCTATGGGTAAGTTTGCATCTTCCATCAATCCCAATTCTTCAATGGAAGGAAGCAAGAAGATGCGACAACAAAATATTAATGATGCACTTTAGAAGAAAGTAATCATCAAGTGCATCAATGGTTGGCTTGATGGGTGTATGAAGCCGGTATTCCTTTTCATGCTATAGATAATGATAGCCTTCAAAAATTTGTGGAAGTGGTTTGTCAATTTGGGTTGGGTTACCGACCTCCAAGCCAATACCTATTAAGGGAGCCATTATTGAGGGAAGAGGTTGAGAGAACTAAAAATTCACTTAAGAAGCAAGAAGTAGAGTGAGCAAAAAATGGTTGCTCAATTATGACTGATGTTTGGATCGACAGTAAAGAAGAAGCATCATTAATTTATGTGTCAATTGCAAGGAAGGTACAACTTTCCTTTCTTCTAAGGAAGACTCCAAGGAAGCACACACCGGGTCCTATATATTTGAATATGTTGACAAGTGTATTGAAGAAATTGGGCCACAAATGTAACTTAAGTGGTGACGGGCAATGCTTCTAACAATATGGTGGCGGCAGGGATGTTTTAGTTGAAGAGGCCAAACATATTTTGGACTTCATGTGCGACTCACACATTAAACCTCATGCTTCAAGGAATTAGTAACCAACCTAGGTTCAAAGGAGTCATTGAGAAGATAAAGGCATGTACTATACGAAAAAATAGACATAATGAGGCCTTGGCATCATAAGACCTTGGCATTGATGAGAAAAAAATATACGAAAAAAAAGAGACATAGTGAAGTCGAGGTCACTAGATTTGCAACTTATTTTCCCACTTTTGCAAAGTAGATGGAAAATAAAAATAAGTTGAGGTCTATGGTTGCTGGTGATGCATGAGTTCAATGCAAACACTTCAAGAGTACAAAAGGGAAGGTAACATATTCCACCATTTTGAGTTTGAGTTTTTGGAACGGGGTATCATTTTACTTGAAAGTGTTTGCTCGTTTAGTTAAGGTGTTTCGCCTTGTTGATGGGGATAGAAAGCCATCAATGGCTATTTTGTATGGAAAAACTACTACAAGCAAAGAAAGATATTGAAGAAGCATTCAAAAATCAAGAAGCCAACTTTGTTATGTGTTGATTTTGGATTTTAAAACATTGAAAACACAGGTTCTTTTGGATACGTTACTATACACAAAGATGAAACTAGGAGCTCAGATGCTGATGGAGCTTTATTAAATTCATTTCATCAAGTTTTGAAGCTGAAATAATGGTCTGGTAGCCGTGTTCAGTGTTGGCCAGAGGTTGCAATTCACATGGACTGCCTTGCCTTGCCTTGATGTTGTGAGAGTGTTCCAAGGAAAAAGGGAGCACATTAGTTTTGACTTTTGAAGCTAAATTTCTGACAGGTCTGGAAGCACCTTAGTTTTGACTATTCTTCATGTCCATTCCTCTTCGTCTTCATGGAAGAAGGATCCAAAAATCTAGAACCAAATATTGACAATTAGTTTTTTTTCGATGTTATGTTGGTACCATCAAGTATGTAATTTTTTCTCTCTATGAAACTCTATGTTATGCAACTTATGCTATTATGAATTTAAGCTTAATTTTTCATGTTTATAAATTTTGCATATATATCTTCTATCTTGGCATTAAATTGAAAAGGTATTATGCTTAACTTTTGTAAATTATAAAAATTATAATACAAAACCTAAAACCGCCTAGGCCCCTGAGCGCTAGGCACCTACTCGTCGCCCACCTACCGCCTAACGTTTTTTAGAACACTGATTTATACAATGTTTCTAACAGAGTTCTGAACTCATTTGTTGGACGGTTGCCATGTGGCTATCCAAGTGAACATAACAACTTTTTCTCCTCTCATTTCTTGTGGTCGTGACATTGCCCTCCCCTTCATACAATCCTTGTCCTCAAGGATTAAAAAGAGGAACATGGCCTGAATGTGACACCAATCCTTCCCTGACTTCAAGCATCCTACTCGGTAGTAAGAATAGCTACTCGTCCAATGAAAGGTGAAAACTCGACACTCAAAAACAATGACCCTGTCTCCTTCATCTTTTCGTGAGATGTATTGTTGCTGGCAAGTCATGAAACCATATTTCTCCTCAAGATGATGCATTGCTAGATCGAACTCTTGCAGTCTTAGATATTTTGCATCCCCTAGATCGAATCTACGTCGGCCTTTATCAAAACTGTTATTATTTCCAGTACAGTTTGATTAAACAATAAAACTATAGAAGATCTGGAATGCCTTCCTAACTGATTGCACTTGTAGGGACAATATTGAAATAATCTTCCTTGTCTTTATTTTTGTAGCACAATTCTGTATTCAGACCATGCTCTTTGAACTGTGTAACAATCTAGGTAAATTACTCTTTCTCAAGGGGAGCAAGGAGTTCAACTTCCAATTGAGTGCTCTTCTTTTCAAGATTATCAATTACTTCTGGCTTGCTATCAAGTTGAACTCTCCCATTTGCACATGCTTCATCACAAGCTATCATGATTCCATCAGAAACTTTCACAATATCTTTCAAATTCTTAAGAGACTCCAAGCTCCCCACCTTTGCCAAAACTCTTATGAAGTCTGACGATTTTGTGGTGAGGTAGTCTTTTAGAAGCTTGATATCATCAGGAACCTTACATATGACACAACAATAAAATCAACCATCCGACATTCCAAAATCAATATCTTCCCAGTCCTTTGTTGATAAAGTAGGTAGACCAAAGTTCTTACCCATGAGTTTTCCATCTCTCCAAAAACTCAACTTTGCTCGAGGTAAGAGTAGACCAGGGTCTGTGCATTTACAACGTAAACCGTCGCCAACCTTTTCAATCACTTCAAAGCTTGCCATTCCACCATCGATGACAAACTCAGCACCCACTTCGATACCTTCATAAAAACCTTCTCCTGTGCCTGGATTGCTGTACCATGATCCCACCTCTTCATTTTTCTCATCAACAGTACTATTCTCATATTTTTGTTTGTCTACCTCTTCTTCATTTGGTTCAGTGTAGGGATGTAGGGACAATGATTGTGTTGTCATTCACAACAGCCTTCAGTACACCTTTTCCAAGGTAGTCAGAACCACCATCTTGCAGTTCAAGTGCCTCATAGATACTTGTTGATGCACCACTTGGAATTGCAGCTCTAGCCACATCATTATCAACAAGCATCAAAGCACCAGCCTCGATACAAAACTCGCCAGTTTCCTGTTCCTTAGCAACTGTTGCAGTCACGCCTGCAGCAGAGGAGGATTTTCCAGATGTGTAGACAGATCTTGAAACAAGGGTTATAGGATACTTGAGGAACTGAGATTTTGCACAACTATGGTCTCCAACAATGCCAACGTTAATATCCCCTCTTAGGTTGATGCCTTCATGAGTGACCTTGTCCACACCACCTAATAGCATAAGCAGAACAGCTCGTTTGATCTCTTGGTAACCAAAAACAGTAGGCACAATGCTATCAACAATTTTATTGAAGAAATCAGGGGTGTTCCTCGTCCATTGTAGTTTGTTCAGCTCCTCTTTAGTAAATTGTTGGTTATCATCTTCTTCATCATCCTTCTTTCTATTCCTCATATCACTATCTCTTTTACCATCAGATACTGTAACATCGACTTCAGTGTCACAGTTACCAATGCCAACGAATACAACATAAGTTGGACCTGTAGCAGTGAAATTGTCTTATAAATCCCATAACCAAGTGTTGTCGCATTACAGTCATGCAACAGTTTCAAAGGCATTAATCCCGCAATTTGTTCAAATATTTCAAAAGCCTCTTTTCTAAGCCCATGAAGAGTAAACACAGAAATTATAACCGTCCGAGTGAACACATCCTTTTTGCTTATATCCTCAAGGAGCTCAACTACTTTTTCTACACACCCAAATTTCTCAAACATGTCAACAAGTGCCCCACACCTTACATATCTTGTAAGCATTGAGTTCCAAGAAATAACATCTCTTGTAGACATTTCATCAAATACCATCGGTGTGCATTCCAAATCTCTACCAGGAGATGGATATGTAATATGCTTGGACTGATTAGGGTTGTTTCCATTAATTTGATGAAATTCTAACTTAGGGAGACAATTGAACGTACCATGGGTCTCCCAGGGAGTATGGGAGAGTTGTATCACGGCCTGATCTAAGGTTCCAGTGGCCTGTATTGAAGCTGAACTATTCGATCCAGTAACCTCTTGACTGTTATGGATTAGTTGAACAATTTGTTCAAAACGGGCATCCCATTTCTTCTCTCGAGCTTCGCTTGATTGTGCTAACCTCTTCAGTTCGGTTTTCAGAAGTTTGATATGTTCATTAAATTCCAGTAGGTTCTTCTTTGTCTCCTCCATGAAAGTTTTCATCTCATCATATGTGATTCCCATGGTTGCTCAAGTTGGTGGATCGTAACGGATACCAAATGTCACGACTGTGACAATTTGATCCAAGAGGGAAAAGATGAAAAGGATAAAGGAAGCTTGATTGGATTAAATGGAAGGGGAATTACAACTAATTCTCTGCTCAACAGAGCTAGAGACCTTTTTTGTTGGCTACAAGTTCATACAATGTTTGTAACAGAGTTCAGAACTCATTCGTTGGATGGTTGCCAAGTGGATCCGTTGGATGGTTGCCATGTGGCTATCCAAGTGAACATAACAACTTCTTCTCCTCTCATTTCTTCTGGTCGTGACAGAATCTGACAGAAATAAAAAAAAGTCCAGAAGGGATAGTCTCTAAATGACAAATGACAATGAGCATCAACAACCAAACACAAAGTAAGAAAAAGAGCATGGTGTCTCTAAAAGACAAATGACGATGAGCATCAACAACAAAACACTAAGTAAGAAAAAGAGCATGGTGAAGTAAATAAAAACAGTAGAATACACATGAAAGTGTTCAGTACAAATGGGGTGGAGTAAGATGCAACAAGACTGCCTTATGGCAACAGCATGAACTACTTGAGAATACCTGTATGGCTAGGTATGCCGAAAACTGCCTAGAGACCTGTACAAAACCTGAATGTTACAGACCATATCCACGCCCACTGCTGTGCTAAGAGCACAATTCATCAAACAAACACATGCTGATGTTGATACCTTGCTATCTGGGCATCGTACAGACATCAGTGCTCCCTATGCCACCCTCATGCCTCAGCAGACTGGAAAATAATAGTTGCACAATGTTAACCTATATATACCGGTGTGGTTTGGAGAAATCAACACAAAAGAAGGGTGGGGAAGGAGGATATTGGAAACCAAATCCTAACATGAATAAAAAGGTGGTCTAAGATAACAAGTGAAGCAACGAACAAACTACTATAATCACATAACAAGCGTCAAAAAACAACGAAACTAAAAATGATTTTCTGAGACTTTGACCTACAGCTAGTGTTGTAGAAAGCAGTCGCCTAGGCCTCGCCTAGATTAGTAGGCGCTCACCTTTTATTTCTGAATCCTCTTCTTGCAAATACGATACTATGTCATTATCACTCATCCTTCTCCTATTATCCTCATAGAACGACACCATTGGCAATCTTTCTGCATCACACTTTTGCATGAGCTGCAACTCTTGAACAACCTTTCTCACTTGTCTCCGGTAATCTCTCTTCTTTTCTATAAGTCATGTGCAAGGATGTCCAGAGATGCCAATAAATGATCCTGACTTAGCAACTTAATGGTAGACATTATGATCCAAGCAGAGATCAATTCATGAGCTTTCTTGGTGAAGAAAGCAATGAAAGATTAGGAAGGATATAACGGAGGAGAGGAGATAGAAAATAGGGGGAAGGAGGTGGTCAGGGTAGTGGAGGTATTGTAACATGGACTAAGCTGATGTTGCCAAATTTCAAATCCAACCTGAGTTAACAAGATCTGTGCCATGAATTAGTGTTATCTATTCAAAATAGTTCAAGTCTTAATTATTTCTTTCAGTCGGTATCCCACTACAGTCAAATGCTTTGCGTGCTAGCACTTAAATTGGGACCAGGGAGATTTCTCAATTTCATGAATGTTCACATAAACACTTGTTTCCATACTGTTCCAAAGCCATGTCAATACCATAGAGTTCTCAGACATCCAATCTTCATATCCTTGAAGAATTCAAAGGAGCATCAAATAAATATGTTTTTTTTTTTTTTTTTTGGGGGGGGGTGTTCTTTTTATCAGCAAAACACCACAGATTTCTTTGATAAAAAGAGGACTAGTGACTGGGCAAGTCACTAGACAAGACCAAATTACAAAGGAGCTTAATTACAAGTAAATAAACTCTCCTGCTCAAACATGCATATGTGAAATGCAATGTTATCCAACTTTACCCAAATGTTTCCCCGAAACCAGACCAGTGCCTTAACCTCATTGCATAAGGCAAGAGAATCTTTCCTCTTATCTCTGAAAATTCTATCATTTCTTTCCTTCCACACTACCCATATGACTGCAAAGGTCAGAGAAATTCTTGTGCAAAATGGAAACCATCCAATAATAAGCTTTGGGCGAGTTGGAGCCCTAGCTTCCTCACAAATGAAACTCCAAATCTCTCTAGTAAAGGAACTACTGGCAAAAAAAATAATAATAATAATAAATAAAAAATAAAAAATAAAAATAAAAAATGATCAATATCTTCCTTTAGGAGCATAGTAGTCACTTATAGAAATTTTTCTATTTTGATAAGGTTTCCATAATTAACTAGGGCAAGGAAAATATCCTTGTTGGACAAAAGTTTTTTGACCAATTATGACTAGGAACATTTCCTATTTGAATTAGTTTTCCTTTTTAATTAAGACGAGGAAAGTTTCCAAAATCACTTAGGAAGTTGGAGTAAGAAAAATTTATCCCTGTGGGATAAGGAAAGTAATATGGAAACACATTCTTATTAGGAGTAGGTTTCCTTATTTGGATAAAACAAGAAAGTTCTCCTTGAGACGAAAGGAAAGTAATATGGAAACACTTTCCTATTAGGAGTATTTCTTTTTCCTTATTTGGTTTGAACTTTTTTAGCCTATATATAGTGCTTTGTATGTAGGTTCACAAGACATCTAGGATATCCAGGAGATCCAATGATCAAAGAGCCAGGTCAGAGATGTAGACTCAAAACTTAACTTATGGAACGGAACCCTCAAGAAAGTTGTTGTTGAGACAAAGCCTCATGAGTATGTTCTTGAGGGAGAAGCCCCTCGAAGAGTTTGTTCTCAAGAGAGTATTGTAATATTTGTTAGTTAATAAGATAGCAAAGGTTGGAGTTGGAGCCTCAAAGAGAGAGTTTGTTCTTGGGAGGTTGGAGCCTCAAGGGAGCGTGTTCTTGAGAGGCTTGAGAGCTTGTTAAGCCGCCTCAAGTTTGTTGGTTAGCAAAGGTTGGAGCCTCAAGAGTTTGATTTTGGGAGATTGTAATCCTTGTTACAATAATATAAAGTGGAAGCATTGGGAAAAGACTTTGATTGTCTTTTCTTCTTCTTTTATTGCTTCTGCATTAGTTCCTCATCGTCTACGTATCAACACCTATTAGGACTCATCATTCCTCTTCTAGATAAGTTGTCAACAGTTTGCATTCTGCAATGGCCAATCAACCATATGAGAAAATTTACGCCAATCAACCATATGAGAAAATTTACTCTAGGAGCAATGTGTTTAACCCAAAATGCATTGTGACCAAAGGGGAAGGTAACAACTGATATGGAAGAGCATTTCAAAGTGAAGAACAAGTTTGTTGTGCATGTCTTGTACAAAAAAAGACCTGTTTTGTTGTCCCATGTCCATTTATCATGATGTTCTCAAGGGATGTGGAGCTGAAGGTGGTCAATTAGTTGTGAAAGCTGAGGAAATTATGAATCTATAATAACCCTCCTTAAATCAAGGTTCCAAGTAGTTGTCCCTCCCTCAGCACTGACATATACTCGGCTACAGTTTTGGTTTTGCTCAAAGAGAGAGCATAAATGGTGGGGAAAAAGTGTTGCAAAGATGAGTTCCCTGCCCAAATGTCATGCCAAAAACTGATTTTCTCTCCGCACCCCAAATAGAGTAGAGAGCATAAATAGTGAGAAAGTATTTCACTATCTCCCAGCATTTAAAGAAGAAATCCACAATTCCAGGAGCTAAGACTCAACTAGAGCTGCTTTCACCTCTACTTCAGAGAAATCTTTCTCTAGATTGTCATCCTTAGTTACCTCAGCTAGAGCAGCTTTCACCTCTACTTAAGAGAAATATTTCTCTAGATTGTCAGATTCCTGCAATTCCAGAGTCTGGAACACTGCTCCTTCAAATTTAGGTCTCCACTCTATAGTGTCAGCATTTGATTCCACAATATTTCCCACCTTCAAGCAGTCTATATGGTCGATGATCCTTCTGTGGTTAGCTAACTCGTGAAATAGCTTGGAGCAAAAGTCTCCTTTGGTACCCCATTTCACTCCAGCCTTTCTTTTCCAGGAAACGTCGTCTCTTTTGAGGAGAATATTCAATTCTTTTTTCCCTTTACTCTGGATTTCCATTCATTTGCTGTAGGGTCTCTTTCTTCTTCAATGTAGTCAAGTACTTGTAAAGCTATATGCTGGTTGTCAATCAGAGTGTCAATCTTATCAATCTTGCCAAAATGATCTATGTTCCAGGTTTTAAGATGACTTTTTATTTGTTTCAACTTCTTCCATATCACAAAACCAAGGTTCCCACTGCACCGAATTGTCTGCCAAGCATCCTTCATAACATTTGGAAATTTGGCATCTTCAAACCACATCAAATCAAGCCTAAAAGGGGAGGGTTTAGGATTGAAATGTGCTTCCATTAAGAGGATAGCATGGTGGTCAAAACCTGTTGTTAGAGTCTCCTGAGGAGTACCAAATTTGTCTACCCATTCAGAAGTGGCAAGGAATTTATCCAATCTACAAAGAGCAGGAGAAGCTCTATGATTAGACCAAGTAGAGTTTCCCCCTTGGAGAAGCAAGTCAATTAGAGCAAAATCACTGATAAAATCAGTAAAGTTCCTAATATGGGAAGTTAATCTAAAGCCCCTGTTTCTGTCATACAAAGACTTGATCACATCAAAGTCCCTTCCTAACGACCAAGGAGCATCGCACAACACATGAATTGACTGCAACTCTTCCCAGAATCTTGTCTGAAAGTCATGTCAACTAGCCCATAAATGTTTGAAAGAACCCCAGGAGAATCATTTTCTATCCCTTGAATCTTGAGAGAGAGAATAACCACCTTTTAGACAGTCCAAAACTTGAAAAGTTTCCTTTCTCCGTACTGTAAGAATGCCTCCAGCAGACCCCAGAGCTGAAATGTACTCCCAGCTAAACTCATTTCTACACCAAATTAATAAAATTGCAATCAATCTCTAGCTTCTTGTGGGCAAAGTGTTGTGGTGAGAGATGTGGGGACTTGAAACAAAAGTAAGTTGGGGTATGACTACAGAAGCAAATTCGTTGTATGGGAGGGCCTTTGGTTGGTGAGCGGTTGGCTTGAGTTTAGGTTTCTCCAACTCAACTTTGGACAGGTTGCCTACAGTGTTCCACCCCTCTTTGATTTGACTAGCTGGGACAATGACTAGATAGCTTTGAACCAAGTTCTAGCACACAAGCCAAACATGTTCTTGATTATCTCCATGTATGACCATCTATTCCCGTTTCGCCATTGATTAGTTGCCAATGGCGTTGATGTTTTTGCAGCAGCTAACAATGAGCTCGAGAAACACTGCACCTGTTCCCGCATCAAGCACACCAGCTTCGGCAGGTGAGGGGTTATCTCTATTAGCTAGAAGTTGTAGGAGAAAGATTGATATTCCAATTGTTTATCATACTATAATCATGCATGTGTATTAGTGTTCCCAAATGTATCTCTTCGGAAAGTATATTGTTAGAGTGCCCTTATGATGTAATATTGGGTTCTTTTTATATTTATTTATTATTGGGTCGGTCCATTAAAGGCCAAGTATGAGTTAGAAGTCCAATAGGAATTAAGTTTTGTTTTTATTTTGGTTAAATAGGTTTATTTAGAAGTTGTAATCAATTTAGTTTTGATTTTGAGAATTGTGAAACTTTGTTATCAAGTTTCGATTGTGTTTTAGTTTGTAAGCTTCCGATGAATTTATCAATTTTGGTATCAGAGCGATAAGATCTTGGAAAATGATGCTGCAAGAAGTAAGCATTGATTGGGACAATCCACCAATGTTTGATGTGTACGAAGGGTATACAGTTATCCGTAAGTCATTGTATTGTGAGAGCGAAACACATCACGAAGTTTTCAAATTTTCATGTTGAAGAAAATCTGAAAATCAAAGAAGTCGCGAGAAAGGGGTGGTTGTGGACAACAACCCTAATTTTCCCAATTCTTTGAAACAAAAACTGAGATTTGCAAGTCACGGTACCATTATTTTTGTTTCACAAATTTTGTTGAACCCAAGGGACCCCAAAAGGAGAAAAGAGGGAGTAATGAATATAGTAATGAATATATGTTTATTATCCTCACCGGAAGTCACGGACATTCCCGAGAACTCAGCATACCCATCCCACGTGGTCGAATACAAAGAAGAGAAATGACAACCCCCTTAGACTTATCATGAGCTGTCTGATACTCCTTCCACATTGTATCGCGTGTCAGAGCTTAGTCGTAGCAAACGTCATTGGCTGACGATGCAATTGTATAGGCGACAAGACCCTGACGTAGAGGTCTTTGTTCGTGGAAGGAAATTTTGGGAAAGCCAATTATTTTTTGTCAACCACTTAGTTGTACCACCACAATCCTATGATTCATCTTCTAATATGCAAAGGGTTATTCGCTACTGCGATAATAAGCCAGTAACACCACAAGTTCATTCTCATTCTTCTAATGAGGATCAGGTTATTCCCCACCACACAAATGACATTGCATCACCACGGGAAGCTGGATATTGTGATTCTGAAGTGGAGATTATTCACCACCACAAGACAGCATGTACCACTGCGGAACAATTTTTGTGATCCAATTTTGGTCAATTTTTGCGAACATATTTGTGAGAATTCAGGTCAAGAAATGGCCATTTTTTACGCCGAGGATTCCTGTTGCACAGTATGTTTGGTGGAAAATTCTTTATTTGTTTTTTTGTGGGACAAACAATTAGCAAAGCAAATTTGACTCTTAGTTGTGCATTTGCATCCCTAAAGCTCGATGATGAGCTTTTCATAGTGGCGGAGATTGATGTAATATTGGGTTATATTTTTATTTCTTTTTATTATTGGATCGGTCCATTAAAAGCTCAAGTATGAGTTAGAAGTCAATAGGAATTAGGTTTAGAGTTTTATTTTAGTTAAATAGGCTGCTTATTCAGAAGTTTTAAAACTTTGGTCTGTAAGCTTCCCCTCAACCTATCACCTTGCATCTCTTGAGTGTTTTTTTTCCAGCCATTTTAAAAGTAAATTCATAACAGTGCTCTTACCAATATTTTTCTGGTGATATTGGTTAACTATTTGATTTAATTATAAAATACTTCATTTTGCCTAACTTTTACTTTCCGTCATAAAGGTAGACACCAGATAAATTTTTAAATATTTTTTTCACCCCTTGTTAAATACAAGGGCTATTAGTATTCTTGCACATCTATACAATTGTTTGACCTTGATACGATTTCGCCAAGTTGATGCGATTTCGCTATACCAGATGCATTAGTATCCTACTACTTGTTTGGTTTAATATCTTTTCCATCTATTATTCTATCAAATTTCTCACCATTTTCTTTACCCAATTTATCAATGGAATAGATTCAGATCACAAATGGAGTGGAGATTGAAGGGATAGTTGAGAGATGCTTCCCTCTTGCTCTTTGTTGCTTCTGCCGTTTGCCAGAAGCCAGAAGCCCCGGGGTTTACTATTCCATTTTCTCAATCAACATATTTCTATTCTCTTTTATCAATCAAATGGTCTATGTAGACATAATATTTTTTTCTTGAGCCCAACTGTCCAGTGCATCCCAAGTTCACAGGCTGGGAAAAGGAATCATTGGTGGCATTGGCCAATTTGCCATTGGCCGTAACTAGGCATCAATGAAGCCTATATCTCGTTCTTTGTTTTACACTTTTAAATTTTTACACTGCCCCAATTTGAAGCACTGTTTATTAGATCTGCAATCTGTTGGTCTAATACCTCCGTGATTGTTGCCTCTTATTGATGAAATTATATTACTTGACATAATATTGAATTTAATAATATTTGAAGCTTACTGGGAGTAGGCAATTTAGTGAAGGTCGAGTCGATTGAAATTTTAGACATTTTTTTTACTATTGTTTATGTTGGCTCCTCCATGCATTTGCATTATTTTACAGTAATTTTGGTTTGTGCTTAAACCGAAGAAGTCTGGTTAATACAGTTTTGGAGGAGTTTCGTAGGTTCAATTCCAGCAGATCTCTATGGATAACTGTTTTCTGAAATCACTGATAAAGGTTGATATCTTTTGAAGTTTGGTACTAGATGTTAAGGAGAACTAATTCAAACCCACTTGTTTGATTCCAAACTTCTTTTCAACTTTCTAAATCAGTGGGGCATCATTTCTATGCAGCAACTAATACCAATGAAGAGCGATTTTGGTCAGATCTGTCGTTTTCAATTTACTGCTCAGATCACCAATCGTATGTCAATGTTGGATGTGATGGTTTTCCGTCAAGTGTACCCGCGATGGCGTGCACCAAACACAATCAGTATCTCAGAGACAGCAAAAACTTGAGAGTTGGAACGTTGCTTTGGATGTGCGTGATGTTTAGTGATTCCGGTGTTTCCACTGAACTCTGAAACCTCACCCGATGAAGACGAGGATGGAGATGAGTGGACTGGTGATGATGAATGAATGGACAGATGAAGATGGAGGCTACTCCGATTCTACCACCACTGAGAACACCGAGGACGAAGACTGGATGACTAGCAATGATGACAATTGGGCGGGTGATGATGCGGGTTATGGTAGGGATGGATCACTGTAAACAGTGGAGCCTGTTTTGAAACTCAATCTCGCTGAAAAAGTTTTTGCTTTTGAACTGTTGTAAAGGGCTAGAAAAAGATGAAGAGTTATCTACGAAAGTTATTGCTACAAACAGGATGGTTGTTGGGGGTAAACTTTCCTTGAATGGAAATTTTTTTTAGCAAAACTAGTACGAACCAGGTTTCTAAGGAAACCGCCATGAAAAACGATGATAACCAATTTTGAAAACCACAAAGTGCGTGTTAGCAAAAAGACATTGCTAACTTACGCCTAGAGCAAAAAGAACAATTCAAAAAAGGAAAATTTGCTGATGAAAGATAATTCGAGCCATTGAGATTCACTGATGTTACACATTTGCTAAGGTCTTCACCTCCAGTCAGTAGGTTTTTTCTTTTCCCATTAATCACCAAAAAAAAAATTTGCTCCGAGTGTAATATAAAAAGAACTTGCAAATCTGTTCCAAACAACCAAACAAACCAGCAACATTGCCAAATCAAACAAACAACAGCAAAGGTAGCACCTGCAACTTCCGACTCTCCTATCAATCACCAGAAAAAAACAACTCGCCCATTGGGGAAAATCATCAACACGCGTATAGGGTCGATATTGTATACTTAAACAACTAAGTAGGACTTGCACCACATTTACCACAAGCAGGTGACTGATCCAAACAGAGAAAAAAATGTAAATCAGATTTTTTCTGTCTTCTTCTCAGGCTCCATGACCAGCAACAAACAGTAGCAAAGATAGCACCTGCAACTTCCGAGTTCCGACTCTCCTATTAATATTCAAAAAAAAAAAAAAAAAACACCCTCGCCCGATATTGTATACTCAAACAACTAGGTAGGACTTCACCACATTTACCACATGCAGGTGACTGATACAAACGGAGAAAAAAAAGAGAAAATTAGATTTTATGTCTTCTTCTCAAGATCCGTTTCTTCACTATCAACCTTCGCCCCTTTGTTCAAAGGCACAAAAGCTCCTCAAGTACCCCGCAAATATATTGACTAAGTCCACTTAGTCGCATTTGCTTCTGAACCCCACAAGATCCATAGCCTGAAGCAATCTAGTGGAACAATCATACTAAGAGAAGACAACATGAGCATCCTACACATTTATTCATACACCTCCAACCAATTGGTCACTTGGACAAAACCACCTGAATGGTAAGTGATGATACATCAAAATAGACCGATCATCACGGCCATACACGTGGCATAGAGACCCATTACGAGAATACAACGCCCAATCTATTGGACCAGCCCATAAAGCCCAGGAAGAATAAAGCTAATTACAGAGGTTCAGACGAGGCTCGCCAATAAAGATACGTAAACAAGGCCCGGATCCAGACCCGAAGGAATCAGAGTTCGAGTCCAAACCTGACACGAGTTCTCTCATAAAGAAGAGGAACGTTGCACCAAAAAAGAGCCGTGGAGGGAGATACGCCTCCACGAACACATCTCTATTAAGGAGGAGACTATTACAAAAAACATCTCTTTCTGTTGCGCCTCACATGCTTAAGTCACGCATAGAATTAACCGCGACCATTATATAAGGTAAAGGGAACAACCAACTAAGGTATGAAACTTTAACTGTGTTTTGTCCAGATTTACTTCCTTATTCCAACATAGTTACTGACTTAAGCATCAGACTGCCTTCGGCCACCAAAAAGGTGGTCTATGGCAGTCTAACGATTGTTTTGCAGGTCAAACTCACAGGAGAACGATTTTTGGACGCATCAATTTGGCGTCGTCCATGGGCAACGACAAGTTTCCTTTCAAAAATAAGATTCACAGTAACAAAGCTCACACAACCTAATAGAAGATCAATGGAATACTCCATAAATCTTTAATCTGGCGATGAAAGATACGACATGTTGCCCAATATCAATCCAACGACAACCGTCGAAACAACCGTACCTACTGAAAAAGAGCTCCAACGGGTAACGGTTCAGACGTCTCTGACATCTTGGGGAATCCCCTTGGATTCCCGAGTAGAAATGCTTATGGCCCAAATGAACCACATAATCGAAATGGTAGACAAAATCATCCAAGACATGAAGGACAACAAATTTCGAGAAGAAATCACCCAGCTTAAGAGACACTGGACTAACAATAGTTCCAGGTATAATCAAGGGAAGTTTAAAAATCTACAACCAAAAAATCCCAAATACGAGAGATCGTTCTCGACTCTGATAGCGAGATTCTTGAAGCTATGGCAAAAAGAGAAGATGTCAAATAGCCATCGAAAATGAGAGGAGATCCGGAAAAGCGGAGCAAAAGGAGATCTGGAGAAGAGGAGATCCGCAGTCCACACTTTTGGCATTAAAGTCAATATCAGCCTCCAATTGCTGATATCGGACAGTCCATTCGGTCTTCTTCTTGGCCTTCTCGACGTTCAGAGCCTGGATTTCAGCCTGTACTCCGACCGTAGTCTCCTGGGCAAAATTGTGAGTCGCGGCGGACAAGGTTTTGTTCATTCTCGAACCGATCCCTCGCGAACACTACCCCCGCTAGGTCGGACTCGAGATTCTAAGCGAATCCTCTGAGCCTCCGATCCTGAGCGCCAGGACTCTTCTCCAGCATCTGAGTAAGCACCGAGTTGCTTCCTCAACGATTCAATCTCGTAGAGTGTCAGAGTATGACTTCTGCAAATTTGCAAAGACTCGCTCCATAGTATACACTCTCACGAGCGGCTTCGACTTCAGTTCTAGCAATGGCCACTTGATTCAGATATGACATCCCCAGTACGAGATGTTTATGTCCTATATCCATACGCTCTCCTAGCGTCTCTTCTTTTGGCTCCAGAGCACAGTTCACCAGCCAGTCATTCCACCTGCTAATATACTTCCTAAAAGCATAAGAAATGACAACCTCTTGGTGCCAAGCATGGTTGCTCATCTTTACCATATCTGGAGCAAAAAGACTGATCTGTGCATTCGGATAGAGATCCTTCGAGACTGGAATCTCTCCAGCACCACCCTTCACCGTTTGCACTGCATCGGGCCCTCGTCCACAGCTTTCCCCTTGCTTTCAACGATCGGCTCTCTTTCACAAACCAATTCGAAACTAGTTGAAGAGGAAGAAGGAAGCGAGTTATTTCTCGGGCCCGTCGTTACTACAATATGGGGGCGAGAACGGAATGGAGGATAGTACGGGCGACGCGGAGGGGACCTTTCACCATAAGGTCGACAATCGGATGACACTTCAGCAAGGTCGCGATCCAAAAAGGGACGACCCAGTCCCGCACTAGACGAAGCTTCCACGTCTGCCTGCAGTAGCATTTTGTTCAGAACCTCTGCCTGCTCTATACTCAACTTCGTTACATCTTCAACCCCCATCATTTGCAGATACTCACTTTTCAAGTCAGGAAGTGAAATAAGGGTCTTTGCCCGAGCATCATGCCCCTCAGACACAGCCGTCTCCACCCCAACGAACCAATCAAGAACTTTTTCGATAGCTTCACGTCCCCCAGACGAAACTGAACGCCCACAAATGGGCCTAGACATGACACAAGGCCTCTTCAGACGAACAGGAGAAGGAAGCGCCTTATTTAATTCTGCCCTCCTTGAAGGGCTCAAAATCTTAATCTTCGAGAGCCTCCTCTTCTTCGAAAAAGATACGTCTTCGGACTTTGGCTTCGGAACCCTAAAAAGAGTGGGAGCCTTGTGCCAATGAGCCCACAATCTATTGTGCTTGATATTAGAAGACTTAACAACATCATCTATCCGCAAACGAGGCATATCGTGAAACACATCCAGAGCCACTTATCCTCAGCAGAAAGAGATGAAGTTGGAAATTTTCCAACGAAAAACACAAGTCAATTTAATATGCATTTAACACAAGCAGGGTCAAAAATAGAATTCAGTTGCCTGAATTTTTGCTCGACCGGATAACCAGGAAGCTCGAAATACTTCGAGTTCGTGGAAGCCATGAAGCAATATTTCTGCCAAGACTTAAAATTATTAGGCAGATTGCCAAAACAGTCCGGCAATGTCAGCACACACACAGCGTGCTCGTTTATCCGAGGGGAAGTGAGTAGTTGAATCGTCCTCGAAGATACTCGGACATCAGCGTCTTTCGCCCTAATCAGAATGGCGATCACAGTCCTATACCTGTTTGGCAACAGTTGAGCGGACGCAATGCCGACATATGCCAGAATCTCATAAATTTTCTTGATAACAGAAAGAACGCCCGATTGAAGCATACCTCGGTGAAGACAGATGAACCCCTCTGGAGAGGACAATGGCGTCAGATCAGCACCAAGAGTGAAAAGCACCATGTCATTAGGAATCCTATATGTTTCACGAAGGACTTCCAGACTTGACTCAGAAAGCAACCTCTCCTCAAAGAACTTGCGACCCTTAGCAGACATTTCATTGGAAAGTTGATTCAGGCCTGCCATGAAAGATTGTACAAGCTTTCGATTACAAAAATTGAGCAAAGTCAAAAGCATGGAATGCGGTACGACAAAACAGAGTCTTTGAGATCGAAAGAGTAAAGAACTAAACTCCGCAGAAGGGAGATTTATATAGAAAACAGAACTCCCGCCTTTTTTTCTTTCAAGCAAACGCACGCCCAATTAATGAAACTCGCCGCTCAAGGAAACAATTCAGACTCAACCATCACGACCGCACAGTTCCTTCATGAGAGACTTGGTGGACCAATGGCCCACCAACTCGGGGGAGTAGCTGACGATACATCAAACCGTCATCTGATCAGCACTGTACGTGTGTCATGATAATTTCGTCGACAAAACAAAACAGGTCTAATTGCACGCCCAATCCAGCAAGGCCCTGGCAGCACTAAGCACATTATTGACAGTCCAGAAGCTCGGACCCAAATTGCAACGCACCACTAAGCCCACACGTCACGCGGTCAAGCCCAATAGTCGTACGCACTGATAAGGCAAGAGTAAGCCTTAATAAGGCAAGTATCTGAGGGATCAATCCAAGACAGGCAGGCAAACAATACATTGATTCTGACTAGGAAACAAATACTTAGTATAAGTCGGGCAAGAAAACTTCATTGGATTGACAACACTCCGAGAGGGAAACTTTTCCTGCAGATCTAAAAGCACAAGTTGAGTAGGGAAACTTCTCTACATAAACAGCTCCCAACTAGGAAAGGATCTCATGTAAGATCTTTTTCCCTAAACTACTATATCAAAGGCCTAGTCGAACAAGAACTCTCACACTACAAATAAGAGATAAGGTTGATGAACAAATATACGCCACAAAAACCCAATTTACAGCTTTAAGTCTCTCCTAAGCCTTATCTAACTTGAGCATCATTCGAAGTGTCATCGGCCGCCACACGATAGTCTTTGGCACATGCGTTCCTTGTACAGGTTAGGTCAAGGCGAGAGAGGAGAGCAGAAATCGACTACATCAATGCCCCGTTATTTTATGTAAAAAAAGTATATTAAATATTCTAAAATAAATCATATTATCTCTCAATATTGAATTTTTCACACAATTTTCACACCTAAAAGCAATAACAAATTAAACCATAAAATTTGCACAACGTAAATCATTGTTAAGTAATAGGTACTAATTCATTGATATCAATTTTAATAACTTCTATTAACATAAACTAATATATATATTCAAATTGCTATTATATAACCTTGCCAAAAACGAAAAACTTGAATTCTTCATGAAAGTGCCAGATTTTAAATATAATTGATTTTAGAATGTTGTAGGTTTGATCTATAACACCAACAACTAGGAGATTAAAATGGTTGATTTAGGGGGAAAATGGTTAATGGTCGATAATGACTTCGTCCACATTGTTGCTAACTCTGACCATAAAATATATATGTGAATTAAAATGAGATTTATTAAAATATGGGTTCAACCTATCAAGAACGCAAAGGTGGATTAAAATAAGGTTGACCAGTAAAAGAAATTAAAATGCGATCACATGAATTCGATCCTCGGACTTGTGAAAACAAGTTTCAAAATACCAACAAGAATAACCAACAAACCAAAGCCAAAATATGTGAATATAAGAGTGAAACAAGAAATAATTTATGTGTGTGTGTGTGTGCGCGTGCGTGCGTGGGTGTATGTGCGTGTGTGTGTGCCCCTAAAAATTCAATTTTTCGTGGTGCCTTAGGCCCGTGCCTAGTAGGCCTATACTAAGGGTTGGGGCTGAGTCTTCTTGTTATTGGCTGTGTTTGGATATATACCGAGGATAGTTTAGGCGGTTTACATGTTGGTAGTAGGGTGATGAGAATGTCCATATAGAGCAGCAGGTGATCTGATTAGGAACTGATACTACGTATATAAAGCTCTTCAATCCTACAACTGAATTAGTGCTTTGATTAAATTCTCCCAATACACAGCAAATCAAGCTATCTGCCAAGCCTTAAAAATCTGGGATCATTTCCATGTCATTGATCTTGACAAAGTCATTCATGGCCTGGATTGTTTAACATCCTCCATTCTAGAGCTAAGGAATATCCAACTCATGAATCAAGAGTGTTGGTTCTTTAATGAGTTACTGGAAGCCACGGGTCGAAGACTTGCTGACTTTGTGAGTATTTTAGATCTTCCCTTTTGAGTTTCATTCATTGGAAGGAAGGTAAGGACAACTGATTTGACTCAATTTGCTGATTTTGCAATGAGTGGGAAGGGACAGTAGGTGGTGGTTTGAAACAAAAGAAGTAAGGTGGGGGAAGGTGTTTGATGGCAGAAAGAATTTTGCGGAGAAGGTGGGTTTCACTTCTGATTGCACTCCTCTCTAATTGGGCTAATTGGTGCTAGATTATTAGTCGTCGATGTAACAATACTATTTCAACCAAAAAAAAACGTATATGTAACGTGTCAACACTCATGAATACTCATATCGGACAATCCACGCTTAGATGATGAAATTTTTTCACATATTTTTGAAAAGTTTCAATTGTTTATTAATGTTATATGGGAAGTTAGTAATACATGGTCAACAATGTTGACCTACAAGTGAATGACTATGACTATAATTTAAAACTCTTAAAAAGTAAATACTACAAAAATGTGCAAGCACGTACCCAACGTATCCTGCATTGTATTTGCGTGGCCAACATGTCCAACACTTTGAATCCATTTTGGATACCGATACCCGTACCCATCTCGTTATTACATAGTTAGTCATTGAATGAAGCTTGGATTGATTTGTTTTGTAGCTTTTGGGCACTAAATTGTGCATCTCATGAGTGAACCCAAGCAAGGAAAGTTTTGTTTGTAATCGTGCATGATTTACCATCTTTTTGTGTACCATTTTTGTGGGCAGTGACTACCAAAAGGTTAATAACCCCTATTTGCTAGAACGTAATAACATTAATTCTCCTTTCTTGTTATCTCCACAATGTTTCTACCTCTACAATCAATTGGGTGTTGGGTGGTATAATCAACTGCAAATTACAATGCTTCTTATATGGAGCAAGTTTTTTTCTCTATCAGTTAAACCAAGTCAAAAGGCCATTTCTTCCCAGCCTCATGGAAGAGAACCCATTTAAGACACCAACCACCTTACACTCACTTCACCCCAAAAATCTTAAATCTCTATGCCGGAGTGGTATCAAAATTATATCACCACTTGTTATCAAAATTATTCTCCTAAAGGTAGGGTTTTTCAGCAAAATAACCACCAAGTTCAATTTGAGAAAGCGTTCCGCAAAAGCATAACCATTTCTTAAATGCTGATAATTTTTTTCTCCTTGTGTGTAATGGGATAAGAAATGTGACAACGATCAATCGCAATGATCAAGGTGTTAGTCATATCTTTAATCGACGCATTTATTAAATTAAAAAAAATAATAAGATAAAAAATTTTTGAGAATGATTGTGCGATGTGTCATTATCCTATCACACAATGCCACGAGGAGCAAAAAGCGGTAAGAACTCAAACAGAAAAGATAGTATGTACCTTTAGGAGATTCAGACTTTCAAAAGCTGGAGCTTGGAAGCAAATGCGATTGAGATCCAGTCAGGCTGTAGCGCAGACCACTGTAGCTGGTTGATTTCAGAATCAGAAGTATATGATAGAATAGGATCGATGGGGTTTGTACTGGGAAATGTTGGCAACTCCCAAATTAGGGCGTGTGCATCATCCCCAGCTGAGCAAATATGGCGACTACTTTGAGGAGCCCAAGCAATAGCATTGACACTGGCACGATGCCTATCCAATTCAGCAACAGGTAATGTAGGAGATCGAATATCCAAAATCACAACCTTATTGCTGTCCATTAAAATAGTAGCCATGAACCTCAAGTCCTGCTTATTCCAAGCAAGTCGCAACAAAGGCGTATCAGGTGTGGGGCTTTCATAGATAATGGTGGAATGCTCTTTATCCCTTAAATCAAAAATCCTAACAGAGCCATCAGCAGAAACAGATGCAAAAACCCTAGCCTCACCCCAAGCAATGTCATAAACTTCCTTATCATGAGCAATAAGTTGAGTTTCGACAATGCCCCTTTCAACATCCCAAATGGTGCATGTAGTATCAATACTTGAAGTGCCAATGGTTCTTGGCTCGACTTGGTTCCAATCAAAAGAAGTGAGAGGAGCGCTGAAGTCACTAGTTTTGCTGTTGTTGAGAATAGCTCTCTGCTCAATGCTGGAGTTGTCTTTGATTTCCCATAAACGAAGAAAGTCACCAGAGGAAGCGAGGAGATCAGGGCGTAGAGAATTATTAGCACCTGGATGGAACATGAGTTTTGTGGGAGGGTAAGGATGGTCGAAAGAGAGATTAGGATCAGCTTTGAAAGACAGGGAGTCTTCATCGAAGGAAATTATGTCGACCTTGTTGTCAAAGTCTTCCAAAAAGCTACCAGCGGCTATGCGATGGGAGTAGATGGAGGAGGAAGAGAATGCCATGGCGTAAATAGGATAAGGAGAGTCGTAAGTGAACATGTTTCCCGATTTCAGGTGGTGCGATTCTTGGGTCGAGTTCTCCATTTTCCTCTTGAACGAACAACGCTAGTTTGCTATTTCCTTTGCTGTCAAGGTGTTTGCTGATTTGCCTCACTGACTTGACGAACAATTAGGGCTTCCTGCCTTCCTCTATTTCACAAACTCAAGCCGAGCGGAGACTGGAGATTACTACGCGCTAGTATTAATGGCCTTGCGGTTTTACTGTAGGACGGAGGGTTGTGCGTGTTGCTGCTGGGAGGGGTACTAGCACTGCGGTGGAAACCGCGAGAATCAATAATGAACGCGGTCTCCGTTGAATGTTTGAATGGAAAGTAAGATACTTTCAGTTGGGTTTCGCAGGCCTCAGCTGCCAGTGGACCCGTTAACCAGTAATAAAAAAGGTTGTTGCTACATGCATCCACTACTTCGACTTACCTTACCTTCGCACACCATCACTTGCTTTGTGGCACCACCACTTCTCCTCAATTCACTTTCTCTCGTTCTCGTTCACAAAATCGGAGTTCAACAAATAAATGTCACAAATGTAAAAATTGATAGCCAATCTCGCTAAATGTGTTTTGGATAAGTCTAGGCTACCTTGTTTGGATGTCTCTTGCTAAGAGGCACCCAAACAAAGCAGCCTAGAATCTTTCGTGTGCTTTTGATCCATACCACTTGCAATCACATTTTACCATCCAAACCCCTTTTCCCCCTCTGCAAACAGTATTCAAAAGAGACCCACACCTTGTCACCTCTAAACCTCCCATCTTTTCATCACTTTTCCCCTCCCTCTTTCTCTCTATGACGCAAAATTGATTCGAACCCATCTCTCTGATCTCACTGTCCAACCTCCACAAATTGTCAATCAACCCAACCCAAACCTGCACTTCAAAAAAAAGTAAATGTTTATAGTTTGGTCAAGCAAGTCAATTAAGTTGATTTTTAACCTCAACTGAAATAATTTTCATTATGGACGCTAAACTGAATTATGAGAAATCAAATGATTTCAAAGTAAAAATAACATTTATCATAATGTGACCAAATATATGTTGTTATGTGCATCCACCAGTTCCACTCTATAACACTACCTACAAGTCTTAATATTTTCTAACTACCACCACCATTAAATACCTCCAAATCCACCATTTTTTCTTATCCTCTTTGTCACTTTTCTGTAGCGTTGATTCTTCATCGATTCGACATCATCGCATCATCGTCACTAATAGGCAATTGAAAATCTGAAACATGTGCAAAGGTCATGGCTACGAGATTGATAGCCAATCTCGCAAACCATGGATGCAAAATTGATGTAGCGTTACCCTCCGCTAGTATAGCTCATTTTAGTAACAATATAACACATTGTTATCTCACTCTACCGCCAAGTACCCATTTATGTTGACAAATCGCAACACCAAACAAAAAATACTTAACTATCTCTTGATTTTGTAATCGCTCAATGCCTATACATAGAAAATAACTATAAATGACTTTGTAATATCTTGACTTCGTGATTGGCACAAATTAGAAAACAATATCAAGTTCAAGTATTGTGTGCACAAAGTGCACCATTGGAAGTAGAGATTTAAAATGATGGTGCACTTAGTTGGTTGGGATGCTTGAGACCTTAAGGGGCCTAGGGGTACTTGGGCCTAGAAAAGGATGATAAACGCCAAAAGGAGTTCAGAGCCCAATAGGGAATGGTATCTTTTTTAGTACGACAGAGGGTGGGAGAGAGGAAAGAGTGAAGAAGAAGAAGAATAGATGAAGAAGAGGGAGATGAATCTCTTGGTTGTAGTAAAATCCCACCCATATTGGTGTCGTCCTTGGGGAATCGACATTGTTCCTAAGAGATTCATCTCCCTCGCAATTGGATGTGGTTCAGATTCGAAGAATGAAGGAATGCAATTTGGGAAGGTTAGCATTAGAATAAAACCTTCACAATATAGTCAAATTATTTAAGGACACTCAAATCTCGCAATGCACAACAATGTAGAGAGCGAGGCATCTATCTCGCTTTGCATGTCATCGCTTTCAGTGGTGATTATTTAATCGATCGCAGGGATCTCAACATTTGGTTTTTCCTTCGAAGTAAAATCCTTTGTTAGAATATTTGGATTCCTTTCTGAGTTCAAAAAATTTTAGTCGAAATGATCTCGGTTGTTCTCGTACATTTCTAGAAAGGGTTGGCGATTCGGGTTTGATTAGGTTTTGATCTGACAAGGAAGCTATGTTCAAATACTTATTGATATAGTCGATTCCTGCTCTCCCTTGACCTTGATCTGGATCTACACAAGGAACACACGTGAGCCAATGACCACTGTTGTGGTGGACAATGGCCCTCCGATTCTAAAGTCAGACAAGGTTGGAGGAAAGCTTAAAGTTGTAAATTGGGTTATGTAGCATACATTTCTTTGTCCAACCTGTGTCTTATTTATAATGCGAGAGTCCTCATTCGACTAGGCCTTCGGTGGCGTAATTTAGGAAAAGAGATATTGCTAGAAATTTTTTTCGTAGTTGGGAGTCGTCTATGTAGGAGAGTTTCCCTAAACGACTGTGCTTTTAGATCTACAGAAGAGATTTTCCTTTCGAAGTGTTGTCCATGCAAGAAAATTTTCATGCACGACTTATACTCTCGAATATGTTTCCTAGTCGAAAAATGTGTGGCTAGCTTGCCCATTGTAGGAGATCCCTCAGATACTTGCCTGATTAGGTGTTATGGGTATTGGGCTTTATCATGTGACGTGTGGGCTTAATAGGGCGTTGCAACTTGGATTCAACCTTTTGGATTCTGCCAATATGGCCTTATTGTTTTCAAGGCCTTGCCAGATTTGGTGGGCATCCAGGCCCGAATTGTCCTGCTGACGAGATCATCGTGACACGCGTACGGTGCAGATTAAAAGACAGTTTGGTATCATCAGCTACTCCCCCGAGTTTGTGGTACAGTTCATCGGTCCATCAAGCATGTTGTAGAGGACCTGAGCGGTCATGATTGGTTGAGTCTGAATCATTTCTTCGAGCAACGCACTTCATTAGATGGACGTTTGTCTGCTCGAGAAAAGGCAGGAACTTTGTTCTTTATATAGCTCCCCTCTTCTACAGAGTTTTTTTTATTTTTTTATCATGGAGATTCTACTTTGTCGCTTCACTTTTCATGTTTTTGACTTTACTCAACTTCTATGATCGAAAGTTTGTACATTCGTCAATGGGGCGCAAAAATTAGCTTTCTGATAAACTGTTTGCTAAGGGTCGTAAGTTCTTGGAGGAGAGGTTATTTTTATGTGATGTCACCTAGTCTGGGTAAGCATCTAATTGGTTCCATGGGAGATTGTAATTTCTTTTCACATTTCGTATAAGAAGTACAAACTCTCTCTCAAGGGACGAGTTTGTCCATTGTTTTTTCTTGCTCCCAAGTTTCCATCCACTACTGTTGTTGGGATATGATGGCCGCAGCTAGTTTTGGGGGGGATTTTTCTACTATATGCACTGATCTTCACTCATGATGCCTCATCGGGGAGACGGATTTGGCAGAGCGGGGCTTTGGTGGACATAATTTGCATTCCTAGTGTGTTAACTCTGCGTCACCCATGGCAATACACATTTGAGACACATCCCCATTTGGTCCCTTTCGCTCTTCTTCTGAATCCTCTTCGCAAGGCAGATTGGCATAGCAAAGATGTCCACAGCTTCTCATGTGTGCCTCTTCTGCCACTTTCAAATCCTCTGTACTGTGAGGCAGGATGGTGTCACTGTTTTTTCAAGTAACTTCATCGTTCCCCACGAACGAGCGCCAAACTGATATAGTCGATTCCCACTCTCCCTTGACCTTGATCTGGACATGCACAGGGAACGCACGTGAGCAAAGGACAACCCTTGTTGTGGCCGATGACACTCCGATGCTAAAGTCAAATAATGATGGAGAAAAACTTAAAGTTGAAAATTGGGTTATGTAGCGTACCTTTCTTTGTCCAACATGTGTCTTATTTATAATGTGAGAGCCATCATTCGCCTAGGCCTTCGATGGCATAGTTTAGGGAAAGAGATCTTGTTAGATATCCTTTCTTAGTTGGGAGTTGTCTATGTAGAAGAGTTTTCCTACACGACTTGTGCTCCTAGATTTGCGGGAAAAGTTTTTCTTTCAGAGTGTTGTCCATGTAAGGAAGTTTTCATGCATGACTTATACTCTGGGATATGTTTCCTAGTCAGAACCAATGTGTTGCTGGCCTGCCCATCTTAGGAGATCCCTCAAATACTTGCCTGAT
The DNA here is from genome assembly GCA_963556465.1 of Berberis vulgaris. NCBI lineage: Eukaryota > Viridiplantae > Streptophyta > Magnoliopsida > Ranunculales > Berberidaceae > Berberis > Berberis vulgaris. The sequence continues at coordinate 74,918 of OY747126.1, read as the reverse complement.
TAGATCTTATGGGTATTGAGCTTTACCATGTGACGTGTGTGCTTAATAGGGCATTGCAACTTGGATCCAACCTTTTGGATTCTGCCAATATGGGCTTATTGTTGTCTGGACCTTGCCAAATTTGGTGGGCATCTGGGCCCGAATTGTCATGTTGACGAGATCATCGTGACACACGTACGATGCAGATTAAAGGACGATTTGGTATGTCATCACTTATGAGAGTGTAATTTGAATTTGTGTCACGCTCATATTTGAGGAGTGTAATCTCCATTGTGTATGATAAAAGACAACTCTGAATAGTTTTGACAAAAGTGATATTTTGGAAGGCCATGACTCTTTGACACCACCAAATCCCTATTTTACACCATCACCCCTACCTTTCTATCTAACACCACCACCTTTATGTCCAACACCACCACCTGTTTTTTGACACCACCAATATAAACCCAAAACTTTGAATTTTCTCCATCTCTCCCAATTCTCAATAGCTTACCCCCCACTTCGATTCATATTCCCTTTCTTTCCCCCCTCCATTAACTTCGCATTTACTTTCTACTCTCTTTCCCACCACTCTCTACTCTCTCCCATTATTCTCTACTTTATTAAAGAGATTATCATTGTGTGATTTGGTGTGCTAGACAAAATGAGACCGACATTGTGCGATTTCAAGCGATTTGGTGCAACTTGGTGTGAATGTGGTTGTGTGACTAGGTGCTTGATTGTGTTTGTGCGATTTTGATCGTTTGTTTTCAATTGTGGCTGTGTGATTGGATTTGGTGTGCGTTTGCACTATGTTATTCAACAAAACCTACAAATTCAGGTAATTTTGAACTCAAAATCAAACCCTAAATTGAAATCCAACTTGAAATCAACAGACTTTGTCCAAACACCATCGCACGGGTCTTTGTGATTGGCCAAATCAATGGATTGTGATGCCTCATTTTTGCCCCATTTTTGCAAGTTGCATTTATATATTTTATTTTTTTTGCAATGTTTAGATAACGAATTATTTATAAGTTTTAATTGTATCATTTTTTTCAAATTCTTAATATTGCAAAAACGAACAAAGACGTTGTGTCTTATTTGGTTGGTGGTGGTGGGGATGATCCATCTGATAGACGACGACTAATCAAAATGTGATTGCGGAAAAAGGGTAAAGTAAAGATGGAAGAGAAAAAAAAAATCCAAGAACAGAGGGAGAAATAAGTGAAGAAGAAGAGAAGAGCGGATGAAATGGAGGCAGCCACATTTATTTGTACTACTTGATCGATATTAACAACCTTAATAATGTGGTTTCAAATATAAATGAGATGCGAAATTAAACATGATATTACAATAATCACAACAACAAAACAATACCAATGCAAATTCATCTCAAGTTGAGAGTGTTACATCAAATCAAACTGTGAAAATATAACCGCTCCTTTTAGCTGAGCTAACAAATCATCTATCTAGACATTGACGAGACATCATCCTGCAACATAGTAGGTTCCCCAGTCTTCAAGGTCAAAATCCTCGCTTATGTGCAACAAAGCTAGATGTCATATGGCAGGAGTATCTCCAAGTCTTGTCATCGGTGTCATTTTCACTTGCACTTAGGAATTCTCTCGAAATCAAGCCCCACCTTCCAAATCAAAGCCTAAATAACCTAATAGAAAACAAATATGAGAATCCTAATTGGAATTCCTATTGCAAGAATAATAGAATTGTCTGAATATTGATACAATACTATTATTCCTAATATTAATAAATATCATAATTCTATCACAATTATTAATTTTTTGTTCAATCATTTGCTTTTCAACATGCTTTGTATTTATAAACTTGCTATTATGATAAATGAATCTCAACCTTCAACATCTTCCCTAACTTCCAATTCTAGCCATTTTTTTTTTATCTCCAATTCCTTATGAATAAATAAACACCAAGTTAATTTGTAAAATAGATTGGATGGGTGGATGTAGGGGAAAAATGATGACGTGTAGTGACTCGTTATGTAGGAGAGCTCCCTCCCACGACTTTCTGTACTTTTATTACACTATGACAAGTGTTTGTGTGCACGCGGTACATATGCTAATTTAGCTTCAAATGGTTGTAATTTAGATTGTATACGTAATTTACCATATAATAAAAATTATAAATTATTTATTTATACTAAATAAATTTTGAAACATCAAGATAATTAATATACCTAAAGATTTATTTGTAACTATTTTATTTGCACATCTGCTGTTTTGGGTTAACAATGTTGTTGTTTTCAGATTTCTTAAAGCCCATCTACATGTCTACATAAGGCCCAATAGCATAATTGTAAAGAAGGTTACAAATAGAAGCATTATGGGCAAAACACAAAGTGGTGTTGATTGAAGACACTGCACTGTAGAGTGGCTTTTTGGAACTTAAAAATTTTGAAGTGAGATATAACTAGGGGGTCGACGCGCTATACGTGTGCGTATATTCAGTATTGATTTTATTTAAAAAAAAAGTAATAAGTACAAATTAATTTTTTGGTGATTTGGCAAAAAATTTTAAGTTGGCTAACAAAATATTATACTAATTGATGCAGTCGATTTTCGAGCCCTGTTTGACCTTGACCTGCACAAGAAACGCACGTGAGCTACGGATCACCGTTGTGGTGGCCGATAACACTCCGACGCTAAAGTCAGATAGGGATTTGAGGAAGGGTAATGTTGTAAACAGGGAATTTGTAGTGTACCTTAGCTTACCAACCTCATGTCTTATTTATAGTGCTGGAGTCCTGGTTCAACCAGGCCATCAGTGTCATAGTTTAGAGAAGAAAATCTTCTTGGAGATCCTTCTTTAATTAGGGGTTGTCCCGAAGAGAAATTTTTTCTTGTTAGACCTGTGCTCCTAGATACACGGGAGGTAGTTCCCAATTGGAGTGTTGTCCATAGGTGGAAGTTTCCACATACGACATATACTATGGTATTTGCTTTCTAGTTAAAAATGAGGTGTTGTTGTCTTGCCTGTCTGAAGTTGATCACCGAGATGTTTGCCTTAATAAGGCTTACGGGTATTGGGGATGGCTGTGAGACATGTGGCCTTAGCAGGCTGTAATGATTTGGGTATGTCTGGCGGATTGAGCTATGTGGGCTTGGTGACACTTGGGTCGTATCAGTATTGGGTTGACGCTTGGGCCTGTTATTCCTTGGGATCATCATGACACGTGTACGGTGTAGAAGAGATGACGTTTTGGTTTATCATCAATCGATCCCCCTGAGTTAGTAGGGCGTCTAGTCGGTTTGAATCTCTGAAAAGTAACTATACCATCGTGATGATTGAACCCGAAAGTTGTCTCGAGTGACACATAACATTAATGGATATTCGACTGCTCAAGGGGAAGAGGTACAATTTACATTATCTATAAATAGTCGTTGTCTCAAGAAAGATCTACTTTGTTTCTTCTTACGTCTTTCCTTTTGTGTGATTGTTCTTCTGTGAAGCTTGATTTGCACTTTCCATCGATGGCGGATAACATTGAACTCACTCCCAAGCAGGAGTTGTCTTATACTTGTCTCAAGCTTTTAGAAAATAGCTTGGTTGATGAAATCGAGTTAAACAGGCTTTGGAGCTCATATCATGTTACTGGGGATCTGGAAATCATCCCCGCATTTGCGACTAGGGCTCCATCTTCACCCTCTGAGGGGTATATAGGGTTGCACCGGGAAATGTTTGAATCTCGACTCCGGTTCCTAGTGCCTGACGACATTTGGCATTTATTCTTTTCTTTTTGTATGCCTCCCGCTCAACTGGCCCCGAGCAGGTTCAAGATTTTGAATGTGATCCTTCTCAAAGCGCACGATGCTGGCATTCGTTTGACCCCTGCGATAGTTCATCGTCTGAATGTCACTCAGTTGGATTCTAAGGGCATTTGCATACTGAACAACACCGCTTGCTTGCGTCTAGTGACGAATGACATTGTGCCTTGGCAAAAATAATAGTTACTGGCTTCGGCGAATTTCTCATACTTCGGGCTTGGAGGACGTCGAATCCCCAGATATTTCCAGCTTGACCGTAGTAAGTTATTTGTTGTTGTCTTATCCTCTCGTTCCTGGATGTAGTGCTGGCTCGATATGTTGTTCCTTTATTCAGGGAAGTTTGCGACACCAATCCTCACTGAAGAGGAGGAACAGATAGAGTGGGTGTTTAATGAACTCCCATTGATGTCTGTCGAGGACGTCGTAATGCCAGGCAATGTCGTGTAGAGCTTTTCCTACTCCCATTATGTCCTTGCTGCACCCAATTCACCGACTGAAAATGTTGGGGTCGTCGTTCGAGGAAACGAAGCCTGGCTATGCCCAACCCGACTAGGCTGGCTGAGTTGGAGGCGGGTGTGCCTTCTATTGTTCTTATAAAGAGGAGGCGGCCCACCAATCCTGCTGCTGAGCCGCCATCCTTGCCAGAAAAGGAGGCGGCTGCGGCGAGGCACGCGTCAGCTTCATCTGTTTAAAAGGTGGTCTTAGGGGATCATCGTCTTTCTGGATCTTGTTATCCCCTTGCTGACTTAAAGGGTGAGCGCATAGGGCCAGGTGTTGACGTTGTGAGTCACCAAGGGTCCGTAGCGGAGGCTCGCACTCTTGAGTGACATGGTTCCATTGTGCTGCACCCTAATGCTCGCGGGAAAATTATTGCTCTAGAGAAGGCTTTCGCAGACCTGCAGGTGTCATATTTAGATGCTCTCCACCGAGTGGATTCCTTGACTGATCAATTGCAGGATTCTGGTGCTGCTGCAGAATTGGGGGCCATGCAGGTCACGACGTCTGCGTCTAAACAAGAATTGGCAATAATTTGGCTTCTATCCGAGCGGAACTGGGGTGCTTAGAAGTTGTTGTGGACAAGTGGTCGTCTGATATGCAAACTCATATTGGCGAATGGAAGCGAACTGAGACTAAATGGGTCGTTACATGATGACAACTTGAATCTGAAGTTGTTGAGGGATTCTGCAACGTTCGTGAGGCATTACACTTGTTGTCCAAAGAGCATTGGCACTATGCCACCTTGGTAGGCGCAGTGGATTTTGGTGTTTTGGATCGGAGGCTGCAAATCTCATTGGAGATTGTTCAGGGTAGACTACAGCTTCTGGAGCTTATTAGGGAAGAATACCCTGGTATTGACCTCAATTTTGCCTACTATAGGAGGGTTGCTTTCTGAACCATCGTATAGGAAGAAGGTCCTGGCTTTTCGAGACAAGCTATTGAGGATGCCATTTTTGTTTTTTCTGTTCAAAAGTAGTTGTAATGTCCTTTTCTGGACAAACAAAATTTTCAATGAAAATCACGTTTTGTAACTATGCCTTTTGTCTTGTACTGTCATGCTATTGCGTCTTCTTTAGAAGTTTTTTACCCATGTTGTAGGCCGTTGAGTTAGTAATTTTGAACCCTACACGTTGGCAGATTGTTCGTGTTTGTCAATTGAGTTGCATCGAAATTGACTGCTTTGAGCCACCCTTGTTTATGGGTGAGCCGTTATGATCCCTAACAAGTCACCGTTGTGAGTTGTGGCACCGTTGAATACACTCTTACTCCCTGAGCCGTCATTGTCTGTGCATTGCAAACTAGGCGCTAGGACGCTCAAAAAGTTGTTGTCAACAGGAACTAATTAAGCTTACTTGGTGCGTTCCGAAGATCATTGGCAGTGGTCCCGTGTCAAGCCGTCGGCATCAGTCGGGATTAATTAAGCTTCCACTTTCCAAATCATCTACACCCGCCCAAGGCGAGTTACAGATTTGGGCGTTGATTAGAAGTTGTAGTTCATCAGTCGTCACTGACTGGGCTTGTCTGATCGGATTTGGTGATCAACGTCTGTAGAAGAGAAATGATCCCTTGGCGAGTCGTCCTCATCAGGTGTGAGAGTGCTAACTAGACTCCCACTTCCTTGGCCGTCGTCATCCGCGCGCAACGAACTAGGCATCGGACACCAGAAGCCGTTGTCGTCAGTCACGAACCAACTAAGCTTACCTGGTAAGTTTGACAATCATTGTCTGTAGAAGAGCAATGATCCCTTAGCAGGTCGTCTTCATTAGGCATGAGAGCGTTGACTAGACTCTTACTCCCTCGATCATCGTCATCCGTGCACAGAAGACTAGGCGTAGGGTACCAGAAGCCGTCGTCGTCAGTCGCGAACCAACTGGGCTTACCTGGTAAGTTCGGTAAGCTCGACAATCATTATCTGTAGAAGAGCAATGATCCCTTGGCGAGTTGTTGTTATTAGGCGTGAGAGCACTAACTAGACTCCCACTTCCTCGATCGTCGTCATCCACGCACAGCGGACTAGGCGTCGAGCACCAGAAGTCATCGTTGTCAGTCGCAAACTAACTAAGCTTACCTGGTAAGTTCGGCGATCATCGTCTGTAGAAAAGCAATGATCCCTTGGCGAGTCGTTATCATCAGGTGTGAGAATGCTGACTAGACTCCCACTTCCTCAGCCATCGTCATCCGAGCATAGCGGACTAGACATCGAGCACCAGAAGCCGTTTTTCATCAGTCGCGAACTGACTAAGCTTACCTGGTAAGTTCGACGATCATCTTTTGTAGAAGTGCAATGATCCCTTGGCGTGGCGTCGTCATCAGGCGTGAGAGCGCTAACTAGACTCCCACTTTCTCGGCCGTCGTCATCCGCCCGCAGCGGACTAGGCGTCAGGCGCGATCCCTTGGATCTGGTCATAGCAGGGATGATTGGAGGTTTTGTTGGTCGTAACAGACAGCAATGGAAGTTTAGTAAAAGCAAATATTTTCATTGATAATATTTTTTGAAATGTTCTACATTCCATGGTCGTTTGAGTCCGTCGCTGTTTGTGTTTTTCAACCATTATATCCCCGACCTGTTGACCTTGATTACCCTGTTTAGGTTCTTCCCAATTTAGGTTCAGCTTTCCTACACCTGCTTCTTTGGTGTTCTGTTAGGTCTTTTTAAGTACCCAGTCCCCCACTTTGAATTCACGTGGCTTGACCTTCTTGTTGTAGTATTCGTTGCTGGTAGGCAACTATTTTAAGGGAGGCTAGATCTCGTTTTTCTTCGAGGAGGTCTAGTCCGACGCGTAAGGCTTCACCATTATCATCCGCTCTAAACTCCTCCATTTGGAAGGTGGGTACTTCAAGTTCTATTGGTACCATGGCTTCTGACTCGTAGGCTAAGGCGAATGGTGTTTCTCCTGTAGGTGTTCTTTTGGTTGTGTGAGTGCAGCCGGGCCGAATGCATGATGACTGAAGCCCATGTCATCAACAGATTGCCTCAAGCGAAATGAAACCCATTTTTCTTTAGTTGCGTCAAGTTTTCTTTTGATCGCCTCCAAGATTGTTCGGTTGGTAACCTCCACTTCGCCGTTGGCTTGTGGGTGCCCTAGGTTACTAGTTTTTTAACCTTGATACCTTCAAATTTAGTTCCATTATCGCTGACCAATACTCTGGGGATGTCAAATCTGCAGACGATGGTTGCCCATATGAACTTCTCTATTTGGATCTGCCCTATCTTGGATAGGGGCTCTGCTTCGACCCACTTGGTGAAGTAGTCGACTGCCACAAGAAGGGATTTTATACCGATTGATGTTGGGAGCGGTCTGACGATGTCCATCCCCCATTGCGCGAATGGCCAACGACTAGTCATCGGTGTTAGTGGCTGGGCAGGCATGTCCGTATATGGCCCGAACCTCTGACATTTGTCACATTTACGGACGGTATCTTTGTGTCTTGTTGCATCGTCGACCAATAGTAACCTAGGGTTAAAGTTTTGTGGGCGAGGGTTCTCCCTCTCAAGTGATTTTCGCGTATCTCGTTGTGGATCCTTTTTAGGACCTGATCTGTCTCAACAGGGGACAGGCATCAGAGTAGGGGTTCAGTTGCTGATCTTCTATATAACCTGTTGTTTAGGAGAGTGTACCGTGTTGCTTTGTTTCTGAGTCTTCTGGCTTCAGCCTTCTTGGCTGGCAGGGCTCCGCTTTTGATATATTTGAGAATCAGAGTCATCCAACTAGCCGTTGCGTTTGTGGCACAAACATCTCTGGGCTCTTCTTCGTCGATGCTCGATTGCTCTCGGTATTCGATGAGATCGTTCGAGATTTCGATGGAGGCTAAGGCTTATTTGGCTAGCACACCAGCCCTTTTATTGTCATCCCGGGGGCATTGTAAGAGCTCGCACCTTTTGAACCCACTTATTGCATGGAGTACCTTTTTGTGGTAGGCTATCATGCGGGGGTCATTGTTGTTGAATTCTCCCTTGACCTGGTTGACTACCAGCCTTGAGTCGCTGTATGTTGTTAGGCGATCTATCCCAATCCCCTTGGCTAGTTTTAGGCCGGACATGAGAGCCTCATATTCGGCTTCGTTGTTTGAGGCGGGAAAGTTGAATTTGACAGTTTTTTCGAGAGTAAAGCCACTTGAAGAGCGGAGTGTGATTCCAACTCCGCTTGTTTTTTTGTCGAAGACCCGTCATAGCGTAGGGTCCATCCTTGAATGCTTGAATCTTGGATTTGAAGTTTTGTCCCTGGTTCTTCTTTGCCGGTGAATTCGGTAATGAAGTTCACCAGCGCTTGGGCTTTGATGGCGGTTCTTGGGGCATAGCTTATGTCAAACTGCGTGAGTTCTATTGACCATTTCACCATCCTTCTGGATAACTCTGGCTTGTGCAGTACTGCACGGAGTGGGTGTTTGGTTAGAACTGCTATAGAGTGGGTCTGAAAATAAGGCCTCAGTTTTCTTGAGGATATGACCAGTGTCAGAGTTAACTTTTCCAGGTCTGGGTAGTATGCCCTTGCTTCCACGAAGGTTTTGCTGGCGTAGTATACTGGTATTTGGATTCCTCGGTCATTTCACACAAGGGTTGAGCTAACGGCATGCTTGGAAACGAATAAATATAAGTAGAGTGTTTCCCCTGTTGCCGATTTTGAGAGCAGTTTGGGGCTCCCCATGTACGCTTTCAGACTATGGAAGGCTTGTTTTCACTCTTCGTCTCATGAGATTCTTTTGCTTCCTCTCATTATTTTGAAAAAAGGAAGGCATTTGTTGGATGATTTAGATATAAACCTGTTGAGTGCTGCCACCCTCCCAGTCAGGATTTGAACGTCTCTGATGTTGGCAAGGGCTTTAATGTCGATAAGGGTTTGAATTTGCTTTGGATCAGCTTCGATTCCCCTCTGATTCACTATGTAGCCTAGGAATTTCCTAGACTCAACTTCGAATGTACACTTTTGGGGTTAAATTTCGTTTGATATTTTCAGAGTTGGTTGAATGCTTCGGTGAGGTCTCCTATGTGGTCGGGGCTACAGAGGCTCTTCACCAACATATCATCAATGTAGACCTCCATGTTCCTACTGATTTGTTCTTTGAACATTTGATTCATCAGTCGTTGATACGTAACACCTGCGTTCTTCAAGGAGAACGACATCACCCTGTAGCAGTATATTCCTCTCTCAGTTATGATAGAGTATTCTCTTGATTCGGGGGTGCATTAATATCTAGTTGTAGCCCGAGTAGGCGTCCATGTAGCTTAGGAGGCTATGCCCGGACGTGGCATCCACGATCTGATTGATTCGGGAAAGTGAGAAGTTGTCTTTTGGGCAAACTTTGTTCAAGTCTGTGTAGTCTACGCACGCTATACACTTCACAATTTTCTTCCTCACCATTACAATATTTGCTAGCCAGTCCGGGTATCATGCTTTTTTGATCATGTCCATGTTGAATAGCCACTGTACCTCCTTGTTTATGATCTTATTTCTTTCACGCTCCACGAGCCTTTTTCTTCTGTCGTATGGTTTTCCTCACGGGGTCCACCTTTAGGCAGTGAGTGATTACTAAAGGGTCAACTCCCACCATGTCTCGCATGGTCCAGGCGAACACGTCCTGGTTCCGCTGTAATAGTTATGTCAGCCGTTCCGCCAATTTTTTGCTCAAGCGGGAACCTATTTGAATGGCCCTATTGTTGAGAGGGCTGTCAAGGTAAACCGTGATGGTTTCTTTCCCCATTTGACCAACGTTGGATCTGCCCCGAGGGCTTACTAGAGCTTCGTCGTTTGGGATTGGTTGCTCCATCTCAACTTTTCTGGTAAGATTTAGAAACATCTTAGCCGCGGGACTAGTTGCCAATTGAAAGTTACCCGGTTGCTGTGGGGTCACGTACTGGCATTCTCTGGCAATTGCTTAGTCACCTCGTATGGTATCGACTATTTGGTTGACTGGGTACTTGATGCATTGCAGAGTGGAAACTACTGCTCTCATTTGGTGTAGCCAGAGCCTCCCCAGAATAGCATTATAGGTGGACGGTGCGTCGATCACTATGAACTCTTGAAACATAACTTTCTGAATCGATGGCTTTCTCGTGACTATAGTTAGTTGTATTTTTCCCACGGGGAAGTGTTTTCGCCGCTAAAATCAATCATTGGACGACTATCAGGGGTTAGGACTAAGTCCTTTTAGTTGCATGTTGTAGAACATGTGGAGGAACAAAACGTTCAATGAGCTTCCTGTATCCACCAAGGATCTCCTTACTTCCCAGCTTGCCAGGGAGATAGTTATCACCAAAGCGTCATTATGCGGTAGCTGGACGCTCCGGAGATCTTTGTTTGTAAAGGCTTGCGATATAGAAGGTTCATGTCTCTAGACTCATGACGTTTGTCGGTCGCCGCGTATCACTTGGATCCTCATATATCTTAAACTCTTTTTTCTGGACCCGTTCGATCATTCGGACTCAGAATGTGCCCCAAGGAGTACGTGTATCATGTTTGTCGATTCGTCTCTTACCGTTTTATCGGAGGGTTTCCCCTCGATCTCGACCTTTTTCTTGGAAGTCTATTCCTCCTCTAGGGCGATGTAACTCTGTGCTTCTTTCACTAGGTCCGCCATGCTCGCTGGTGGGTCCAAAGTTAAGAAGTTGTAGAATTTTTCGTTTCTCAGACCGTCGGCGAAAGCTGCGACGACTGTTGTGTCGTTGCAAACATTGACAGAAGTTAAATCGTTATTGAAGCGTGTGACGTACGTTTTCAGTGTCTCGTCAGGATTTTGCTTCATGGATCATAGTGTTTTCGTTGTTAACAAGAATTGTTGTATATAAGATGATCTCAGATCCATCCTGGGGTCCATCGTTGTTGCCACTATTGCGGGGGCGTGAGTTTGTTGCCCCTGCATTATCGGCACCGCTGGAAGCAGTGGTATAACGCCAGTTCGAGCATTTCACGTGTCCCTATACTCTTCGTTGTTGAGTGATCTGGTGGTCACCATCTTCTTGAATTCTTAAAAGAGATGATGCTAGTAATTGGTTAGGAACTTTGTTGTCCCCACGAACTGCGCCAAACTGATGCAGTCAATTTTTGCTCCCTAGTTGACCTTGACCTGCTGACTTGCACAAAGAATGCACGCGAGCCATAGACCACCGTTGCGGTAGCCAATGACACTCCAATGCTAAAGTCAAACAGAGATTTGATGAAGGCGTAATGTTGTAAATAGAGAATTTGTAGCGTATCTTAACTTACCAACCTCATGTATTATTTATAGTGCTGGAGTCCTGGTTTGACCAGGTCATTGGTGACGTAGTTTAGGGAAGAAGATCTTCTTGGAGATCCTTCTCTAATTAAGAGTTGTCCCGAGGAAGGAAGTTTTCCTGTTAGACCTGTGCTCCTAGATACGCTGGAGGTAGTTCCCAATTGGAGTGTTGTCCATAGGTGGAAGTTTTCACATACGACATATACTCTGATATTTGTTTCTTAGTTGGAAATGAGGTGTTGCTGTCTTGCTTGTCTGAAACTGATCCCCGAGATAATTGCCTTAATAGGCTTACGAGTATTGGGGATGCTGTGAGACGTGTGGGCTTAGCAGACTGTAATGATTTGGGTTCATCTGGTGGGCTGCGCTGTGCGGGCTTGGTGCCGCTTGGGCCGGATCAGTGTTGGACTGACGCTTAATTCTATTATTCCTTGGGATCATCATGGCACGTATACGATGTAGGAGAGAGGATGTTTTGGTATATCATCACTAATTTTTGGACATTAGTTTAAAAAATTACACGCACCAATTTTATGTATTCAAATAATTCCAATACGACTTTTTGAAACAAAAGTTGAATACATTAAGTGTTGTGAGTAAGAAAAAGAAAAATTACAAGTCCATTGATGTGAAGAGAAAGAAAATTACGTGGATAAAGTCATGAATACTAACAGAGTCTAAAACGCGATTAAACATTTTATATGCACTCCATATTCAAAGCCGTTAGGTTTATGCCATGAAACCCTTAGGGCTCGTTTGGTTACTCGATGGAATGGGAATGGGAATGAGAATGGTAATAGGAATGGTAATGGTAATGGGAATAAAAATGGAAATGGGAATGGTAATGGGAATATGTATGTTTGGTATACTTTTAAAATGGTAAGGTGGTAATGTAAAATTTATTTTCAAGAATACCCTCACTTAGTTAAAATGGGGGAGGGTGAGGAGGGTAAAAATGGTAAGGTGGTAACTTTGACCATTACAATGGGAATGGTAATGGGCATTCATAGGGGGGGGGAGGTAGGAATGGCCATTACAACCAAATCTGTAATGGGAATGACCATTACGATGGTTTTATGTGATACCAAACGCAGAAATGCCTTTGACCCATTACATTGTAATGGTCAAACCATTACATTACGACGGTCAATGGGCTAACCAAACACGCCCTTAAGTTTCAATGCGAAGAAATCTCATGTTTTGTGTTTACATAAGAAAGATAACAATGTCCAAGTCTTTATGCCAAATAGGATATTAAATAATGCGGTAAATGCATCAATATTAAAATAAAATAAAACCAAATAAACAAAATGGAGGTTGTTATGGAAAACTCTGTATTAGAAATTGATTAATTAAGTATTCAATACGTATTTTTTGACTGTACCACAATTGTGTACCTGCTGCCACAAATCCCAGCGCACATGAATCCGTATTTAGAAATATGCTATTATAGAAAATGAATCACAATCTTTAATATTTTTTTTAACTTTCAATTCTAACCCTAACCAATTTCTTATAAATAGACACCTGATTTGTGTCCCGCTGCCACAAATCCCAGCCCACACCAATAATGCCAGGTGACCCTGAGCCTGACTCCTTGCAATCCAGTAGACGGAGGCAAGTCTTGTATTTCCTTCTTTCGTCACTAACTAGGTAACTAGCTAGTATTCTCTCCATCTCAGACACAAATCATAACACAAACAACATGAATCAAGCCCACCATCTGGCACTCGCACTCATTTTCTGATCCCTCGTCCCATAGTCAGCCATATCATCATCTCATAAACATGATTCCTTAATTTGTATTATTAATTGTTGGTTATGTTTGCTTTCTCACATCTACTATCTACACTTTGATTTTGTTTGACCCTAGCTAGCTAGCTCCCTTGTTCACTACCTTTTCTTTGAACTGTATATAGACTCCGTCCGTCTACTATCAATTCGCCAATCCGAAATTCTTCCTGGCCTGGAAAACCAGTCTGAAGGGGCAAAAATACACTTTTACCCCTCTCTTTAACAACTTTTTTTTGAAAAAGGTGTTTAAAAAGGCCTCCCCCACCCCAACCAGGCTGGGGGACCCAGGCCAGGACAATTCTTCACCAATGTATGTATGTCGTAAACAGTAGCGGAGTTGAGAAACGAAGGAGGACGACAGAAAAAGGAATATATTTATGTAGATATATAGATAGGTGTTCTGCTCCACTTCTGGGTCTGCTCGCATTTAATATATTGGTTTTCCTCTGGATAGAGAAGTAGCAGTGGCAGAGTCATCGGTCAAGTAGACTCCTTTAGCTCAAAGACTTGTACCGCAAGAAAGAAATGACTTGTTGGTAAAGAGATACTCTGGTGTATTATACGATAACAACATAAGTGTAGAATCTCTCGCTCGCGCAAGTGGTGTGGTGTTTCCTTTCCTGCTCAGGAGCGATAATAGCAATGGAGAGGCTCCTTCAACTCAAAATCCAAGGAGGTCCCACCAACAATGCTGCTGCTGTATGTGATTCTTTTGTTTGTCAATGCTCCTTCCTCGTCCAGTTCAGTTGAATTGAATTTCTCATTTTAGTAGTAGTGGTTGATAAGCTATTATTGTATTTCGTTTTGCATTCAAATTTCATCTCCTTGCACCTTGCTTGTTGTTGTTCAAGAATTAAGAAAGAGAGAGATGTATAAATGCTTGACATGCTTCTCTCTCTATTGTTTGACCACATTCCATTCTTGTGTTCTGGTAGTGGAGGTGGTCCTCTTCCTCTATTTCCTCATTGAAAACACATAAATGAAAGAGTCGGGCACCCGGTCATTGGTCTCTCATTTTCTTTCTTTTATTTTTTTTGGGTGTTTTGCAGTTGTTGTATGTGGAGCAACAGCAGCGGGAGCAAAATGTAGAACAAGGAGGCGGTGGTAGTGGTAGTGATGGTGATTTGGGATGTGGTTATGGTCGTTTCTTGTTAAACACACAACAGGAACAGGAGGAGAAGCAACAAACAAGTCCTGCTACTTTTGCATTCACAAGCTTACTAGGCAAGATGTCGTTCCTTGAGATGCTACAAAGCATGGAATCCCCACCACTTTCTCCTCCTCACCCTTCTACACAATCAACTAGCTGCCTACAGAAACAGCAACAGAACAAGAATTACACAACAAATATGGAGACGTTGGAAAGTTGCATAAGCCATGAAATTTGTGAAGAGGAAGAAGAAGCCCATTCTCATCCAGCAGTTATTTGGAGGTGTTCCAATGTAGACACCTCTATTTCAGGGTCAGGCTCAGAAGAGCGACTCCGACCTCAAGTGTGCAATAATACAGTGCGGTCTAAGGAAGATAAAATTAGGAAGAAGAGAAAAAGGACAACAACAGAGGCGACGAGGGCGAGAGCTAGCAAGAAGAACAAGCAGGAGATGGAGAGCCAAAGAATGACCCACATTACTGTAGAACGAAATCGTAGAAGACAAATGAACGACAACCTCAATGCCCTTAGATCTCTCATGCCTCCTGCCTTGGTTCAAAAGGTGAGCTGCCTATTTTAATTTACTTCGTTGATGAATTAAATCATTTTCATTATGTTCAATATGTAATGTGTGGTATTTTAATTTTACAAAAGTTGGACATTGATTGATTAGGGAGACCAAGCTTCAATTATTGGTGGGGCCATAGACTTTGTCAAGGAATTGGAGCAACTACTGCAATCTCTAGAGGCTCAGAAGAGAATGTGCGCTTCCACATTCTCCTGCTCCGGTGCTACCACCACCTTCTCTTCTTCCTGCAATGATAATACTAAGATGACGACTATTGAATCACCGCATCAAGAAGAAGAAAATGGAAAAGAAATTAGGCGCAGAAGATCCGTATTCATCAGTGGGTTGTTGACTTCTCCTCCTCGTGAACAGCATAATAATATGATGAATGATGTTATTGTCAACAAGAACATTAAGTATGAATCAGAATCATCATCTGGAAATAGACAGAAGAGAAAGGAAATACAGATTCAAGTAATGGTGATAGAGTCGCATGTGAACCTCAAGATGATATGTCCAAAAAGGCAAGGGCAACTGCTGAGAGCTATTGCGGCCTTTGAAGGAATTGGATTAACCTTCTTACACCTTAATGTTAATTCTTTTGATAGCAACTCTGTACTTTACTCTTTTAATCTCAAGGTACATAATTAGTAATTTAGTAATCCCTTCTCTTTTGTTCAATACTGGTATTGCACATTCATTAACAATTTTAATTTTGTTATTGGATGGCACTGGCAGATAGAAGATGGGTGTGAATTTAGATCAGGTGATGAGATTGCAGCTGTTGTCCATCGAATTTTCAGCTACATCAACAACGACAACAACATCGGCACTGGCCCCGGCCCCTTAGCAGAACAGAGCAGAGCATATGAACCCTGACCAGACCTCGAATTGTGAAGAAGAAGATCGATAAGATAAAAGCGATTTAAAAGTTGGTACCCTGATAATATAATAGAAATGGAAATGCGCACCCTACCTCCTGCCTGCCAACAAGTTCTCTTTCTCTATACAACTACTATACGATACCGATACGTATCCTTGTTTGTTTTCGTACTACTAGTGATACATGGAGGTGGTAGGTAGGTAGCTACGGTCACCGAGGAAAGAACAGGTCTTTGTTAGAGAAGGTCAAGTAAGAGTGGTAGAGGTCGCTAGAGCTAAAGCAAGGTGTAGACCACTGCTACTTCACACTTGCCTGCCAACCTACCAACCAGCTCCTTCAGGGCCAAAGTCAGAACAACAGTAACTCATCAGCAAGAAGAGAAGAGGGTAGTTGTTCTTCTACTTCTACTTGAAACTCTGAAAAATTGGATCGAATGAAGGAAAATATAATGAATCATGTAAAAAGAGGTGGTCCCCACTCTTCCACTACCTGCTGCCAAAAAAAGAAATATGAAATTCCACGACTTCTCGTCTCTTATTTACTAATATGAAATTCGCGACTTCTCTTCTCTTCGCCTTTTAGATTGTTAATAGTTATCTACGGCACTTTGCAAAAAAAGAGTGTGTCCTCCCTCAATCGTATCATGCTTTTCAACTTCAACCATCATCATGACAACTATATATCTGACTTTCATTCTGCTATCAATTTGACATTTTCTAGTTTTGGTGTAACAGTTGATGTCAAATTAGAACGTTGAACGTCCTTTGCATTTATTAAATCTATTTAAATTTTATGTTATTCTTCTTTATTTTTTGTTAATGCATATTGCTAATATATAATCAAAATAAGAAGAACGATGTTGTACCCATTACGTACCAATTGGGCAGGTGGAGTTCCATGGAAGTCCAAAAAATTCCAAATCACATCAAGAACAGGAAAGCGGACTCCAGTTTGGAGCATCCCGTGGCGCAAACAGATAAACCTCGCCGGCGGAAACATTGACCTCTGATCATCCGTCAAAAGCATACAATGACATGTCCTCGGAGATCCCGAACTTCGTTCGAATTTCAGTAAAGTCAAATTCAGAAAATAACCTGTCTTCGAAAAACTCAAGGCCCTTAGCCAAGGTTGCGTCATCAAGATGGTTTTGGAGAGCCATGAAGATGAACAATCTTTTCAATCAGAAGATGAACATAGCAAAATCTCTAAGAGTATAATATAAGAGTTAGTCTCCGCACAAAGGATGACCTAAATAGGGATTGGTTCTCCGCCTCTTCTCCACTGAACCGATGCACGTTCAATTAATGAAGCACGCAACTCAAGCAACGATTCAGACTTAATCATCATGAGTGGCGTATCTTTTCAAGAGGTGACTTAGCGAACCGATGTGATGGCCCATTAACTCAGGGGGATTAGTTGATGATACACAAAAACGTCCCAACTCTGCGCCGTACACGTGTCATGATGATATCGAGGAATAACATGCTCTAGCATCAGCCCAACACTGATCCAGCCCAAGTGGTTCTAAGCCCGCCCATTGCAGTCTGTCGGACAAACTTGAATTCTCACAGCCCGCTAAGCCCATGTGTCTCACATCTATCCTCAATACACGTAAGCCATGCTAAGGCAAGTATCCCGATGATCAGCTTCAAACAGACAATTACAAACAGTTATTTGCTTCCAGCTTCCAGAGTATGTATCGCATATGGAGACTTCTACCTATAGACTACTCTCGGAACTGGAACTATCTCCCGTGTATCTAAGAGCACACGCCTAACAGTGAAACTTCCCTCCACAGCACGACTCATAATTAGAGAAGGATCCCCATGCAGATCTTCTTCCCTAAACTACGTCATCGATGGCCTGGTCGAACCAAGACTCTTGCACTATAAATAAGACATGAGGTTGGTAAGCTAAGGTACGCTACAAATTCCCTGTTTACAACCCATCATCATCCGCGCTCGGCGGACTAGGTGTTAGAGTGACAAGGTTCGACAATCATTGTCTGTAGAAAGACAATGATCACTGGCAAACCATCATCATCAGGCCACATGAGCACTGACTAGACTCCCACTTTCTAATCCATCGTCATTCGCACTCAGCGGACTAGGTGCTAGAGTGACAAGGTTTGGCTATCATTCCTAGCAATTGGGCAAATATCTCTGAAAAACCATCGTCATCAGGATGCGTGAGCACTGACTAGACTCCCACTTTCTAATCCATCATCAACCGCACTTGGCGGATTAGGTGTTAAAGCGGACCAGGAAGCTATCGTCATCAGTGGCCACTGACTATGCTTTGGTCGGGTTCGGCGATCATTGTCCGTAATTGGACGGTGATTCCTGGCAAGCCGTCGTCATCATGCGTCGAGAGCACTGACTAGACTCCCACTGTCTAGGCAGTCGTCATTCATTATTTGCGGACTAGGTTTCGAGGGGATCAGAAGCTATTGTCATCAGTCGTCACTGACTAAGCTTTGGTCGGGTTCAGTGATTGTTGTTCGTGATAGGATAATGACCCCTAGCGAGCCATCTTGATTAGGTCTTAGAGCGCTGACTAAGCTCCCACTTTCTAACCCATTGTCATATGGGTGGAATACTAATTGTTAGAGCGGATCAGAAGCCATCGTTATCCGTCAAAACTGACTAAGTTTTGGTCGAGTTTGGTAAGTCCGATTCTAGCGTCTCGAGTCATGTAATCCGCTGAGTGGGCGGGAGTTCGAATGTGATAGATTGATTGGTTGTTGATCTAGACGGTAGTAGGAGTTTTAGGAAAAGCAAATACCCTTTATTGATAATACTTTTTAAGGTGTTCTACATTCCATGGCTGCATAAGGCTTCTCCCCGCGATGTATTCTAACCAATATGTTTGTGGCCTGTTGATCGTGGTCACTTTGTAAGGCCCCTCCCAATTTGGGTTCAGCTTGCCCGCGTCTGGTTTTTTAGTGCTTTGTTGAGTCTTTCTGAGCACCCAGTCCCCAACTTTGAATTCACGTGGCTTGACTTTCTTATTGTAGTAGTGAGCCATCTTTGACTGGTAGGAGGCTATCCTGGCGGAGGCCTGATCTCTCCTTTCTTCTAGGAGGTCTAACCCGACACGTAAAGCTTCATCGTTATCCTCCAATCTGAACTCCTTTCTCCGAAAGGTTGGTATTGCAAGTTCCACTGGGACCATAGCTTCCAACCCACAAGCTAGGGCAAAAAGTGTTTATCCAGTTGGGGTTCTTTTTGTGCTCCGATACGCCCTAAGTATTTCTAGAAGCGCTGAGACCCACTTTCCCTTGGCCGCATTGAGTTTCCTTTTAAGTGCTTCCCAAATTGTTCTGTTGGTGACTTTCATTTTGTTGTGGGCTTGCGGGTGCCCTGGTGAGGAGAAGTGGTGGTTGATGCCAAGATCCTTGCATAGCTTTTCAACCCTACTACCTTCGAATTGTGTTCTGTTGTTACCGATTAGTGTTCTTGGGATGCTGAATCTGCAGACGATGGAGGCCCATACGAATTTCTCAATCTAGCTTTGGCTTATCTAAGATATGGGTTTGACTTCGACCCATTTAGTGAAGTAGTCCACAACTATCAGGAGGAAGTTCTAATTGGTTGAGGCTACTAGTGGTCCGACAATGTCCATTCTCCATTGAGCGAACGACCATGGGTTAGTCACCGGAGTCAGTGGCTGAGCGGGCATGTGTGTATACAACGCGAACCCCTGACATTTATGGCACATGCGAACAATATCCTTGGCATCCTGTTGCATTTTCGGCCAATAGTACCCTAAAGTTAAGGTTTTGTGGGCTAGAGTCCTCCCTCCCAAGTGGTTTTCGTAGATGCCTCCATGAATCTCTATAAGAACACAGTTCGCCTCTGAGGGAGTGAGGCATCTGAGGAGGGGTTCAATGGTTGACCTTCTATATAGCTTGTCATTTAGGAGAGAGGACCGGGCTGCTCTGTTCTTCAGCCTTTTGGCCTATGTCTTTTCAGCTGGGAGGACTCTATTCTTAATATACACGATGATGGGGTTCATCCAGCTTGTCTCTACATCCATTGCGTAGACTTCGTCGGGCTCTTATTCCTCAAGAGTCAGTAGTTCTTGGAATTCGACGAGCCTGACGGAAACTTTCGCTGTAGCTGAGGCCTGCTTGGCTAGTGTGTCGGCTCTGTGGTTATGGTCATGCAGACACTATAGGAGTTCGAACCTTTTGAATTCGCCCATGGTATTGATTACCTTCTCACGGTAAGCCATCATCTTGGAATCTTTGTTGTTGACCTTCCCCTTTACCTCGTTGACTACCAGGCATGAGTCACTGTACACGGTCAGTTCATCTATCCTGATTCCCTTAGCGAGTTTCATATCGAATAAGAGGGCTTCGTATTCTGCTTCGTTGTTTGAGGTCGAGAATTCGAACCTAACAGCTTTCTCCAGGTTTAAGCCCTCTGGAGTTTGGAGAGTTATTCCTGTTCTGCTTCCCTTCACTGTGGATGACCCGTCACAAAGCATGATCCATCCTTGGTCGGTTGACTTCTGTTCTTTGTCATCAGACCCTTTTTCTCCACCGCCAGTAAATTAAGAGATGAAATCTGCCAGCGCTTGAGCTTTGATAGTGGTTTTTGGAGCGTAGTTGATATAAAACTACCCCGGTTCCACTCACCATTTGACCATCTTGCCAGAAAACTTTGGCTTGTGCAGCACTGTGTGAAGTGGATGTTTGGTCAGGACTGTTATGGAGTGGGCCTGGAAGTAGGGCCGCAGTTTTCTGGAGAAGATGATCAGTGCCAGAGCTAGCTTCTCTAGGTCTGGGTAGTTTGCTTCTCCTTCTACGAAGGTTTTGCTAGCGTAGTACACCAGTCTTTGTATTCTTTTATCGTTCCGCACGAGAACTGTGATCACAACATGCTTCGAGACAGATAGATATAAAAAATGTATCACCTGGCGCCGATTTCGAAAGTAGCTCTGTGCTTCCTAAATATGTTTTGACTCTGGAAGGCTCTTTCACACTCTTCATCCCATCTGAAGCCTTTATTTCCTCTCAAAATTTTTAAGAAAGGGAGTCACTTGTCGGATAATTTGGAAATAAACCTGTTGAGTGTTGCCACCCTCCCAGTCAGGCTCTGAACTTCCCTGATAGTGGTTGGGGACTTCATACTGAGAAGAGCTTGTATATGCTTTGGGTCGGCCTATATTCCTCTCCGGTTTGCTGTGTAACCTAGGAATTTGCTTGACTCAACCCCAAATGTACATTTTTGCGGGTTTAGTTTCATCTGATACCTGCAGAGCTAAGAGAATGCTTCGTCAAGGTCGGCGATGTGTTCTGGGGAAGTGGGAAGCTGGATGTGGGGAAGCGGGAAGTTGTCCTTCGAACACAGTACCTTTGTACTTATTTGTTTATGATCTGGTTTCTTTCTGGATCCATGGGTCTCATCTTTTGTCTGACGAGCTTCCACGTGAGATCAACCTCCAACCAATGAGTGATCACCGAGGGGTCAATTCCCACCATGTCGCGCTTCGTCCAAGCGAAGACATCCTGATTATGTTGTAACAAGTTTATCAGCCATTCCGCAATTCTTTTTCTAGGCGGGAGCCTATCTGAACGGCTCTGTTGTTGCTTGGGTTGTCGAGGTAGATCATGATAAACTCCTTTTATTGTTGACCGACATTTGGTCTTCCCTTTGGGCTGATTGGAGTCTCATTATCTGAGTTGGGAGACTCTTCTTCGATCTTGTGATCCGGGCTTTGTGGCGCCAATGCTGTTGGCCCAGACTGTAGTTGGTAGCTGTCAAGATGTTTCATGGATGCATAGTAGCAGTATCTGGCTTCCGGTTGGTTCCCTCGTATGGTGCCTACCGCTTGATTAGTAGGGTACTTGATACACTGGTGCAAAGCCGAAATCGCCGCTTCCATCTGGTTGAGTCAAAGCCTTCCCAATATTATGTTGTAGGTGGTTGGGGCAACAACCACCACGAACTCTTGGAATAAGACCCTCTGATGTTGCGGTTCTCTCACTATTACAGTCAATTTGATCTTTCCGATAGAAAAAACACTTCACCCTGCTAAACCCTACCATGGGGTGACTAGCGGGTATTAAGTCATCTTTTTTTAGCTGCATGTTGTGGAATGCGATAAAGAACAAGACATTCAAGGAGCTTCCGGTGTCCACCAAAAATCTCATTACTTCCCAGTTTGCTATGAAGACCGCAATACTAAGGCGTCGTTATGTGGAGATTGAATGCCTTGAAAGTCTTTATCTGTAAAAGTCAGTGACAAAGTTGGGCTCTGTGCTCGAACGTGTTGCACCCGTTGGTCCTCATACGCTGACCGCGTTTGGATTTCCCATAGCACATTCTTTTGGGACCTATTGGATTGTTATGATTATGAGCATACTCCGTGCAGGGCGTTTATAATGCCCACCGCCTTGGCTTCAACTTTGATGGCGACCCGCGCTCCTTCATTCGCCTAGTCAAATTTGACGCTAGGGCTCAGGAATTTCTTGCGTTTCTCTTTCTTGACCCGATGCACAACCTCATACCTGAGATTCTTGTAGTTATTGGTACCGAGGCCGTTGGCCTTGTGAAGGAGCGGTGTTTAATGTTATCATGCTGGGAGGGGTCTTGGGTCCACTGAGAGCTTGCAGGGGCAGTGCATACCTTTTGACCGCGTTCTTTGGTGTTTTCTAAGGACGATATTCTTCGTTGCTCCCGGTTTCCTTCTGCGGGTGGAGGGTTCTGCTGAGTGAGCATCTCCCTCGTTCGTGCAATCTGTTGCATCTGGGTTGACAGCAGATCCACCCTTGGGTCTACC
Source organism: Berberis vulgaris (assembly GCA_963556465.1). Taxonomy (NCBI): domain Eukaryota; kingdom Viridiplantae; phylum Streptophyta; class Magnoliopsida; order Ranunculales; family Berberidaceae; genus Berberis; species Berberis vulgaris. The sequence continues at coordinate 52,245 of OY747126.1, read as the reverse complement.
AATACTGCAACCGGTGCGAGGGTCTGATTTTGTTCCTCCCGCGGTGCAGGATTTGTCGAAACTAGCGGCGTTTTAACAGTAAGGGCATTTAAGGGCTCAACGATGTCTCCGTTGTTGCGAGATCTCGTGGTCACTATATCTCTGTACTGTGAGGTAGGGTGGTATCACTGTTTTTTCAAGGAACTTCACCGTTCCCCGCGGACGGCGCCAAATTGATGTAGTTGAGGGTACCTTTCTTTGTAGCGTACCTTTCTTTGTCTAACCCGTGTCTTATTTATAATGCGAGAGTCCACGTTCGGCTAGGCCTTTGGTAGCGTAGTTTAGGGAAAGATATCTTTGCTGGAGATCATTTCCTAATTGGAAGTCGTCTATGTAAGAATGTTTCCCTACACGACTTGTGCTCCTAGATTTGCGGGAGTGGTTTCCCTTTCAGAGTGTTGTCCATGCAAGGAGTTTTCATGCATGACTTATACTCTAGGATATGTTTCTTAGTCGAAACCAATGTGTTGCTGGTCTGCCCGACTTAGGAGATTCCCCAGATTCTTGCCTGATTAGGTTTTATGAGTATTTGGATTTACCATGTGGCGTGTGGGGTCAATAAGACCTTGCAACTTGGATCCAACCTTTTGGATTATGCCAATATGGGTTTATTGTTGTCTGGGCCTTGCCAGATTTGGTGGGCATGTGGGCTCGAATTGTCCTGCTGACGTGATCATCGTGACACACGTACGGTGCAAATTAAAGGATTGGTGTATCATCAACTACCCATTCTCATCACTAATCAGAGCAAAACATAAATGATTTTGGATGACTTTGAAATTGGGTAAGTTGAAAATTATTTAAAACTAGTAACCAGACGAGATCTGTAATGGGTGTGTTTTCAAACCTTGTAAGCAAATCTTTTTTTTTATTGAAGAAAGAATAATAGGAGACTTAACATGCCCATTATGCGACACTGTCGTCGTGGAAAGTGGTGTGGGTGCTTTGCCATGGACCAACAATGTATACTCCAAAGATTTTGGCCTAGATGATTGTAGAGAGGGAGGCGAGAGAGTAGGGATGGCAGTGGGGCAGATTTTTTCGGATATCCGCCCCATTCGCCCTGTTTGGAGTGGATTTGGCAAAGGATCCCTGGATTTTGGGGCGGATACGGATTTTCAATCTGTATCCGTTTATTAATCGGGGCGGATACGGATTTAGCCCTATCCGCCCCACGGATATCCGTTTAACCGGTAAAATTACAAAACTACCCTCCAACTATATAAAGGGATTAAACCGTAGTTTTCACTTTCATCTCAGTATCTCACATAATCATTTTCCCCTTTCTCACTTAGAGGAGTCACAGCGAACTCAGCGACAAAGCGAAGTCTCCATGGTCGTCTCCTTCAGACAGTGGAGGCCGGCGGCGTCTCCTTCAGCGAAGCCGGTCGTCCCCTTCAGCGAAGGCCGGTGTCTCCTTTTTCTCCTTTTCACGGACCTTGGGTCGTCTCCTTCTCACGGACACTCGAAGTCTCAAAGGGTCATCTCTGCTTCGAAAGAACGACCCCATCCCGGCCGCCTCCCTCTCCCCTCCCTTCCCCGCCTTCTTCTCCCCTCCCTTCCTCGCCTTCCCAGATTTTTGATCTGAGATCAGATCTCAGATCTCCGAGATCAAATCTCAGATCTGAGATTTGTTTGATCAAATTTTTTTTTTTTTTTGTAATTTTTTGTATAATCTGAGATCTGAATTTTTATTATTATTATTTTTTGTAATTTTTTGTATGTTTAAATCTGAAATTTGTTTTTGTAATTTTTTGTATGTTTGATCGAAGTTTTTTTTTTAATTTTTTGTATCTGTTATAATTTCTGTGTGATTCTTACCGGTGTATATTTTTGTATGAATGAAGTAATTTTTAGGATTGATATGCTATTAGAGAATTTTTTTAATAGATATTTGCACGGGGAAGATATCCGCCAATCCGTGCCAATCCGTGCCAATCCGCGCGGGGCGGAGGTGGTTTTTAAGTGAATGTATAAACGGATTGGCGGGGCGGATTTGGGGATCCGTTAATCCTGACGGGGCGGGGATGGATTTGTTCAAATCCGCCCCAATCCGCCCCGTTGCCATCCCTACGAGAATGGCACGAGGTTGAATTTTTCTCTGTTGGGAGATTTGTATTGAAATAGAGATGATCAAATGAACTTCCCTTCTTCTTCATTTTTTCTTCTCTGTAAATCAGAAGTTGGATTCATTGAATTAAATGAAATCTAAATCAAAATGAAATGAAATTAGAGATATTAAATGAAATGGATTGCATTTGGGCTTATTTTGATTACTGCAATTGGGCATGTTTTGATAATTTCATTTGTGCTTCATATTAATTTTTTTTTTGTTTGGGCCTCATTTTGATTAATTTCATTTGAAAGGTTTTCCCTTTGGCCATGAGATCTTTAGATTTTTAAAGCTCAGTATGCTGGAAATCCCAAATTTAGTGACCTCCAATTTTTCCAAAGTGGTTTTATTTCTAAAATCAATTAACGAGTAACGTAGATTTTGTGTCAACATGGACTATATTCTAAATTTATACCTATATTCTAAATTTCCAGACATTGTAAAATATTTTCCTTATTAGTTAGAAAAAATGGTTTTTAATAATATGATCTCGTATTGCTATAAGGACAGAGGCACAAAGAGCATAAACATGGGAATTGGTAGACAGTTGGATGAATATAGGATGGAGTTCAACAATATTGACATGATTTGAACATGTCAAAGCAGTTAACTCTATGATACAAGAGGTCATTTTTTCCGTACACTATTTGGGACATGAGCATCATTTTTTTGCTCTCAAACTACTCCACCCGAATATTGGCAAAAATGTGGTAGATAACATATAAAAACCATCTGATTCACACAAAACATATTTGATGATACATCAAAATAGACTGTCATCGAAGCCATACACGTGGCAGAAAACATCCATCACGAGGATCCGACGTTCCATTTATTAGGCCAGCTCGTAAAACTCAAGAAGGTTAAAGCCAACCATAAAGGCCCAAACAAGGCCCACTATAAGAAGACATAATCAAAGCCAAAATCCAGGCCTGAACGAATCAAAACCCAAATCTAGGTCTGACACAAATTCTCTTATAAAAAAGAGGAATGTTGCACAAAAAAAGTCGTGGAGGGAGTTACGCCTCCACGGACGCATCTCAATAAGGAGGAGACTGTTACGAGAAACTTTTTCTTCCGTTGCGCCTCACATGCTTAAGTCACGCAGAGAATTAACCGCGACTATTATAAAAGGTAAAGGGAACATTCGACAAAGGTATGCAACTTAAGTGAGTTTTGTCCAGATTTACTTCATTATTCAAACAGAGCTGCTGACTTAAGCATCGGAGTGCCTTCGGCCACCAAAATGGTGGTATTTGGCAGTCTAACATTTGTTTTGCAGGTCAAACTTTCAGGAAGACGACGCATCAATATTTATGGCTAGTTTTAGCCATAGTAGACGTGTTAACCTTAGTATTCCTTGGTAATCATCAATTGTTTTTAGGTCTATTCTTCAAGAAATAGATGAAACCATACCAATGAGAATAATACACATTTCTTGATTTTATTTATTTATTTATTTATTTTGCATGAACTTATTATACATATGTGTCCATATTAATGAAAGTGTTAATTTATTCATGTGCTTCTTTAATGTTTTTTCTTTTGAATTATATGATGCATGAATGACGATGATCATTTGAATGGGTGTTCTAAGGTGTAAAATGAAATTACCTTAAGAACTAAAATCTTACACAATGAGACTAAGCTAGTGATAATTATACATAAGAAAAGTGGATGATGAATGGGAAAATAGTGAATTTTCTAGTCTACATCTTATATGAATTATCATTCTTTTGGTATTCATTTGTGAAAAAATAGATATGTGTAATGCTAGACATTAATGTATGCGCACATGCCTTGTGTGGACATAAACCTTAACCATGTCATCGACTTCCAAATTTTTTTTTTTTACTCTTTTAATCGGCTTCAAAGAATATTGTCGCCGAATTAAATAAATGTAAAAAATTGAATGGCGATAATAATGAGATCTAGAACATGAAAATCCAATATGTACTGGAAGAGGAAGAGTCACTAAAAGCTCTTAACCATGCCGTGGAAGAGTCGGAGGATGACAACATTGCCCAGAATCTGGAGGGGATAGAGAGGCTTACAATGCCTGAAAAAGAAAAATTCCATTGTTCGCATTACGTTGCTGAGTAGTATGAAAAATGACATAATGCGAGATTTTTGCAAATATGAGATAACCAAAGACATGTAGATAACTTTGAAAGAGAAGTTCGGTGGAACTTCTATTATTAAACAAAGGCAACTCACAATCAATTTTGACACCTATAAGAAACTCCCAAACCATAAAATGAGACAACAATGAGGCAAGCGTCGAATATGATAAGTGAGCTTAAAGAAGCTAGTCACATGTTAACTGAGGAACAACATATGTGTATATGGTTGGTTGATTCTAGTTCACATGGAGATTCAGGCTCCAAAAGAAAATTTCATGGTGGATATCGTGGAAAGGATAAGGGAGTTGTCCACAAGTAGATAAAGCCTAACACCAATTAACCAGAGCAAGAGAAAGGAGAAAGGTCCTTTCAAGAAGAAAAATAAATCAAGAGTGAAATGCTTTAATTGTGGCAGAAAGAGCCACTATGCTTGTGAATGTCATGAGCCAAGTAAGGAAAATACCCTTAATGCAAACTTTAATGTTGCATATGTATCAAGTTATATTTTTTTAATTGAATTTCATCCTTAGTGGACTGTAGACTCAGGGGCCAGAGACCACATTCGTTGAATATCGTCTAATCCAACCAAGAGCAAGGTGGATATATGTGAAAAATAATTTCAGGGTGGAAGTTAAAGGAATCAGCTCCTGTAAGTTGAGTATGGTTGTGGTCGAACCCACATCCTACATGATGTTTAATTTTGTACGCTCCTGAAATTTGACGAAATTGGGTCTCAGTGGTAGTTTTGCTCAAGTTAGGTTTTACTTTAAACTTTCATGGTACTAGTTTAAATGTGTTCCAAGGAACAACAATTATGGTTCTGGATATTTGCTTGATGGATTTATGATTTTGGGTATTGACTATACTAGTAGTTATAGCAATGCTGGTTTTTCCTTAATGACATCTTTTTCAAATAATTTGGGTGATAATGTAGATGTTTGGCTTACTAGACTAGGTCATATTGGCCAACAAGAATGCATAGATTGGCAAAAGAGAGCTTTATGAGCTCAATTGTGAAAGTCAATCTATCAACATGTGAATATTGTCTAGCTGAAAAAATGACACATAAACCATTTGGCAAAGGAACAAGGGCCGAGATTCCATTGCAGTTAATCCATTCAGATATTTGTGGTCAGATGTGTGCTGGATCAGAGACGAGTCTGTATATTTCATCAAATTTATAGGCGATTATAATAGATTTGGTTAAAATAAATTTTTTTTTTAAATTGGGTTGTTGACCCTTTTTATTTATTTATTAAACCATGCCCGAAAGCTACATGATTGACCTTATAGGGCCAACCAAACTAGGCCCGAATGCTACAATATTGTCACCACTTAATATCCTCATTGCCTCCATTTCGCATGGAGACTTACTTTCACTCTGATCCATCGCCTCCACCTTGTATTAAGACTTGCTTTCAGGCTTTGGCCCAGTCCATCTAAGCATCTACATTCAATGCCCGAAGGTTTATCAACGGTAGAGCACATATGCTCCAAATAATCGGGGAAAAACTCACAAAATCCTAACTGGTGAGTCTCGAACTCGCGACCTCTCACAAAGAGAGTGGATGTCCGACCAATTGAATGTCTAAGCAAAAGGTTCTGTCAGAAAGATCCATTTGAAAAGGGACAAATGAAAAAAGCTCTTTATTCCAGTGTTGTTGGGAGCCTTGTGTATGTTATTATGTGTACAAGGTCGAATATCTGTTTTGCGGCTGGAATGACAAGCACATATTAATCTAATTCAAGTCCAGTTCATTGGAAAGTGGTCAAGAGAATTTTGAGGTATCTAAAATGTATTGTCGATTACACAGTGTGTTATGAAAGAAATGATCTGCATCTTGAAGGCTATACTGATGTTGATTGGGGAGAAGATTTAGATGAAAAAAAATCTACTTCTAGTTATGCTTTCTAACTGAATATTTGTGTCATTTCTTGGAGCAATCAAAAACAAACATGCATAGCCTTATCCACAATGGAAGCCGAGTTTGTAGCATTATTAGCTGCAATACAAGAGGCGGTTTGGCTAAAGAGGTTTTTTAATCACTTGGGAGTTAAGAAAAATGATCTAAACACAATTTTGGTGAACAATGATAATTAGACAGTTATAAATTTCATAAAAGATTCCAAGTATCACTCCATGACCAACATATAGATACCAAATACAATTTTGTTAGAGAGTTGGTTGCACGGAAAGAAGTGAACGTGAAGTATATATCTACGCATAAAGTGGTAGTAAATCCATTTACATAACCGATTCTCAAAGATGTATTTAATGGTCATATCAGATTTCTCGGGTTGCATAGATATTGGTGAGTGATTGTTAATTATGAACAAACAATGCATTTTTTTAATGTAATACTCACAGAGGAGTAATAATAAGTTTGTTATTCAGTTGAAGCCTAATATTGCTATTTTTTGTTGAAAGCATACACACATAATACATGGTTAGTGCATGATATAAAAGGTATGTCAGACAGATTGATTGGCCCTCTCACATAGGAAATTACATCTGTGAATGTGTGATTTATAGATATGGGATAGTTTGAGCATTATGAGAGTTCAAGCTTAAACTAATGTCGCATTGATTAAGGATCAAGATGAGGTCACTATGTGTAAAATCTTTGTGACCGAAGATGAATAACCCTACAATTCATTTTATTTGTCTTAACGTCAGATGAAAGTAATGTTTTGTGATGAAATAAAGAGTAGAATGATGGACTTAAGTTAGATGTTGAGTGTGTCTAAACTATCACCTATATAGTATTTGTAGTGATGGACATACGCTCCATGGAAAATGAGAAAATACCATACCGTGTGTTTCATACCACATGTGCAAAGTTATCGAGCAATGAGAGTAACGAGGTATTACTGATTTCTCTTCCTCGTTATGTGAGACTTTTGAGGCTAAGATGACCAATATTTGTACCCTTATGACTTCCACTAGTTTCTGAGGTTTGAGTTTGATGTATGCTATATTAGGATGTTGCCAACGGTTATGAATGATTCAGCCTAAATGAGCATTTCTAGAAAAGAAATTGATCTGAAATCAAATGATTCTAAGATTAAAGGAAGACCACGTTGAATGTCACATTTCGTTGTATTCATAGGTCGACCAATTATGTTTACTATGTATTTACATAATTGTGAATACAAAATTCATTATAATGATATATTCATTGAGAGATCAAAAGATGTTTAAATGTGACGAAATGGGTATGGGGCACTGCATATTCTCTACTCGTTGGAACTATTGTATACCTTACAATTACATAGTACTGAACTCTCATGATTTGTGAGATATGTTGTATTTATCTGTATGAACACTAAAATGAAGAGATTTTTTCCATTACGGATTAGTTCATCACATGCAAGTGGGAGATGTTGGCTTCTAATTTTATGCACATGATGAGAAATTGCTCGGCGGCTAAGAATTTGAAAGAAAGGTTTTAGTTTAAGAAAGTATAAGACTTACATCTCTAAAACACTCAGTTTTCTCCTACTCCAATCCTACACTTGCAATTGATTGATACTTAGGCTGTGAACAAAGACGATTTTCGAATTCGTGATTTTTTCTTCAATCACATCTCCGCATCCACATCTACGATTCATCGATTCTGCAATACTGTAAGTTTTCCTGTTTATTTAATTTCACCACTTTCCATTAGAAACAACATCGATGTGGAATTTATTTTGGAGAAAGTCGGCATCTCTTTTATCTTCCCTTCCGACGAACCACATTCACAAGTAGAAGAAAAGATTGATGATGATGGTACCATAGATGAGAAGAAGATGCATCGAAATCGTATTTGGCTTTTCATTGCAATAAGGCTTTGTTTCTTGTACGTGTTCAAATCACTATTGCCCTAACTCCTCCCATTGCAACATTCTTGGCAATTCAGGGGATCATCAACAATCCATCATCATAGTGTAATGCATCATTTGCACATCTTTTATATTTCACATCGGTTTTTTTTCCTTTTGTTTGTGACCAAGGCTCTGATTGGTACTCTGTAAAATAATGCATTTAGCAAATTGATGCAAATGCATTAGTATGCATTGCATTAGCTTGCAATGCATTACTTTATGAGCGCTTGGTAGTAACTAACGAAAATCAATACAAATGAGACTAGTGATTATGGGTGGTGTTCATGATGGTAGTAGTTTTAATTATGGCATGGTCATTGATGATACACTAAAATGGTCACATCCTTGAGCCATACACATGTCATGATGATCTAGATGAATTACGGCCCCCAACGTCAATCCAACATTGATCCGACCCAAGCGGTTCTAAGCCCGCCTAATTCAGTCCGCCAAACAGACCCGAACTCTTACAGCTTGCTAAGTCGATGCGTCTCACAGCTATCCTCAATACCCGTAAGCTCTATTAAGGCAAGTATCTCGAGGATCAGCTTCAGACAGGAAGTTATAGCAGCTTTTCGCTTCCAACTAGAAAGCAAATACTAGAGTACATATCTCACAGAGAAACTTCCTCTTACAGATTACCCTCAGATAGGGAACTATCTATTGCGTATCTAGGAGCATAGGGCTAATAGGGAACTTCCCTTCACAACACGACTCCTAATTAGAAAAGGATCTCGACGAAGATCTCCTTCCTAAACTACGCCATCGATGGCCTGGTTGAACCAAAACTTCTGCACTATAAATAAGACATGAGGGTGCTAAGCTAAGGTACACTACAAATTTCCTGTTTATAGCATTACACCTTCCTCAGATACCTGTTTGACTTTAGAATCAGAGTGTCATCGGCCACCATAACGGTGATCTATGGATCACGTGCGTTCCTTGTGCAGGTCAGCAGGACTAGGTTAAAACAGGGAACGAAAAATGACTGCATCAGTTTGACGCCGTCTGTGGGGACGACAAAGTTTCAAAACTTTCACTAGCATCATCTCCCTTCGAAATAAGGAGAGATGGTGACCACTAGATCACGCAACAATGGAGAACAAGGGGGCACGTCAAACGCTCTGACTAGTACTATACCCCCACTCTCTCCGGTATCGGTTATGCACAGGCAACAAATGCACGCCCCCGCGCCAGCAAAAGCAACGACAGACCCCAGGATAGATATGTTGTCATCTCAAATACATCAAATCGCCAAAACGGTGGAGGCTCTCGCTCGGCAAAACCTTCCATTCGCTAATGGAGATTAGGAGCAGCACAAGCCTCTATCTCCCGAGGACGACATAGAGTGGGCGCAGGAGAGTCAGGCCCCTGCTAGTTCTCACTAGGCCAGAGGAGGTGGCAAAGTTAATGTGGAACCGACTGCTCGACCCTCAAAACCCGCTCCGCAGAGGGGGACACGACCCAGATGTGCTATACCGTCTCTCAGTCCCACCTTTCGTGGACCGTATTATGAACGAGGCCATTTCGACAAAAGTTCACGCCTTCGAAGCTCGACTTCTACGACGGGATCACCGACCCATTCGACCATTTGTGCCATTACCAGCATGTAATGGCCCTCAAGGAAGGATTTGAGCCAGTGATGTGCCAAACTTTTCTCATTAGCCTGAAGAAGACAACACTAACGTGGTTCCACAGCCTCCCACCAAGGTCGATCGACTCCTTCAAAATGTTGGCGAAGGAGTTCCTGACGCGTTTCGTAGGAAGTTAGTGTTTCCAAAAAGGCCCACACTACATACTTACTCTGAAACATAGATCCCATGAGACGCTCAAAGAGTATGTCACGCGCTTCAACAACGAGCTAACACTCATTGACAGTTGCAGTGACGACATAGCCATGACAACTTTTACCGCAGGCCTAAAGGAAGGAAAACTCTATGAAGACCTCACCTTGGAACCCCCTTTAGACATGACGAAACTCCTCTAGAGCGCACAAAAGTACATTACTTTAGAGGAGTTGAGGACTGTTAAAAGGGAAACTGAAGGTGAGAAAAAACTCTCCACTCCTAAAGGTAGGAAGGAGGGAAATAGACACGAGGATGAAGAAATGAGCAAGAGAAAGTGCAATGACAACAGGTCAAACCCTGGCCAAGCCAGGCCAAAAAAAGCATCCAACTACTTTGGATCCAAAGCCATGACACCCCTCAATTCTAGCATGTCGGACATACTGAACTCCATGAAAAACTTGGAAGATCTTAAGTGGTCCCAAAAAAAGTGCGAAAACCCCTCCAAGCGTGACAATATCATGTACTGCTTGTACCACAAGGAGGGCGGTCATGATACCAATGACTGCAAGAGTCTGAGGTATGAGATTGAGTATTGGATCCGTAGGGGCAAGCTAAAAGAATTTCTGAACTCTGGAAAGCGACCAGAATAATCCAGGAACCGGGGAGAGTTAGTCAAAGAAATAAAGAAGGAGGCTCCGGGCATAATCTATGTCCTTCATGGAGTCGGACTGAATGAAGAACAATTGCACATGTCTCGCAAGCAGACTCTACTGAAGATGCGAACAACACCCGCAAACGAGGATATGCTACTTGAGGGTTGAGAACCCCATTCCCACCTTGACCTTTATGGACAAAGACCTCGAAGGAGTCTGAGCGCTGCACAATGACGCCCTAGTTGTCTCGATCTCCATTGCAAGGTGGGAAGTTCAGAGAGCCTTGGTGGACACAAGGAGCTCGCTCAACGTCCTGTTCTACAACACGTTCCACAATATGGACCTCAATGAGGAGAACCTGACGCTTTTAGACTACCCAATGATTGGATTCAGCGGAGAGAAATGCTTTCCAATCGAAAAGATAAGGTTAGCAGTAGTGGCAGGAAAACCACAACTGAGAAAAGTTATGTTTTTGGACTTCATGGTAGTAGATGCAACGTCTACCTACAACCTTATCTTGGGAAGACCATGGCTCCACAAGATGGAGGCAGTGGTCTCCATCCTTTACCAGTGCGTTAAGTACACTACTAACCACTCTAAATGAACAATATGTGGAGACCAACCTACGACACGAGGCTACCATTATGTTGCGCTGAAGCAAATAGAATGTTCCCAGATCCAGCCGAATCCCACAACGCAATTTGAACCAGAGCCAGGCCTAGTGATACAGCCGCATCACCCCACGTGCTCGAGATCCCAAGAACAGTGTCTCGCTTCAGAGAGACGGGACAATCAAGCGATACAGGAGCGATCCGCTCTTCAAACCAACAGAACAAAGAGATTAATGCAAGCAGGAGTACAACCCCCAATATTCCGTCGGCGCAGAGATTTACAACCCCACAAGGCTTACTCTTCAGTAGCCTCTATGACATCAGCGAAGTTCAAGAGTCCGCTGAAAGCACAAACGATCCACAAGAGCCATACGAATTCACTTCAAAGCCAAGATCAATTCCTCACCGCCAATAGTTAGTCTATTTCCGTTGTTTATTTCGCTTTCCATAGTCAATGTAGAGTGTTAGTTTTTACAAACTTATGTGATTTGCAAACATTCAAAAAATAAAAAAAGAATTACGCAAACACACTTTATTGATTACTGGAAAGACGTAACAACGGGTGTCCAGAAGCGGATACAAAAGACTACATACTACAAGCATTTGAATCCGATGCGACATGAAGTAAAGACTTGCTTAGACAATCCAACTGCATAAGAAGACGAAAAAACCCAAAGTGAACTTCGCTTGACCCCTTCCCAAGATCAATGAAAAAATGGCAAAGGGGGCTGAAGCATAGAGAGGCCAATTGCTCTGTCGAATCACCCCATAAAACGACCCGCCAAGAACGATATAGACCTTACAACGGATAGTTGACTTCCTCAAAATGCACCCTACCTCCTTGTTGACTTCCTCAAAAGGCATCCTACCTCTTTGATGACTTCCTCGAACAACTTCCGGCCTCCTGAAAAAAGATAGAAGAAGGCAGATGAGGATGGCCGCAAGCGACGAAGTTGTCAATGTAACGACCCGATCTGCACAGTAAGATATTGTCCGCTCTGGGCCCAACCGGCCCGCATGGCTTTAAAAGGCCTCTTACTATGGGGATCCGACCTCGCACATAAGTAGCAAATCCCCCTCCCGCACCCAGGCGATGTGGGACTATGTCCCCCTTTGTAGCTCGTCCAACCCCTATCGGGCCTGTTGGTCCTATTGAGCTCCAACCCTCACCCTCGGGTTCGCCCACTCCAGGGTCTCACAGTCCACCCCCCTTAGGGCCCAACGTCCACGTTGGCACACTTCCGGCTAAGTCAGGCTCTGATACCATTCTCCAACGACTCGATCCGCACAGTAAGATATTCTCAGCTTTGGGCCCAACCAGGCCGCACGGCTTTAAAAGGCCTCTTACTATGGGGATCTGACCTCGCACATAAGTAGTACATTCCCCTCCCGCACCCAGGTGATGTGGGACTATGTCCCCCTTTGTAGCTCGTCCAACCCCTCTCGGGCCTGTTGGGCCTATTAGGCTCCAACCCTCACCCTCAGGTCCGCCCACTCCAGGGTCTTACAGTCCATTCCCTTAGGATCCAACGTCCACGTTAGCACACTTTCGGCTGGGTCAAGCTCTGATACCATTCTATAACGACCCGATCCGCACAGTAAGATATTGTCTGCTCTGGGCACAACTGGCTTTAAAAGGCCTCTTACTATGGGGATCAAACCTCGCACATAAGTAGCACATCCCCCTCCCGCACCCAGGCGATGTGGGCTCCCGAGGGGGTGGATTGTGAGACCTTGGAGTGGGCGGATCTGAGGGTGAGTGTTGGAGCCCAATAAGCCCAACAGGCCCGCGAGGGGTTGGACGAGCTACAAAGGGGGACATAGTCCCACATCGCCTGGGTGCGAGAGGGGGATGTGCTACTTATGTGCGAGGTCGGATCCCCATAGTAAGAGGCCTTTTAAAGCCGTACGGCCCGGTTGGGCCCAAAGCGGACAATATCTTAATGTGCGGATCGGGTCGTTACAGAATGGTATCAAAGCATGACCCAGCCGAAAGTGTGCAAACGTGAACGTTGGGCCCTAAGGGGGGTGGACTATGAGACCCTGGAGTGGGCGGACCTGAGGGTGAGGGTTGGAGCCCAATAGGCCTGAGAGGGGTTGGACGAGCTACAAAGGGGGACATAGTCCCACATCGTCTGAGTGCGGGAGGGGGATGTGCTACTTATGTGCGAGGTCAGATCCCCATAAAAAGAGGCATTTTAAAGCCGTGCGGGGGGGCGGTTGGGCCCAGAGCGGACAATATCTTAATGTGTCGATCGAGTCGTTACAGTCAAGGTCTTATAATGTTGTCAAGCGAGGACACTTTTCCCATGCATGGTACCCAGGGTGACTGAGAGATACCACCCCCGGAAGCATCGCGCATCCGCTAATACTTCAATCAGCCATAAGTTAGCAGCGGGAACTGCGTACATGCGGGCATAGCGGCACAAGGTAACACCAAGGCTTCTCCATTGGGAGGAAATTCGTACTTCTTATCCGCAACATGAGTAGAAATTACAAGATCTCAGCAGATCAACTACGTGCCCACCCAGAACAGCGACCATGCATAACGACGGTATCATCTTGCCTCATCGGCGCAAATGTCAGAACATTCGAAGATTCCAATGGCAGAGATCTCCCTTTAGCCTTTGGAAAATCCAAAATATTTTCTTCAAGCAAGAATATTACCGAAAATACGCTCTGCAGAAGATAGTGCCTACAACGATTGAAGAACACCATTATATAGACATGATGGTTAACCAAACGGAAGCTTCAACATTAATTGCCAGAATTGAATACTGTATAGGAAAAGAGGAGACGATAGTTCCCAAGAAAACTGCGTAGACCACGTTGGTCCAATTAATGGTGCTGCATGCAACCCCATCAATTGAGGGTAGTATCCGATACTCAACCGTTTCGCAACCTATGTCGTACAGGTGTTACCGCGCGATCTACGCCGTACACGTAGCGCAATCGTGCAAGAAACCCTATTATTCCTCTGCGAGCCCATGGGCTCAACCTACTTTTCAAACGGTATTTTACCACATGTCTGGCATGACCAACGAAAATCCTAGTCAACTCTGACACACGGATTGTACCTGCAGATCACCAGCTGATTTAAGGTAATTTTGTCCACACAATGCACCATGCCCGCAGACACAGGTTCGCATGCCCTCAAGCAGGCGGAACTTTTTCCCAACCAGGCAAGCTTAGTTAGCCCAGGCTGATGATGACGACTTTTTTTTCATCCCGACTCCTAGTCCGTCTAGCACGGATCTCAATGGTTCAGGAAGTGGGAGTCTAATCAGCACTATCACGCCTGGTGACGATGATTCGCCAGGGATCATTGCCCCTTTGCGGTCAATGGTCGTCGAACCCGATCAGGTAAGCCTAGCTGGTGACGGCTGGCAACGAAAGCTTCTGATCAAAGCTCAGACCTGTAGCCCCCACTGCACAGACATATATGGTTTGGAAGGCGGGAGCCTAGTTAGTCCCAAACCGATTCCAATGGCTCGCCGCAGGACCACTGCTTTTCAGTCCGATCGCCGAATTACCAACCCTGAACTTGTAGCCCCCATTACGCAGGTGTGGACGGTTTTGAAGATGGGAGCCTAGTTAGTCCCGAACTGATTCCGACGGCTTGCCACGGGACCACTACTCTTTAGCATGGCTATCGAAAACCCCAAATTTGTAGCTTGATGTGCACGATTGTAGATGATTTGGAAGGTTGGAGCCTAGTTAGTCCAGAACTGATTCCGATGGCTTGCCACAGGGCCACTGCTTTTCAGCCTAGTCACCGAACCCCTTCGTCTCAAACTTGTAGCCCCCACTGCGCGGGTATAGATGGTTCGAAAGGTGAGAAACTAGTTAGTCCTTGACTGATGTCGGCAACTCACCACGGGACCACTGCTCTTCAGCATGGCTGCTAAATCCTTATTCGCCGAACCTGTAGTCCACTCTTTTCGGACATAAATGGTTCGGAAGGTGGGAGCCCTAAGCAGCTCGCTACGCAATCACCGCTCTTTTTCAAAGCAGCGTCCGCAAAGATAAATCGCTACTCAGTCAGTGTCCTCACGCTCAAACAATCTGGCATTATATTATCAACAGAGGCCACTCTCGCTAATACATAAATCGTCTAGCCAACACTTGGACATGTGCTACATAGAATGCAACTCGAGCTTACGACGCCTGGCTCGGTACAAACACTCCGACACGTACACTCGGCTATCACAACTCTTATAACGACATCTCAACCAACAAATCAAACAAGCGAGGTAAGCCCACAACATCTTATTTTAAGGACGAGATACAACCCGGGTAACGCAACCCATGGCTAAACTGTCTGCAACATGCCCACTGTCGAACATGACTATGCAACAGTGACCTTGAGTCACCCGTAGTGCAAACAGTCAAGCTCTCGACTGCAGATATACCACTCGACTTCCTATTTATCCAACCAGTCTATGCCAAAGTAAGACGACAAGGCAAAACAGAAAACACACAATAGGGACAATGAGCACAAAATGGATACAGAACGCATTTAAGATAAAAATGTTTTTATTAACAGTCGGAGCAAAATGGGTACAAGTATACAAAGTTTACTCCTTATTAGGAGAAAGTACAGAAACAGAAGAGCTAAGCTTAATGGATAAATGAGAATTAGTCGCATCCATACCCGCCATGGCCTGAGCATCAGGGTCCGAACTTCCCTCTTTGTCCGATGACACAAAGGCAACGGACAAGTTTACATACGACATCTTCTTATAGCGGCCAAGATCCCATTCCAGATGCTCCTCCTTCATCAGCGCCAGCAGCTCCAGCCTGCTGTGTACAATTGATGGAGATTTTATTAACCTAAATTAATAAGTTAATAAACCCTACTTGTAATACCGCAAGTGCACGACTGTCTAACTAGTAGACCGTGGCAAATACGGGTCGATCCCACGAGGATTGACGAGACAGTCGAATTCTAAGACTTATTTTAACTAATTTAGAGTTGGGGGTTACAACAGATGTAAATTACTAAATTAAGAGAATGAAGTTGAACAACTAAAAATTAAATTGATAAGATGATAAGAGAGTGGACCAAGGCATCGAATCCACCACAGGTTCTTTGAGATTCGTGTAATCTAAATTATTGTTTTCAAGAATCAACACGACTAACCTAAAGATTAATCTAAGTTCGCAATTGATTTCAGCAAAGGCATAAACCCCTAGCATTGCATGTTTTCTTACGGCACACACAATCACAGATTCAAATTAATTGATTAAAGCAGGCTTCGAATATCAACAAAGAGAACTCCTAACTACCGATTAGTCTAGATAATTATTCCGGATATAATCGATGAAAGAAAATTATTGAAATTTAGAAATCAATTGTATTTAACATTCAAACATATAGAAAACAACAAATTTAGATGTGACAAACTCTAGGAAACCCTGTGGTTTCATCTTCGCATCGGCGTGGGGTCTAGAAGATCATGGTGACGGTGGTCACAGCACCAGTGTAGGTGGTGGATTTTGAAAAACAATTTTATCTCGCCAGAAAAGCCGCGTTCTTCGTCTCCAGTGAGCTCTGCTCTGCGCCACTGCTACTGCTTCGTTCTGGTTCACCTGCGAGAGAGAGAAAAGAGAGAGATGAAAAAATAGAGAGAGACGAAGTGACGTGAAGGAGGAAGATGACGAAGGAGGACAGAGAGGTGCTCCCTGTATGTGCGCTCTCTGTTCTGTTGCGAGGTGATGTGTGATGGTGGTCGAGAGAGAGGGAAACAGTAAAGAAGATGAGGTGTCGGAGAGAGGAACAGGGGCAGTGGAGCTCTGTCGCGAGGTGGAACAGGGTGGTGGCGACTCTGTAGCGAGATGGAACAAAGGCGGTGTGTGCGGTGGTTGTGTTGAGACGAAGGAACAGGAAGATGGTGGTCGTGGTTTGCGACAGGGAAGGGAACAAGAAGGAAGATGAGGTGGAACAGGGTGGTGGCGGTTGTTGGGCGTGCGAAATAGGGTGAGGATGTGTTGGACGGTGGTCGGCGTTGTTATTGTGGTTCGTTAGTAGTGAGAGACGAAGGTCTCTATGTCTCTGCCAAGGAGGAGAGGAGAGGAGTGGCGTGGTGGCTGGAAAAAATGAGAAGGAAAAAGGAGAATCCTAGCAAAAGAGAAATCCATATTCTAAATAGGTTTTTTTTTTTTTTTTTTTTTTTTTTCCTTCTATTCTCCTAAGTTGGGTTTGGGCTTTAGGTTAACTTTCGGACTTGGGCTTAGGTAATAGGTGAATTTGGAATATTTGGGTAAGGTTTAGATATGTGATCCGTTACTTTGTAACACCACTAGAATAAACCAATTGATCATTCCTCAAATTGTCGCCTTAATGCGATTTCATCGTTTACGCTCAAATTCCTACAAAGACATGAAAACGAAATAATTAGGATAAAATATAATACTTGAAACACTAACATATATAAATTAAAGGATAAATTATGTAATAATTACGTGAATATCAACAACCCAGTGGAACTCGCACTTGCCTTGTTCATCAACAAGTTCACGCTTTCCAGTCAGCGCATCAATTTGAGACTGCTCTGTAGCCGAACTGCTCTTCACAACACTGAGCTCATGCTTCTCTAATTCGAGTTGGTCCTCAGCCTTCCTCGCCCCCAAGCATTGAACTCCATGTCGGCCTCCAATGGCTTCTTTTGAGTAGCACGGTCAGCCTCCTTCAAGGCATACTCTTCGGTGAGAGATTGCAGTGTAGAACGCGCCTCAGCCACAACTTCTTGTGCGACCTCCGTGTCTCGGCGGATCCGATCCAATCCAACTCCTACTTGAATCTGTCCCTAGTAGACACCGCCTATGGTAGATCACACTCCATGCTTCCAGACAAACCCTCTGACAGCAACCACGGCTGACTCCTCCAACCTCTTCTCCTCAACCTACTTCTTCAGCCACTCAACTTCATAAAACACGTCAGAATACTGCGAGAAAACACGCTCCATGGTGTATACCCTCTCACGAGCCGCCTCGACTTATGTTCCAGCTACGACCACCTGGCTCAAGAGAGACATACCCAGTATAAGGTACTTTAAACCCTTATCCATACGCCCTTCTGGCGTATCCTCCTCGGGTTTTGGAACGTAATCCATCAGCCAACTATGAAGCATGCTTAAATGCTTTCTCGAAGCATATTCCACATTGACCTCTTGGTGCCGGACCTGAGTGTTCATCCTCACTAAGTCCGGGGTAAACAGGCTTATCCGCGCATCCAAATGAAGCTCTCCCGGATTAGGAATTACACCGACACCACCTTTTGCAGTTGCCACTGTTCCTAGGCTCTTTTCCGCAACCTTTCCTTTGTCACGAACAACCGACCTTTTAATGCAAGACGACTTAACAAAATCTAGAGGAAGGGGAGGAAGTGAGTTATCCAACGGACCCTCCAACACCTCAAGACGTGGGCTGGAACGAGACGGTGAACAATGCGAACTTTGATAAACTTGGCCTGTGCCACCACGGCTACTACAAGACAGCCTACCAACGGGAGGATCAAATTCCAAAACCACAGGCGGATCCTCACAGGAACCTTCTACCGGAACAGTCCCTTGCGAATCGGCACTAGCGGAAGTCTTCATTGCAACCTGCATCAACTGCTCGCTCAAGGCTTCCGCCTGTGCAACACTAAGGTTCGACATGTCTTCAACCCCTGCAAATCGCAGGTGGTCCTTCTCCCAGCCAGTTACATCGGCCTTTGCCCTGACGAGCCGATCAGAATCACGCTATTCACTTACAGGCATAGGTCATTTTGGAATCGACCCAGTTTTAATGTGGTACCTCTTCGAACTCACAAAAGAGGCAAGCGTCTAAGATGACTCCTCTATATCAGACAAAATAAGAGCTTTGGCCCCAACGACCTTTCTTTTCCTAGAAAGGGCCCCATCTTCAGACATAACTCACGACGTTTGGTAAAGAATTGGGGCCAAGTGCCAAATGTCCCATAGCTTACCGCGAATGAAGTTAGGAATGCATATGAAATCCACCACGTTCCTCGTTAACAAGCCACGAAATGTCTCCATAGTGTTTTGCTCCTTTAGGGTAAGAGAAGTAGTGAGAAATCATCTTGCGAAGAAACACAAGCAACGATTAGCATGCAATCAAGCGCACCGAAGCCAGAAGAAAAAGTTTTACTTACAAAGTGGTTTGAACTCCCGCTCGAGTGGAAAACCCTTGAACTAGAAGTACTTTGAATCAGCAGGGGCCAATAAGCAATACTTCTGCCAGAATTTGAAGTCATTAGGCAGATTCGCAAAACAAGCCAGCAATGTCATTTTGCAGACAACAATACTCTTCAACCGAGGAGAAGTCAACAACTAAATCACTCGTGTAGTCACGCGGACGCCAACTTCCTTCACCCTAATCAGAATGAGAAGGATGATCTTGTATTTATTAGGCCCCAACTGAGCCAGAGGAATCCCAAGAAAGTCTAAGAATTCTCAAATCACATCCAGAATGGGAAAGTATGGTTTGAAGAATCCCTCAGTGCAAGCAGATGAACCCCGCCGGTGGCGACATTGGCGTCCGATCGCCATTCGGAACAAACAACGACAGGTCATCAGGGACCCCAAACTTCGTACGGATTTCAGCAAAGCCGGATTCGGAAACAACTTGTCTTAAAAAACTCAAGACCTCTAGCCAAGGTTGCGTCATCAAGAAGGTTTTGTTGAGCCATGAAGAAGATGAACAATCTTTTCAATCAAAAGATGAACATAGCAATATCTTCAAAAGCAAAAAAAATAAAAGAGTCAGACTCCGCACAACGAATGACTTAAATAGGGATTAAGTTCCCGAATATTTTCCATTGAATCGACGCACGTTCAATAAATGTAGCACGCGACTAAAGCAACAATTCAAACTCAATCATCATGAGCGACGTATCTTTTCAAGAAATGACTTAGCGAACCGATGTGATGGTCCACAAACTCGGGGGGAGTAGCTGATGATACATTAAAACAGTCACATCCCTAGGCCATACACATGTCATGATGATATCGAGGAATTACGGGCCCCAGCGTCGGCCCAACACTGATCCGCCCCAAGCGGTTCTAAGCCCGCCTAATGCAGTCTGCCAAATGGACTCGAACTTTATTACAACAGCTCTCGTAACCCTTATTAAGACAAGTATCTCAAGGATCAGCTTCAGACAGACAATTACAACAGCTCTCTGCTTCCGACTAGGAAGCAAATACTAGAGTACATATGGCACATGGAAACTTCATTTTACGGATTATCCTCAGATATGGAATTATCTTATGCGTATCTAGGAGCACAGGGCTAACAGGGAACTTCCCTTCTACAACACGACTCATAATTAGATAAGGATCTTCACGAAAATCTCCTTCCTAAACTACGCCATCAATGGCCTGGTCGAACAAGAACTTTTGCCCTGTTTACAACATTACACATTCCTTAGATCCCTGTCTTACTTTAGCATCGGAGTGTCATCGACCATCACAACGGTGGTATGTGGCTCACGTGCGTTCCTTGTGGTCAAAGCAGGGAGCAAAAAATGACTACATCAGTCATGATGGCGATGATTGTGGTTGTAAATGTGGGCGATGATGATGGTGCTGATGGCAACGACAGTGGTTGTTAAAATGGTAGTGGTGCTGGTGGTCGTCATGTTGGTTGCAGTGGCTATGGTGGTTACGGCGGTGGTAGTAGTAAAGGTGGTAGTGGTTATGCTATGATAGTTATGGTGATAGTAGTGGTGGTTGGTGGTTGTGGTGCGTATACTATGGTATTGGTGATCATGGAGGTGGCGGTAGTTGTAGCGGTGGTAGTGGTAATAGCAGTGATGGTGATGGTGTTAGTAGTGGAGGTGGTGGCAATGGTGGTTGATGGTCGTAGTGGTGGTACGTGACGACGGTGGTTACAGTGGTTAATAGTGAGGGTGGTGTTGGTTGTGCTGATTATGCTATGGTAGTACTGGTGGTGGTAGTGGAGGTGGCGTCTGAGGTGGTAGTAGAAATGGCGGCGATGGTGGTTATGGAGGTGGCGAGGGTGGTGGTTGTGATGGTTTTGCTATGATAGTCGTGGTGGTTGCGACAATGGTAGTTGGGGTGTTTATGGAGTTAGGAGTACTTGAGGAGATGATGTAAGTGTTGCAAAATAATGTTGGAGATTTTGTCCTGCAAAGTTTTGCAGAATTTTATAACTAGGAGATGCGGTGGTCTTCCATTCAAATTTCACTAACTATTTTTTGTAAAGTCTACCAAGCACCCAAGTTTATGTAACCGCCGCAAACTTTTGCATTATGCATTCTCTTACCATGTACCAAACAAAACCCAAGTTAGATTTTTAGGAGCAAGTCTAGGCAGCCAGGTTTGGTAGCCATGTTTTAGTCAAATTTTAGTTTTTTTTACACTTTTTACCTCTTCTCTTTAAAACACAACCACAAACATCATCTATAGAAGGGGTAGAAATGTAAAAAAGCCAAAATTTGGCCCAAAAGTGGCTGCCTAGAGTTGTTTAATGAAAAATTCTAGAGAGCCAGACCCCTAGTGCCAGGGGGCTCTGTGTGTGTGTGTTTGTGTTCGATTGGTTGATTATGAGGATCTCTAGGATGATGGAGGGTATTGAGGCTCTCTGGCGCGCCCGACCTAACTTTGTTGGAATTTTAGTCATCTATGTACTTTGAGTAAGTCTAGCCAGTCAGGTTTGGTAGTCACTTTTGAGCCAAGTTTTAATTTTTTTTTTTACAATTTTTACCCCTCATCTTTAAATCACAACCACAAACATCATCTATAGAAAGGGTAGAAGTGTAAACAAACAAACACTTGACCCAAAAATGGCTACCAAACCTGACTAGCTAGAATTGTTGATGTACTTTTTATTCGTAGACAACATACATACTTCAGTTTCATGTTTGGATCCATATTTGTAGGAGACTCATTCTCATGTTTCCTCTTTATGATTTTGAAAAGGCTTTTAAATTAATAGGGAAACCCCGAAAGTTTGTCACCTACAATTTGGGGATGATACCCTCCTTTATCATTGACAATGATCTCCGTCAAGTGAACTTCAAATTCCTTCCCCAAACTGGAAGACATGGAGAAAACAAGACAACCACCCATAAACTAGTTGTAGGAATTTTTTCTAGGAAACATGTTAGATTAAGATAAAGTTGTACCACTCGTACCTACTAATTCCACAAGTTTTTGAAACCTAACTTAGATAACCGTTCAAGTTTACAAGGTGAAAAACAAAGTCATTCATTGAAGGATGCCATACTATATGTTTTACATGAATGAACCTCGGATACAATTCGAAGTGGCATCATCTGTAGGTCTTCATATTTCACAAAAAGAAATGGAGAGATCCCTCAGGCATTCCACTCTTAGGCTCAACTAATGGATCAATGATGCTTCTCCAACCATTGTAATCTATGGCAGATCCAGCCTCAGGCAAGGCAAATCCATTTACAAAGAAGTAAGGCGTCCCCAAAACTCCTCTTGAGCATCCATACTGCACAAAAAATAGGTAAATTTTGAAGTGGAACGCGTACACTTTGTAGTAGATCTCTCAAGGAATTTAATAGCATATTCTTTTAACACTTTTGGGGTTTTGATCCTCACCTTGAAGGAGATCCTTGTTGTGAGATCTGTTTGCCTGTCACTGAAGCCAGATGCCACAGCAGATGCTGATGAGCTCCCAAGAGCTTCTGCCACCAACTTCACGATTTGTTCAACCACAAAAGCTCTGGACATGTTATGAGTTGGTTGATTATAGAACTTCTCCTGGATTAATGAAGGTCACATCCACTAAATTTCGTGTGATATAGAACAGAGTAAAATATATTCATATCATTAGCTAATATGTACACCACTGTGGAAACTAAAGGCAGTTCAGGGCCAAGGCATATATTGTTATCTCGCTTTTCTGTTTTGGGCCATGTTTACTAGAGAGGAGGATTATCTAACTTTCAATGCATACGAAAAACTAGGGTTTGTATTTATTTTAGACTGCTAATATTCAATTACAGATAAGAAATTGATTGAGCTTGTTCAAAGCATTTACTACATTAGTGCCTATGAATCTTAGGTTTCAATCGAATCATAGGGTCTCAACAAGAGAATTCCTAGCAATTAGAAACAAAAAGAAATCCACATTATACAAAAAATTAAAATTGAGAGACCGAGAAAATTCAAAAGGCCCGTAATGATCAACATTTATGTAATTTGTTGGACTTTATGGAAGGAAAGAAATTGGAAAATATTCGCTGGAATGGCATTGGGCATCCAAAATTGGAGAATATCGAAGGGTGACCTTGAAGAGGTTTTGGGCTAATTGGGATGTATCATTTTTATCTCACTAATCCTGCAGTGAGACTGTAATAGTTGTAAATATTTCATTGGAATAGAATATATTTGACCTTGTCAAAAGAAAAGGAGTAACTCCAGTATATTAATAAGAATGGGGTTAGGGTATCACCAACATGGTCAACAAATATTATTGCACTCCTCATGAGATACTTTAACATGTAGGGCATTCTAGCATTTTGCCGCCTCATTGGCAGGAGCCAACACAAGGATTTCATTAGGAGAGGAGCAGCAGCACTATGAACCAAATTTAACATGATAGTATTTACTCCAAAAATGTTATTTTTGTTCAATCTTTGAAACTTGAAAGTAAATATTAAAAGAAGTTTGAGTGTACTATATAACAACAATGTTGAAATAATATCAACAAATAATAATGATTGAAACATAAGGAAAAGTTGTTGATGGCTCGAACATATGCGCTCGTCAAGGATGCACGGACACGGATATGCACGTCGTGTTGGACACGAACACGACACGTCAACTCGACAATTTTTGAAAAACTAAGACTCGATCATATGAATATAAACAACAGTTTAATAAAGAAAAAGTTTAAATAGAAAAGAACAAAAATATGAAAATGAAAATGAAAATGAAAATGAAAATGAAAATGAAAATGAAAATGAAAATGAAAATGAAACACAAGCAATGCATTTATCTCTCTATTGCAAGTAGGAAAAAAAAGTAGAAAAGAACATGAAGAAAGAAAATAGAGAAAAAGAAGATGACACTTTGGCACAAGAAAATAATAATGTAGATGAGAGAAGAATAAACAAAGATTAAGAAGCATAGACAACCTCAATGTTTCAGTGGCTTTTCATCGTCCTTCTATCTTGACTCTTAAATCACAAAAGTTTCTCACTTTAGATGGACTAAGAACCTTCAAATTAGGTAGTTATTGACCCCACCTAAAAATAAAAAATAAAACAAAGTTGGTAGTTAAGTCTTGACTGGTCCTGACCAAGTTTTGGGTGCTTTGAAGGCGTGTCTGACACGTTGACCACACTGAGCATATGTCTAACCCTGCCGACACGTTGACTATGTGTCTGATAGGTGTCAAACGACTGTCGGTGTCGGATATGTGTTGGACACCGAGTATGAAATTTTTTCGAAGAGTCTGTGCATCCTTTTAGCTCGTAGTTTGTTAGCTTTCAATAAATTTAATAAGGTCGACCCTCATATCTAGGGGTGACAATGGGTTGTGTTGTGTCATAATCGTATCGTGCCTTAGTAAATGTGTCAAAAATTCTAAATCCAAACATGACTGGCTATTGGAGTGTGTCAACCTAACAGAACCCATCTTGAAATGGTTAGCTAACCGTGACAATCCGGGTCGCCAACCCTTTTAACATGTTATTGACACGTTTTATGCATATTTTCCCTTTCAAGCAATTATCCATGTCGAAGTTGTGTTAGAATTTTATTTTTTTCATTTCTGTAAATTATATACTCCTTACTTAAATACTTGGTAGCTAATAAAATATTAGCTAGGGTTACGTCACAATTTAGAATAACAATCATTATAACATGTTAATACCAGCCAGTGAAATAGTGTTTAGTTTGATGGGTCGGGTTGACACGACATGATTAGCAATCATGCAAGATTTTCCCAAACCTGTCAAATAGTGTCTGGTCGGATTATTGTGTCAAACCAGCTTTTGTCACCCCTAATCCTATCCAATAATTATTCAAAGACATAATATTCCTTAAAACGGGGCCTCAAAACTATCAAATTCAATAGATCGGGAAGCAATCAACCTGATTCTTGAAGAACAATTCCAGCACTGGGTACGTAGCAGAGATGTTCAACTTATTAACAATATGCAAGGCACGGCAAGCAACAAAGGAATTGTCATGGTAACTGCATTTCCAAACAGAAACTATTAAGGCCTTTTTACTTACACCAGGTTATGAAGTTTCATCAGAAGAGATGTCATTATGATTTATATTTCAGATGTGAATGCTAACAAAAACATATATGTTGAAAAACTGATTTCAAAAGTAGCAAAGAAAATAAAGAAGGTAATTGTTCACATGTTAACAATAATCATTATACAAATGATGATTATATGGGGATAACCTCCCCTTGGAATTCGATTCTATGAACACCCAACACGATTACATGAGGATAACATCACTTGAAATTCACCTCTGTTAACATCCAATGGAATATAACAAGGACACTTTGGTTTAAAACTAAAAGATAGAAAAACTCATGTCCCCGTGTTTTGGTGTTTCATACACTCCGATGCCCTTTTGGACACTCTTACAGGACAAACGTGCTTAGATCAACTTTTTAAAGATCTATTGTATATTTTACCTTGAAAACATAAATTCTAAGGGTCACGGAAAATAGACATGAAAATTGAAACCATTTCCGTGAATTCGATTCCGAGGCATCCCCCTCAGACTTGGATTCCCATGAGTAGTGGAAAAATGGGCTTATTAAGAATAGATTTCTTGTCAGTAAATAGACAATCAAACATCGAAAATCTGCATAACAAAGAAAATGGATTCCATTTCCCAAGGGAAATGAATTCCATTTCCTAAGAAAAATAGCTAACCAAACATACGCCTAAGTATCCAATTAAATATACAACAAAAGCATGATCTCATCTCACTCATAAAACATAAGCTAAAACAAGCATCAATATGTCAATACCTTCACAAGCTTACACAAATGCACAAGTACAATAACTGAAACACAACTACATAACATAACATGTTACAAGACTCATGACTTATAAGTTCATACCGCAAAAAACATAACACGACATGCTCCATAGACAATAACTAACTCCTATATTGCTAGATATTTCTCGTACACAAGGCTCAAGCCTTAGGGTTCAGAAAACATTGAAATAAATTAATTAAACAAATAAGTTTTGATCATAACCAGCAGTTGGATCTTGTTTCTAGCCTCATATGGAGTGGAAACGTAAGCGTCGTCCACAAAAGGCGCAAGCCTTATACACATACAATGAGGCTTAAGCCTCGATGCTAAAAGCGATGGTCTCATCTGAAGCGAGTCTCAAGGCACAAGACTCAATAGCCCTTTCAATAAATGGAGTAGTTCTCAAGCTCCTGAACTCATCAACACAGGTCGATACAGATCTGATGCGATCTGATTACCTGTTTCATAATCTGGATCAAATATTGATCCAGTAAAACCGCTGAGGGCACTTTCATATACATTTCTTAACAGTCAGCTCCAATTCAAAGTAAGAATGTCCCCCTAGGCAACTCCCAGACAATGAAAATTTATTATCTGCAGTTGGATTGATTTCATTAATGTATGAACTAGTTGATTTATTAGGCAACACCACTACCTAAATATCATAGATATAATATTGTTCACAGCTTGTTATCAATTTAACTAATTTAGTAACAAAGAGATATGCGCTTCTCTTCATTAATATGCGCTTTTTTTTTTCTTTTTTTTTTTTAACAAAAAAGTCAAAAGAATTCATTAATATGAATGCAAATAAGAAGGTAAATCACACGTTAAAGAGTGATTAGTGTGTGAAAGAAATACATCTTAGAGCTGTTCTACACAGCGAGGAAACGAGCGAGGGGAGGGAGGTGGCGGGGTGGGAGCCTTTCACCCCGCTCGGGATGCGTGCCATCATTTTTTGTGCGCGCATCCCGAGCGGGGTGAGTGGCTCCCACCCCGCCACCTCCCTCCCCTCGCTCGTTTCCTCGCCATTTAGAATTTCTCTACATCTTAATGTGCCCACAATCTTTCAAAAGCTACCCCTAAGAGTTCCTTGGCGAGGCGAGGCGATGCGATGCGGAACAAGAATTAAAAACTCCATACAAAGTTTTGTAAACTCACATACAAAGAGTCTACTGTTGCAACTTTGTCACACTTCTCTTCTTCAAATAACTTGATGCCTAGGGTTTAGTGTTAAAAACCTTTTGAAGATTGCAAAAGCTCGTATGCAGTGCTTGTATGATTAGAAGGCACAATCCAAAGTACTTTGGAATATTTCCTCAAACGTAATTACGTGTACTTCAAATCCCAGATCCAACCTCCCAAGGCCAAGTATTGTTAAGGAGAGAGGGAATTTATGTGGACCAAATGTTACCCTATGCGTCTGCTTTAGAAAGCTAGGATCTGGAATTTTCGAGATTCAATTCATGGACAGCTCACACTTTTCACTCTTTCGAGAGCTTTTCTTTAAGTTTAGACTTCCCAAACACTGAAGAGCTTACAACCCTCAAGGTCTTCTGAGTAACTCTTGGCATACTTTATTTTTTTCACCAACAATGGAACCCCCCAACTTTGTAGGCAAATATCGTGATTTTGATGCCACCCTCCCGATTCAGTAAAGAACCTTGGCTTTCAAAAATCAAATTTACCTTTCAGATGAAGAGTTGATAGTATGAACAGAGACAACAACCTTCATCACAACAGTAGAGAGACAGCAACCTTCATCACCACAAAAGAAGCAGACAATTACAACAGTAGAGATACCACCTTTTCTATAAACTTACTAATCAAGATCTTAGATCTTAACCACCGAACATGTTTCGTACCTAAGTTGTTAAAATGATGTTGTTCATTTTAAATTAACTGTGATGCAATAGCAAAGGAATCGAAGTATATTCAAAGGCAAATGTTTTGATTGTGATTAAATTTGCGTTGTGGATATGGGTATTAAATCAAGAAGACAAAGAGAGAATCTTTGGATAATTTCATGTTCAGTTGGGGATTCATTTTAGTTTTGTAATTTCACTAGTATATTACCCGTGCCGTTGGCACCCCACATACATTTTTTTTGCTGCTAATTATTATGCACTGGACACCCTCACTATCATCCCCACCATTGCTCTCAATCACTTTCAAAAAAAAAATAATGTAAACTAAATTTTTTTGAGGTGCAAACCTATTTTACGGTAAAAATACTAATTTTTTAAGAGTCAAACTCGGTTAAAATTAAAATTGATTAAAATGTTCGTCCGTTTCTTTGAATAATGTTAGGCTTAGGTATGAAAATATTGAAAATACTAAAATGTTTTAATAATAAAATACATATTTTGAAATTGAAAATATATGTATTGATTATTAGTTTTGTTGGAAAGATCTTCAAAATTGCATTTCAACAATAGCAAGTTTTCCAAAATTTGACAACTACATAAATAGTTATGATAATTTTCATTTTGAGAAAAAAGAAAACACAATACCTTCTATTTCCACCACACGTACATTCTACCAATTTTTTTTCATTTTCTTTGCCCTTCTATATGTTTTATATTTACAAACATGCCATTATAGGAAATAAATCTCAACCTTCCACACATTTTTCAAGTTTCAATCGTAGCCATCTTTTATCTTCAATCCTTAGTTTGTCCCAGCCAGCGATGAATAGTAAAACACCACTATGAATTGTAATATAGACTAGGGTATTCCCCGTGCCTTCGACACTCAACTTTAGCCAGAGGTATTTTAGTCTTATGCGAACAAAGTTTTTAGCCAAACACCCTTCCGTCCCCCTCTATGTGATCCATTGGATATTTATATTTTCAATGTGTCTTAATATTGAAAATATTTATGACGTGAAGTGCATTAGATTACTGTTATTTTTTTTAAATAGTGCATATGACGTGAAATGCATGTTTAAAACTTTAAGCGTTTGTATTAATGATTGTTATTTGGAAAAATATTCCAAAATGCATTTCAACCATACTAAGTATACTAAAATCCGACAACTAAGTAGATAGCTATGAATATTTACATTTAAAAAAAACTCAATTTATCTTTCCGCCACATACGCATTCCACCAATTTTTTTTTTTTACCTTTATGTCCATTTTCTTTGCCCTTCTACTTGCAACTTATTTACAAAAATGTCATTGTTGATAATGAATCTCCACCATCAACATCTTCCAAAACGTTTACTCTTGTATCTCTCACACCATTCTGATTTGTAAGATAAATAAGGTATTCCCATGCTGTTGGCACTACCGTACGACGTTAAATATTTTCATCGCAACTTATATTTCGCAATGCCTCTCAGGGTTTTTACTGTGTTGAAAATCTTCAGGTATGCATCTGGAGATTTTATCTCAATATGCTATTAGCATCTGGTACGTGAGTTTAAACTAAACCATAATTAAAAAATGGATAAAAAAGCATACTTATCCCTTCAACGTGTAATTAAATATCTATAGTGACATTCATTTTTTTAATATCCATTGCGGCATTATCTCAATCATACATATTTGGTGTTTTTGTAACGGTAGCTTAAACTAAGTTAATCACAATATTTTTGTGAAGTTTTGACAGTCTACCTTGTCATACCTTGTAAATTTGAATGTATAATTCATCAAATAAATAAATATACAGAATGAATCACTATAGCATTCCTCTACATGCTAAACGTTTATGTAGGATAAATAATATACTTACATGCTAGGTATTTTCAGTGTCGTTGGCAAGATAAAAGTTTAAAACTTGTCAAAACTTGATCATCCTTAAGTTTTCATCATTCATACTTACATGCCTAATCATCACCATCAACAATCGAAGAAAAATAAATAACTATCAAAATGTTGAGTATAAAAATCGAACTGATGCACTCTTATTGGGGATTGAATGAAAGTAAAACATAAAAGCTAACTTTAAGTCTCAACCATTAGATGAAACAAATCTCAACCATTAAATGAAACTTATCTCTTTGTGCTTTAAGTTTTATGTGATTCGTAAGATTCAAATAATTGGATAAATCTCAGCCATCTTTTATCTCTAACCTCAAACGTAAATAAATAAATAAATATCAAAATGTTGGGTATGGGAATCGAACCCATGCACTCTTATTGGAGATTGACTGAAGGTAAGACATAAAAGCTAATATTAAGTCCCAACCATTAGATCTTCATGTTTGAATAAATCTCAACCAACTTTTATCTCCCAAATAGTGAAACACCTTTCTGATATGTAAGATAGACTAGAGTATGCCCCGTCCCGTTGGCACTCCACATAATTTTATTTTTGCTAATTATTTTGTACCGAGCATCTCCGTCACTATCCTCATTTTCGTTTTCAATCAGTACTGAAGCGTAAGCCGATTATAAGTATAAGCCTGTTCAGTCAAATTTGAATCAGTTGGGAGAAAATTTTAAACGCCAAAAATGAGTTATCTCCCAATCTTTAAATTCGCCAAAACATGAAATTTAAGATTTTTGTTTAAATGTGCATTAAAATGCCCGATTCATTTTTTTTGGTATGATCGACCCAACTCATTGCTTTTAAAAATATTGAAAAATATTAAAGACGTGTAATACATTATATATTTTTTTAATTATAAAATATATATTTTTAATATTTTGGCCCTTATATTGATTATTGAATTTGTCCGAAAGATCTTCAAAAATGCATTTCAACGATACTAAGTTTATCAAAATCCGACAACGATGTAGATAGTTATGATAATTTTCATTTTTCTCAAAGGAAAACACAATATTTTCTCTCTCCGCCACATGTACATTCCACCAACTTTTTTCAAAAGTTTTTTCATTATTTTTGCCCTTCTACATTTCTCAACTTTCAATCCTAACTATCTTTTATCTCTAATCCATTCGATTTGACTTTGTCCCAATCAACAATGAATAGTAAAATACCACTCTAAATTGTAATATAGATTATATGTAATTGGTGTTTGTTTGCTGACTACTTGGTGAGTCCCTCCCGTTCTAAGTTGTTTCTTTCAATTAATAAAAGAAAATATATTTTCCATAATTCCTTACTAATCTAAAAGTAGTGGTCCTTATTTTGATGGATTTTTGTCATTGGGGTGTTACATGGCATCTCATCAAATCTCACAACGAGGACTTGCCAGCATTCACAATAAATCTCACAATAACCCAATGAGGATTTGCTATGATATTCATTATTGTAGTAGCTAATACCAAAAGATGGCCAGGCCTTATCAAGAAATTTAGAGCATGTCTAATGGACCAAATTTGAGATTTGATTGATCATTATGGGTGCATTTTCTTGCTAAAGCGGATCGTTCAAAGATCATTATGTCAACCCAAACCCCAGTTAGAGCTCACACACACAAAACATTCATTTGCGCAATATAGTACTACAAGTGTTTTTTTTTTTTCAGCAGCCCACTGAAGTGCACCCACCCTCATGCCTCAACCTTTAAATATTCCCATATTCATGCTCAGAGAATCACTAGACTTGGTGAACGTAGTGTCTAATAAACATACATATTTGAGAAAGTGACACAAGCCAACACAGTAATGGTGTAACCATTAGCTTGGAAGGCGGTTTTGAGCCCTAATTTTTTGTCAAAAAATGAAAATAAATCTTAAACTAAACAAACATCAGATGAAACTAATATTTGAGCTTTGCGGAATTAATTGGTAACATTTGTTGTATTTGAGCTTTGTGGAATTTTTGTCAAGTCTGCGTAGTACCAATTTGATTACGTATCCGTTGAATTGGAAATTATCTTTGTTTTCAGAAGACCAATTGCCTTGGTTAATTGAAGTAAAACACTGTTTATTATTACGATAATTGAACCTAAATGAACTGTGCGAAATTCAAGGAACAATAGAAAACGCAGGAAAGAAAGAAATAAGGGAAAAATTTCTACTCACGGCAAAGCGAAGGGATGAACGACGAGTGAAAGGCGAGAGCCATAGTAATCAAGAACACGTTTCAAAGGAGGCCAAGCGTCTCGACTGTCCGGACAGATGGGGTCGAAAAACGCTTCGATCATGATCGAATCCTCATTCAATGAGCGGTGATCTTTGTACATGAAACCATCAAATTTTTTCGGAATTGAGAG
This sequence comes from Berberis vulgaris, assembly GCA_963556465.1. NCBI lineage: Eukaryota > Viridiplantae > Streptophyta > Magnoliopsida > Ranunculales > Berberidaceae > Berberis > Berberis vulgaris. Next base: position 19,905 of record OY747126.1, on the reverse strand, counting down.
AGCGCCGACTGTCCACCGAGTACAACAACTACTACTAGCGAGAAAGATTAGAGGAGCTATGATCAGTAGCAGAAATTTAGGTGGTTTCATTTTCATTTTCATTTTCATTTCCGAGGGGTGCGTTGGTTCAGATCAGATCGAGAAGAAGAATGAATGGCAACTCGTTCAATTGATTGATTTTAGGGTTATCTCCCTTTAGACCCCATTTGTGTATATTCAATTTGGGATTTGAATGGTTCCGAATAATTTTAATTCTCGTGAATTTTAAAATGTTTCAAATGATTTTACAAAATTGACTGAATTTTGATGAATTTTAAATGATTGAATTGTGAAAATTTTATAAATGTTTGTTATGGATTTCTATGGATTCTTATAAATTTAATGTATTCTTATAAATATGTTATTAGTCATAGGAAGCAATGAAAAGACATCACCTACATTGTTATTCATGCAAACACAAATCATAAAACATCTTTCAAAACACCAATTAAACAATTGTTTGTATGTTACGAGAATTTTACTTCAAATTAAAAAAAAATTCAAATACATTGAAGATGGTCCAAAAGTAATACAAATAACTATTTTACTTCAAATTGTTATCCCCACCACCGCCATCTCTCCTCCTCCCTTATTTTTCATCTTCTTCTTCAATCACCACCACGACCACGCTACCGCCACCTCTCCTCTTCCTCCCCCCCCCCTTCTTTTTCATCTTCATCAATCACCACTGCCATCTCTCATCCCACCTCCTCCCATTTTCATCTTCTTATTTTCAACCTCCTCCCACCTTACCTCTTCTCTGTTTTTTTTTCTTTTCCTCATCCACTTTTTTTCCTCCTATCTTTTTTTCTTCTTCTTCTTTTTGCCCTCACAAAGGTTCTAGCAAGTGGGGAACCTCCGCAAGGGCGAAAAATAAAAAAAATGGAAAATTAGAAGATATGAGAAAAAATAGAAGAAGAAGAAAAACAAAGACAAAAGAAGAAAAAAATCAGAAGAAAAAAAAACGAATAACAAAAAAAAGATAAAGATAATATAGGACAATAATAAGAGAAAATAGGAGGAAACTAATGATAATAAGAAGAGAAAATAAGAGGAAGAGAATGAGAATAAGAAATGAGAAGAGGAAGTGCGGGTAGTGGTGCGACAAGCAGTGGTAGGACATGATGGTGTGGCCGAAAGTTGTGGGGCAAGGTGGTGCTGCTCTTGTGAAGAGATAATATAATGGAAGGTGGTGGTGTCCTTCAGCATATCACAAAAAAAGTGGGGTGGTGGTGTTCTTCAGTGAAAATGGTGGTGTTATTTAACAATAGCCAATACAAATCCGTTGAAATATGATGGGGGAAGGTTGGATTTGGAATAACTATTGTTATATATAATTTTCACTCACAAATATTTCAAAATCCACAACTTTAACAAATCCATTAAAATTCACTACTTCTTGAATACCCCCTGATTTTTGTGGACTTTTGAAAAGCATGAATTGAATACCCCTGATTTTGATGAATTTTAGACAATCCTTTAAAATTCATATTTGAATACCCCTAAATTTACGTGTATTATTTTAAATCCTTAATTGAATACCCCTGAATTTTAATGGATTTTAAAATCCTTCACAATTCATTAAAATTCGTAATTGAATACCCCCGACTTTTGAAAAGTCATCATTATTTTTCTTAGTGACCGAATTAGCTATACTGTATTCACTAGTATATTACCCGGAGTAATTTTAGTCAGCCTTTTTTGGTGGTTTTTTTTTTGCATTGTTTTGGTGTTTTTACATTTTTTGGGTAGAAGTGTAAAAAATTCAAATAAGGCCAAGAAAATGCTGGCTAGAATTACTCTATTACCCGTGTTGTTAGCACTATCATCCCCACCATTGCTCTTAATTACTTTTATAAATAATAATAATAATAATAATAATTATTATTATTATATTTATTATTATTATTATTATTATTATTATTATTATTATTATTATTATTATATTTCATAATGTAAATTGATGTAGTCAATTTTTGTTCTCCTGCTTCGCCTTTACCTAAACCTGCATAGGAAACACACGTGAGCCAAAGACCACCGTGTGGCGGCCGATGGCACTCTGATGCTTAAGTTAGATACGGCTTAGAAGAGGCTTAAAGTAGTAAATTGGTTTCTGTAGTGTACCTTTGTTCATTGACTTTATCTTTATTTTATAGTATGAGAGTCATTGTTCGGCTAAGCCTTTGGTGGCATAGTTTAAGAAAATAAATATTGTTGGAGATCATTTCCTTGTTAGGAGTTGTCCATTTAGAGATGTTTTCCTACATGATTTGTACTCTTAGATCTACAAGAAATGTTTCCCTTTCTGAGTGTTGTCCATGCAAGGAAGTTTTCTAGCCCAACTTATACTCTAGTATTTGTTTCATAGTCGGAACCAATGTATTGTTGGCCTACATGTCTTAGGTCAATCCCCGAGATACTTGCCTTATCAGGGCTTACTCTTGTCTTATCAGGGCTTACGAGTATTGGGCTTGATTGCGTGACGTGTGGGCTTAGTGGCGCGTTGCAATTTGAGTCTGACCTTCTAGATCCTGCCAATGGTGGGCTTAATGATGTCTGGGCCTTGCTGAATTGAGCGTGTAATCAGGCCTACTATGTTTTGTTTGATGAGATCATCATGATACATGTACGATGATGATTAGAGAACGGTTTCATGCATCATCAGCTACTCTTCCCAAGTTGGTGGGCCAGCTCATTGGTCCACCAAGTCATTTCATAAAGCAATTATGCAGTCATGATGTTTGAGTCTGAGTTGTTTTCTCGAGCCGCGAGTTTCATTAATTGGGCGTGCGTTTGCTCGAAAGATAAAAAGACATGAGTTATGTTTTCTAGGGATGGGCAAGAGTTCCGATCTCGACCCGTCTGACCCGAACAAATCGGTTTACACTGTTTTTATCTCGGTTCTAGTCCCGGACCGGTTTGAACTGGTTTTCACAAATATGCTCCTGGACCTTTCCGATTCGTTCCGATTACTGTAACAATTTATATCTAAAGTCCAAGCCTGGCAATTAGCAAACCAAACAAAGCACAACCCAACCCAATATCCAAAACAAACCCTTATCCCTAGGGTTTTGACCAAAGCAAAGTAGCAAACCCTTCTTTTTTACTCATCATCTCGTCTCCAACCCTTCTTTTCTACTCACCATCTCACCTCCTCCTCTGAAGAAAGTAAGAAACTTTGATTGGTAATTTCTAGATCCTGTTCATTTTCATCTTTTTCTTGTTCTCAGTGTTATCAGAAGATTGTAGCCGCCATTATTTATTCTTGAAGAAACTGGCCCTTATTGTGGTTTTATTGATAATCTTTCCAGGTCATCAACGTTGGGTGTGTGATTGTGTATTTTCTGTTGATGGAGCTTATTTAATCACCAGTAATCATTGAGTGGCTCAAAATATATGTTTTACATTTATGTGTATAATCCTCCATTTTCTGTCTTAATCATCTAATCTGTTACTGCAGCTTCATCTAATACAACAGTGAGACTCTAGATAGTGAAAACCGGTAAGACAATCAGAGTGTACCCTTCACAAAGATGATTAAGACAAGTAGAGCGTCACAGATCTCGCCATACCTCTCCCTTGTCACAGATCTCTTATCGTCTTCCTCCCTTCTCTGCGTCTTACTCTTCATCAAGTCTTCTTCTTTGTTCTGCTCTGCGGTGCATCCACCAAGTGTTTGAACAATTTCAGGTAATATTTCAAGAACATTAAGCCTACTTAGACTTCAATTTCCAGTAAGAGGATGGTGTATCCTTTTGCAGACTCCATAAGTGTCTTAGGACTCAGTTGAGTCTTCATGGCTTTGAAGGTAATCTTATAGATCAAAGCCAAAGGTTTTGATCCAGAAAGCATATCAAATCCAGAGGTCTGGATATTCAAGGTCAGTGTCTCAACGATATTAGGATCTGTAAGAGAGACTGAGAAATTGGGGTAACAATCAAAATAGATTGGACCCATTGCAAGGGTTGACTCAGCAATTCCTAAGAGCGAGTCATCGAACCTATTGTGCCTGCAATCGCGAAGAGCGATAAGAGCACATGTGTCTAACCCTGTTCTTGTAAGGGGTTTTATCCCAATTTGAATCAATCCAATATGGATATATTTGTATTCATTACTTTGAAGGAACTCCAAAGTTTGGTTTGAAAACAGTTGTTTTGATTCCATAGAACCATCAAAAGATATGGTTTGTTCAACCATATCGATCAGATCCTCGGTTTTCTGAGAAAACAAGGATTTTGAAACATTATAAATGTTTTTGTAGGGAATTTCTGATATTGACCATTTTTGTAAATTCTTTTCAACTTCTGAAATTCTACATTCCATATGATTCGCATCATCAGGAATCTGTCTTGACTTAGAGCTAGAAGCTCGGGTGAATTTTGAAAGCAAAGACATAGTTCAAAATCGTTTGGGGTTGGGAGTTGGGAACACTGTATCGGACCACCTACAACTGGACCACCTTTATGGGAACACCTAACCCATAACCACTGCGCTCAACATGGCGACTTACACAGGGCTCTGAACGGCTAATCATAGATTTACTGGCTGACCAACGCTATCAACGGCTGACCAATGATACCTGGGACTCACCAACTATTCCCCCCGAAGAAACTGAGACATGGCTCTGATACCAATTTTAACCCAGGACTACTAACAAGAGATAGAAAGACAAAGAAGATGATAAACAGTATGGGAATGCAAGAAATCAACAGCAGAAAATAAATAAACAAAAATAGAAATACACAACAATTAACTTTGATCTGTTAGAACGAACGGTGTCAATTCAACTTCTTAGGGTTGAATAATGAGATGTTCAATTAATAACAGATCTCAGATAGTCAGAGATATAGAGAAAAGATATAGGTG
>OY747125.1:106152313-106462313 GCA_963556465.1 Berberis vulgaris | reverse complement strand
AAGAAAAAATTTTAAAAATAAATACCGAAAAAACTATAAATTTGTGGATTATAGCAATTCAAAATTTTGTAAATTCACTATATCCATTTTTGTCTCATTCTTTCCATGAAAGTGTTTATTTCTATCCAAAACAAATAAAAATCATAAAAATAATAAACGGGTGTGGAGAATAGAGCAAAATCATTAATATATATATATATATAGAAAAAACTACAAATTTGTGGATTATAGCCTTTGTGAATTCTCACGTCCCGAGTTTTGGGGGAAACGGATAATCCTAAGTGGATTTTGGGATTTTCGTTTTCCTCGAAAATCGGGGCGTGACAGTTCAATAGCAACAGAAACAAATAGCAGCATGAACTAAACATCTGAAACAAATAAAAATCTAACCCGGAGAAGACTGGCATGGCTAGCTCACTAGCGAAACTCCAGTAACGCAGCTCAAAATCTCTAAACCTGAAAGGCTAATTGGCTACATTCCAAAAGGAATGTACCCAAGAAGCAAAAGCTCACTCGGGTCAGCAATAAAGCTGGTGTGAGAAATCTTCATCCGAAAATCAATAAATCCGCACATGACAACATCAAAAATAAACAATAAACAATAACAACCACACATCAGGTAGTTCCTCCATGAGGCAAAGGTGTTATCATCCTAATAAATAAATATGCATTATTTATTACTAATAAATAAAATTTATGAGTTATAAATCCTCATAAATGCAACAACAATACAATTCATAATCATATTAGACTATTATTGAAATATTAACAAAACACTTTTTTTTTCAACCTTTAGGAAGACATGTAGTTCTCATTCAATGGTTGAATGAGCATTTAGTTTCTTCCTTTAGGGTAACCATACACATACACAAAAAAAAAAGAAATCTCTCTTCTTTTTCCACAATCGCACTCTCCTCCTGTGCCGAACACACCTCACCCAATTGTGCCTCCCTTGCTTTCGAAACCACTCGGAGCGTACATGTTCTAAGTGGGGTGCCACCTCGAGGAACATGTCATCTCACCCGAAGTTCGATCCATGGCAAGCATTTCCTAAATCTACACGTACAACCGAACTCACATGGAACAGTGCACCGATATGCAAGCAAGTCTGCATACCCATAATATCACACGTATACAAGCAAGTCTGTATACAAAAAAATTCTTTTCTTTTCACTTTTTTTTTTCGGAGTTGTGGAAAATAGCATAAAAAAATAATATTTACTAAAACTCAAAACTCTTTTATGGTGACACTTTGTCGACCATAAGCAAATCAACCACAGTATCCACCATTCTCTTGGGGAACAAGAAATATTTGACACATTGCCAGTTCACATATCTCATCTCTTTGCATCATATGAAAAACAATATGCATACCAATTCACATAACAATACAAATACTCAAGCTAAAACAAGTGCTCAGTTAAATTTCAGCCAATATCTATTACTAGAAAATTTTCTTCTACCCCTAAACTAAATAAGGGTTTAATCATACATAAAACTGATACAGACAAGACATTATCCCATAAGCTAACACTTCTAACAAGTTGCAAAGAATGACAGGGGCAACAGATGCTGTCTAGAATGAAATGTTGAGCTTACGAGCGTTACCAAAAGGGTAAAACACTGCTTACAATGTCAAGTTGAAGTCCAGATAGCCATATCAAAGTTTATATTAATCACAAACTCTACCTTATAGGAACCCGACCAATATTAGTTGTGCAATCATAAAAAATTTTAGGAGCTGACATCAACACACTTTTATAGACGTAGGCCACAAACCCAGGTGTAAATGTAGCAGTTATTAAAGCATAAAAGCCATATGATGTAGCTGCCATAGCTTTCATGATCCAGGTAGAACCCATAACTAATTCCCCTCATGTGAAAGAAATCAATGTTAATGCCAACTCATTTTATAATCTAACACCAAAATGCCCACCAGGCCCCCGAAAACCAATATAATGCATAAAGCCAGAAACACAAACAACAAGCCCCAATATCATCAGGATCATATTTCAACAACAACAATCAAAATCGATACAAAAATAAAAAGAAAGGGGATGAAAATAAACTCACCTTTGATCCAAGAATCGAAACTCAATCAACACGGACTAACCATCTCGTCTTCCATTTCTTCTTCTTGATACCAGACTATCAGATCATCATCACCATCTCTACTTCCATCGAGAACCATCGTCTCTCACAAACTCTCTTCTATTACAGAAAGAACAAATTCATCTACTCAAGAGTTCTCTACTCATCACGTCTCTTCTATTTAAGAGAGGACAAACTAATTTCTCTACTAATCACTTGTCTAATTAATATCTCTAACTAATTTCTCTGCTCAACAAAAGACAAGCTTGTACCAGTTAGGCCTAAACTGTCAAGTCTCACTCTCCTGAGACAGGCAAGAGACTGGTGGACTAACATCGCTAAATCTTCCCATGGCATTTAAACAGTAGGACACAGCTTGTTGTTTATCCCCCTTAGAGACCACAGCGAACGAAACTTTATCAAGATTGATGTTTGTGCATGGAACTGCCTTACTGCAAGCAAGGTTGATGACAGTCCTTCTGTTAGATGTCCCACGTACATTTACAAAAGATATGTCACTCAACTTCACGGCTGATGTTTCATTTGCACAACCATGTTTACCATTGCAATAGTATTGATCAATGATAAGAGGGTCGTCAACAGATGTAATTGTAATGTCTTCAAATGTTATATCTCTAGCATAACCGCATCCTTCATCATTCCAAACTGACAGTAGCCCTTGATCATAACATTGTAGCCAACAAGTCCAAGCTCTATGCCCTTAAAACAACATCAAAGATCTGATTAATATGTCTGTGAGATGTATCAACTCCTACCAAATATAGTTATGACAGGATACTGAGTGAAATCAACCTACATCCAGCATAACTTTAGTCCAAAAGTGAAGTTTCAATTCCGTTTAAACCAACCTTCAGCCCGATCCTAAAGAAACAATGAGCAACAAAGTATTGAGAGTTGAGAGAATAAACCCCAAATCATCAGTGAGTAGTGTGTGTTGAAGCTGTCTTCTTGAAATCAATCTTGTCGACTTTCACCTCTCCATCAATAAGTTCATAAACATACACCACCACACGCAATCCATCAATGTCCATGAGGACGAAGCTTGGGTTAACTTCGTAGGTGATGTTGTTGTACGCACCTGTCCTCAAGCTGCTGTTGCTGCAACTTCTCTGTAACTTGCGAATCCCTCCTTCCAAGCCTGACCTCTTCATCCTCATCACTCTTATCGTCATCCTCTTCCCCCTGTGCCCTGGCCGCAGTTTCTCTCACGCCGCCATCGAAGAAGAAATCATGAAGAAGGGAAGGAGAAAGAAGAAAAGGGGAAGAACTCGTTCTGTTGCACAAGAAAAGAAAGAAGGAATGGTTTTTGTTTTTATAGTGTGGGTGGCTATTCGCCCCCACTAAACTTCCAAATGCACCCACCCTCTTTCACAAAAATAAAACCCTAATCAATATCAAACCCAATGAAAACCTAGCTCAAGTCCAAAATAAATAAAAAATCAGCCCAAGCCCAAAAGAACAATAATACCAATTTATAAACTACCCCCACATTTTTATTCTATTTAGTAATGGCAAACAAAAAATCTTTTTCCCAATAAATGAGATTACAATATACGCCACAATTAATAAATAAGAAATTTTTATATTTATTTAATTAGACGGGTATTACAGGACGGGATTGGCGGGATTGAAAATCTTCATCTCATCCCATCTCATTCTAGATCGGGACGGGACGGGATCGGGATGGAATTATTCAATCCCATTAAGACCCGGAAAAATCGGGACGGGATCAGGACGGAAACGGGATCGCGGGATGGGATGCCCACCCCTACATGAACTTAATTCGTAACTACAGGCGGATCGTAATCATACACAACATCATAATATAACATATTCTTGAAACGAGAATCAATACGAAAATAACCAACTACGATAAAATTGAACAAAATAAAAGGTTTTCAATTTGCCCAACCCTGTGTCATAGCGACATAACCAACATATACAAACATCCAGTATTTACAAAGTATATAAAAAGTACAGTGAAAGCAAAACATACTCACACGGGGTGGACAATACTAAACAACACAAAACGAATCTATAATTGAAGACTAGGTCTAAGCACCACGATCAACAGGAACAACAACAATGCATGCATTCCAATAGAAGCACACCCCTTGCGGGATCAACAAAGCACAAAGCTAGCTGGTGCGAGTGAACTAAATACAAATAACAATACAATATGTAGGAGGAGTCCATGCCACATAATAATGAATAAGTGAGTAATCCTAGATGCATGATCCATAACATGAAAGTGGTGTCCCTATACAAGTTTCTAAAGTCTAAGTCACACCGTGCTCTAAGGATAATATTTATAGGTTCAAGCACCAATCCAAGGTATTCAAGAACAATAACTATAAGTTTACGAGATATGTTGGTCATTACAGGTGATTTAAACATGGTAAATATAAAGTGATGAAGACAAAGACAATATCGTAATCTTGCATAGCCTCCTAAGTATGGAAGTCAAGTCGAAACTATAATAAATTCCTATGTAAGTGTCTCATATCGTAGGTATCCGCATACCATACGAATGTGTCTCACCCACACACATCCCACAACGCGCACCAGCACCACTTCGTACTTGTTGGTATCTCAATGGGGTATCATCTGCCCGGATACAAACTCAAACGTTTCGAACGAATGATCTAATACGGCCAACCTAACACAAATCAAACTCAAGCGCGCTAAGAAAAAAAATGGGTAATCTCCGAAATACGTACTTCGGGATCCGTCCTATCCCACTATGTAGTGGCAAACAAGCATGCATGCACGCACTACGAGCCTATACATAATCTAACGTAACTGACGTATAACAATAATCAACTAGGCAATCCTCATAAGTTCGCGACTACACTAGGGTCCTAACTTGACCCAATTCACAACAATAAAGTCCCTCCAGTCGAACAATCATACCAGTTCAAGACTCAACAATCTAAGGTAAAACACATGAACTGATGACATATGCCATATTAAATAGTTTTTTCAGTGTTAATACAATTTTACAAATAAAAATCAGGTCATTAAATTGGAACACTAGTCTGAGTGTGTCATACCAAGCAGACTAAAAAACACAACATATAAGCCCAATGACATTATACCAAAGTCTAACACATTCATATTCAACCACTATTCTATTTCATTCATATATATCGTGCTTTCAGATAACTCAATACATAAATGCATTCATAAAGGAACCAACACAACAATCAAAATCTCCAAAACCTCATGAATGTCAAATCCCGAACTTGTGTTCAATCACACACAATCATCGGCATAATGCAACAATTCCATTCAAGATTTTTAAAATAAATATTTCTCAAAGTAAACATTATAGTTACACTCACCTGAGCGGAATGAGTTTTAAGAACCCAAATCCTATCGATCGAAGCTCTCAATTCGCACAACATTGAATTTGCGACTAAGGAAACTTCCCAAAATTGCAAAGACGGGCCCAATAGTGAACAAACTGGCCGAAAAGTGGAAAAATGAATAAGTAACAGTTGGCGCATGGCTGAAAAATTACTTACCGGCTAAGTAAATCCGCCAACCACACCGACGAACCCTAAATTTGCGACAACTCACTGAAAATCACCCTACTTCGGTCTAATCGTCTCCGAACAGCACAACAGGCAAGAGACTGGTCGAAAATAGGTCAAAGAACAACCGAAACTGTGAATCTCAGCTCACTCGCGCGATCACAGCTCGGATTCACGCCGGTGAACCTCCCTGTCGGACATGCACAACTGATTTTTTCATAAATTCAAGCCAACTACAAAAAGCACCCCTTGCATGTGGGGATTACTAGTTCAGACTAGGGTGTCGATGTGCTCTACGTGCGGGGATATTCAGTAATTTTTATTTTATTACACCAATTTAATAATAAGAAATATTACAATTTAATTTCTATACAAAATAATATAATTCTAAGAGCCAATGTATAGTCTATAAATAAATAAGGGGCTTTAAATAAATTATATTAGGGGTTTAGATATAATTAATAAATGTTTGAAAGATGTGTTTTGATCGTAAAAGTATGAAGTGTGGAGGGCAAAATTAAAAAATTTAAAGTTAGATGTAAGGGTTGTTTTATAATTTTTAAATAATTGGAGAGTTTGAAATAAATTATAGATGAGGCCTAGGTATAATTAATGAATGGGGCATTTTTATAATATATAGATGAGGCCTAGGTATAATTAATGAATGAGGTCTAGGTATAATTAGATGTTGGGGCATTTTTATAATATATAGATAATTAGATGATTTTAATCAATTATGTTAGGGCCTTAAGTGTGGTTAATAAATGTTTAAAGGGGATAAGTTTAAATATAAATAGCATGAGTTTGAGAAGGCGAAGTAATGCACGGTGTCGTTGGCGCTGCAGGAGCGAGGATGTGCATCGAGCGGGGTGGTGCATTTGGTTTTTTCTTTCTTATTGGGTCTTTAGCTTACAAGACTGGATTGACAGTTTTGTGATTGGTGGTTGCATAATTTGGATGGGGCACAATATTTGGTCCGAGTTTTTGTTTTGGTTTTAATACGGGTAAAATCGTAATGTACCCCCGTTTTGATTGTAAATCGATTTAAAAAAAAATAGGCGAAGTAAAAATTATTATTGAAATTCTAAACATTTAAGGACATATATATATTTTACAAATAATTAAGGGTTTCGAATAAATTATGTTAGAGGCTTATCTATAATTAACAATATTGAGACGGTCAGATTTGATTGTAAATAATATGAATTTGAGAGGGTGGAAATGTACAAAAAGTGTTTTATTTCAAATTACAAAATACCCCTGTGACTTTTCACCTACCATTTGTTTTTTATTGCAACAAGTAAGGAATTGATAGGGCATTTTGGGTATTGCAAAAATCGGGACGAAATCCACAAAACACGGTTCATAAGCAGAGCTGACGTTATACTGTACAAACTAGGGTGTTGACATGCTTTACGTGCGAGGATATTAAATAATTTTTATCTTATTATGAAAATTTAATAATAAAAAACATATAATTAAATTTTTATACACAATAATTATATATAATTTTAAGAGCCGATGTATAATTTATAAATAAATAAGCGACTTCAATAAATTATGTTAGGGAATTAGCCGTTAGGTATAATTAATAAATGTTTGAGAGGGGTGATTTTGATTGTAAAATATGAAATATGAAGGGCAAAATGAAAAATTCAAAAGTTAAATATAAGGAACGTTTTATAATTTCTATATAGAGTCTATGTATAATTAATGAATGTTTCCAGGATGTTGGTTTTAATTGTAAATAGTTTAAATTTGAGAGAATAAAATGGTAAGACGATGTAATAGTATTTTCACTTGAATGACATTTTAGCAAATTTTTACTTTTTTCTTTTAATTACTACGAAGTTGGAAGGGTAAAAATGAAAATAAAAATCAGGACAAATACACGCTTTCACTATACTTTTAGTGTTAGTCATTAGTAGAAGACAGGAATATCTTTTTTCCCGAGCCGAGCGATGCGCCAGTATTTGGGATTTGGGACTTTGGGAGTCAGGTGTGTGCCTTAAGACTGTTGAACCGCACGTGACGAATGGAAGGGATCGTAGCCGAATAGAACGAAAACAATTAATTAAAACAAAATAAAACAGTTAGTCTGTTTAAACGGCGATCGTCAGCAGCAACGTGCTCTATTCCAATCTAGTGAGAAGAGACGAAACGTTGATTTTGTAGAGAGAGAGGGGAAAGCGTGAAAATAATGGAGACGTACGCAACAAGTAAACAAATCCATCCATCCATTCGTCCTCTCGCTTCAATTATTGTTGTAAGGTATGGAAGCTAGCTTGTTGGATTGGTCAACACTTGGGAATAAAATTGAGACGCCTCTGCTCTTGTCTCGTCGTCTCGAATTCTCTCCTTCTCGATAGCTGGCGGCGATCCATCCATCCATGATGTCCATTGCTACTACTCAGCTGTGTTTGGTGGTGGTTATTACTCTCTTTCTTTTTCAGTCATGTCAGGCAAGCAAACTCGCAATCTGATCAATACTTACCCTTTCTTTCTCCGCTTTGTATTGTATAATAATTCCTGCTTTCTGCTTCTTTTTTTTCGTCATTGATTCTTGCTGTCCTTGATGTATGGATGGATGTTTCTCTAATTATTCAACTCAACTTTCTAACTAATCGACAGATATATACTTAGATGTGTAGTTGATCTCCTCTTAATAGAAATAGAGATTATCCCCTACAAAAATTCAGTGTATTTGAAACAGATGACAGCTATCCCTACTTCAGATCCGTTTTATTTGCCACTGAAATTTTAGACGACATTGAAATTAATTGAGATAAGAGACAGGGGGCGAGGGGGCAGCTGCCCCCTTCAGCTTTTAAAATATATTACATACTTAATCTATAAAAATTCAATTTAAAATGTATATAATACAATATATAAATTGTTCATTCAATTATTTTTACATCGTTTGATTGGTGTAGTGGTTGGAAGTTTGTAAATTTTCGTAAAAGTTCGATACTATTTTTATCATTTTTTTATTACATATTACATATTTTTTTTTATGGCTATTCACTATACATTTTTATTGTTATTGATAATTACTATTTTTATCATTGTTAATCGTCTAATTTTTCTTATTTTCAATATAATTTTATAGTAATTGCAAATATTAAAAAAAATTGTTTAGTTTAATAAAATTTATTTTTGGTCCTCTCGAAGCGTATGATTTTTTTTTTTATGTCTACGCAATTTTTTCATTGTGACATTTCCCTATTTTTTTTGTTTTCAACACAATTTTATATGTAATTGCAAACATTAAAGTTCACAAGTGGCATAAAACCTCCCACCAAAAAAATATTTGAAATTAATATCTAAAATAATAATTAAAGAATTCAATGAAAATAATATAAAATTTGAGCATTGTATAAACATTTTTGATGAAATTGTATTAGGATCTTATTATGTTCGTAAATTTTCGATTTTTTTTAGCTTCAATTAGATATTTATCCTAATTATTTTGTAATTTTAGTTATATATTCTAATTATTACGTTCGTTTGCCCCTTTGCTAAGATTATTGATATTGTGACCTTATTTTGGCTTAATTTTGATATATGCAAATTGCGCCCCCCCCCCCCCCCCTTCTTGACTATAATCTTGGGTCCACCACTAATAAGAGATGCTGGACTATCTCTCTCTATTGTATATCTACAATTAACTCAACCTCCTCCATGCCCTTACCCTTGCGTGTTTCCTCATCCTGCAGGTGAATGCACTCAAACCCATTCCTTCAATCAGCTCGTCTAACTCTCAGATACTTCAGGTATCACTGCTTCTTCACTCTGGATTTTTAACTATCTTCACTATGGATTTTGGATATTTTGATCTCACTTCTTTCCATCTATATTCATGCAGGACTCAATTATAACGCAGATACATGCTGACCCAAATGCTGGCTGGAAAGCTGCAAGAAGTCCTCGTTTTTCCAACTACACAGTGAGTCCCATGCGGCAAGACTAGCTCAACTTTTGCTTTTAATTTTAGTTGTTAAGCATGACTTGCTAACATTAATTTCTTTTCTTCAATATAGGTTGCACAATTCAAGCGCCTCCTTGGAGTGAAACCAACGCCTCAGAATGTTGTAGCCAACATTCCTGTAATTACCCATCCTAGATCACTCAAGTTACCTAAGCAATTTGATGCAAGAACGGCATGGTCTCAATGTAGCACCATTGGCAAAATACTTGGTTAGTTACCTCAACACCTTTTTTCTTTTTTTTATTCTTTTTACGATTCGACTTCTCTGAGATGACAAGTGACTGACCACCTCTTTTATCTGCAAATCAAAACTGGTCTACCTTCAAACTTCCGGATAAAAAGATCAGGTAATTCTTTTGATTTTGACAATCACGCTTACTTTCAGGAAAAAAAAAAAATTTCTTTGTCTAATATGTACACAATGCAATCCTATTTAAGTGACTAAAGGAAGTGCAGTTGGTTCAATGTTGATTTTATTGAGAGACTAAAATCCAATCCATTGTTTATGTGCCCTGACCTGTTATCTATGTGAAATTTTTTCCCCTATCTATGTAGATGATTATTTAACGCTATAGAGCAATGTTGCAATCATTGAGTGTCATCTAGTATAAGCATGAGGGGGCGTATTGAGAGGCTGAACTCCACTTCCATTCTTCATGGGCCTTGACCAATGGTCACGCCCCAATTTTCGAGACGTCGAAATATCTAGATAACTGAGACGTGACACCACCCTAAATTTTTTTCCATTTACTTTCCACTGGTTGCACTAGCTAGCACAAGATACAATAACCTAAACCAAACATCACTATGCACGGAAGCGACCATAATATCAAAGTTGCATCAGTCTTCACATTCCCACCTAAGTCACCTTGACTTCAAAATACAACCAAAACCCAAAAACTGAGAGTTCAACCTACCTCTCTGATGTACAACCTCGCAGACGATCACTTGATTACTTCGTGTCTCCGATGACATCACCACCACCTGCATCCAGGTAGGGATACACCCATTTGTCACAAAACAAACAAACAGGTCAGCACTATCTGGTACGAGGAGAAACAAACTACTATTTCCCAAATTAAGGTATAATATCAAATAATAAGAGAGATAAATAGGTGCCAATGACTTACAATCAAGAAAGCACAGACTCTTCAAAAACTTGTTATATCCGTGTCCGACACGTATTCAACACACGACACTTGCTCGACACGCGTCAGACACTTGGTCAACATGTCGGCAAGTGTCAGACACATGGTCAATGTGGTCAACGTGTCGAACACGCCTTTGATACACTTGAAACTTGGTCAGGGCACATGGAAGACTCAAAAATCAACTTTGTTTTATTTTTTTACATTTAGATGTTTGCAAATAACCACATAATATAATGGTTGTTTAGGGCAAAAAGCCACTAAAAAATAGAGATAGTTATGCTTCTTCTCAGTGTTATACGAATTGTTCCAAATCGCTGATTTGACTCGAATCGGTACACCATCGATTTGAATCACTGATTAAATCGTGATTCTCCCAAATCGGAGCAAATCCTCCCCGATTTAAGGAGTAAATCGCCAAATCGCGATTGTTACAAATCGTCCGATTGTGTTGAAAATGAATACATACAAAAAAAAATCAAGAAAAGATGGGGAAGAACTGAGAAAAGAGGGAGAAATACCCGTTTAATCGATTTTTCCCTCTCGAAGGGAATTGATTTACACCCCACGCTATAGATCTCATCGACTGTTGTCTCTATTGATTCACGATGACGATGAAAACCCATCGTAGTTGATTTGTTCACGATGACAATGAAAACCCATCGCAATTCTCTCGTGAAACCCAAGGGATAGGGATGGCAATGGGGAGGATTGGGCCGGATTTGAGCAAATCCATCCCCGCCCCGTTAGGAAGAACGGATCCCCAAATCCGCCCCGCCAATCCGTTTATAAATTTATTTAAAACCCACCTCCGCCCCGCACGGATTGGCGGATATCTGCCCCGCCCACATACCCGTTAAAAAAATTTCTTCTTAAGCATACAATAAATTCATACAAAAAATTACATACAAAAAATACAATCGGAAGATACATACAAAAAAGCATACAATAAATTGCAAAAAAAAATAAAAAAATCGATCTACAGAATCTGAGAGAGTTCCAGAACATGGGGAGATTTTTGTTTGCTCTTGTGTATAATATTTTCTTTATCAAGGTGAGGTGTTATTAGCCTTAAATTTTTAAAAAACATTATTTATTCTTAAGCCCCTCGTTTGTGTCCCATCCAAGATTAACAAAAACCAAGAAAATGTGGTTTTCTTTTCCATTCCCAATATTTTGTGTAAATTAACATCTAGCTAGGGCTAGGGTTGCTTTTTGACCAACTAGGGTTAGAGATAGATAGGGACTAGATGAGACTTGAGAGAGACTTTAAATTGAGTTGTAGAAAAAAATAGCACAAGAAACAAGTACGAAGGAAAAGATGTTTGAGTAATTATTTGCATGAAAAGAATTTATATAACATATAATATATATAGTATTATTAATATATAATATATAACAAAAAAATAAATAGAATTAATACCATTATATATAATATATAGTATTATTAATAAATCTTACGATTTACAATACGATTTACGATTCACTAACATTGCTTCTTCTTAATCTGTGCCTTTTATTTGCTCTCATTTCCTTCTTCTCTCCTCTACTTCTCTACTATACCTTTTTTCTATTTTAATTTTTTCTTTCAACGGTGTCATCTTCTTCAAGACACTCTAAGAAGGCACTTTATTAGATTATTATTTATATTTATATGAGTTATTAACAAATAGTATGTCGTGTCGACGTGTCCCCGAGTTCTAATTTTTGGAAAATAGTCGAGTCGGTGTGTCGTGTCTGTATCCGTGCATCCTTGCTTACAATGCAGTACTATTTTCATTTCCAATGCCCCATTTGGATGTAAATATTCACATGAGATGCTATATGAGTTCATACAATATATTTTCCTGCAATTGCACCTAGTCCGTCGTGTCGAACACGTCTAACCTTGACATGCCTCTATACACACACTGATGCCAGTCCTGGCATGTACGTTCCCCAGCGAGGTGCCGCCTCTAGGACATACATGTTGCCATGGAAGATCGATCGTGCGGCCCAATCATAAATCATAGTGCGCATTGGGGACATTCAACCTGATTAAAAGCCCAAACATCCTCAAGGCTGAGGTAGTGATCAACCGCATCGGGAGTTCCTTTCTTGGATGGGGGGAATCAAAGATCAAGCATCCTCAAAGCCGAGGCAGTAATCAACTGCACCTGGAGTTCCTTTCTTGGATGAAAGATCCACCTCGTTCTCAAGGCCACGGTGCTACTCCCTAACAAGGTTTCGCGTAGTTCCTATTGTTGAACAGGTGATACGCACCAAACAAAGTATACACATCCATCTGGCTAGAGTTGTGGGAAATATAATCTAAATGATGCAAGTCCATGATCGAAATACATTGGTCAACACTATAACTGAAATGATCACATGACTTCTCTACGACATGCCATGGATGCTCAATTTTTCAATTGCTTTCATATATCATTCCACATCCCAAAGCAAGAACCATGAACCTTATAGCTTTTCAGCATTCATGCAATTATGCTAAATGTCAGTATCTAACATGGTAGATTTACATACTACATGGCATTAAAGCATATCATTTCAAATATTATGCTATAACCAAACATTCAAATTGCATCTACCACAATCTTCGACTAGCATTCAGCAAGCACACAAACTCCAAACTCACTAACTACCAATCGAAATACCCAAAACCATGAATATTTTCGATTTTGAAGACTCAGATGAAATTTTTTAGAAAAGTTCCCTTAGCAATGACTTTAAAGACACTGATGAAAACCTTAGGAGAGTTTTGTGAAAATTGAATTTTAAGAAAACCATTAACCACAATTTATTATCTCATTCCCGCAACAATATTTTGAAAAAAATTGTATTATTAAAATACCATTACACAAATTAAAGGAATGTTCTCACTCACTCACTCACCTGAGCGGAATGTGTTTTCGGAACCCAAATCCTACTGACCGAAGCTCTCAATTCGCATAACAGCGAATTGGCGACTAAGGAAACTTCCCAAAACGATGAACTAAATCTGGTGACCACTCCGACGAAGCCCAAAATTCGGCGAATAATCACCGAAAATTACCTACTCCGATCCGAACAACACAACAGTCCGGAGATGGTCCAAAAATAGGTCATAGAACAACCGGAATCGATAATCGCAGCTCACCCGTATGATCGCAACTCAGATTCACGCTAGTGAACCTCCTTGACGAACATGCACAACTAATTTTTCAAAAATTTTAGCCAACCACAAACCACCCTTGCATGTGGGGTTTCTAGGTTCCAACCAACGCCCCAACCACTACTTGAGTGGTTGATTGGAGCAACGCTGCTCGCTCCGGCAGTAACAGCTCCTATCGAGTCCTTTCACTGATTTCTCTATTTTTAAGGCGAAAAACTCGATCAAGAAGGAGATGGGAGAAAAGGAAGAAAGATGAGGAAGATAATAGGAGATTTGGGGGGGAATGAAATTAAAAAAACTCACGAACTCACGCCGGAGAAGACAAACTGTCGCAGGGGGGACGTTCTGTAAAGGGAAAAGAAAAGAGGAAGAAGAGGAAAAAAGGGATATCTATTTTATAGTTGGGTGGCTATTTGCCCCCACCGACTTTCTAATAGCACCCCACCTTATAAGATAAAAAAAAAATTTTAAATAAATCCAGAATTTTTTTTTTAATCTCTTAAATTCCAAGAACTTTTAAAATCATTGTTTTAATCCAAAAACTCTAAAATTAAGCAAATGAAACAACCAAAAAACTACGGGTGTTACACCAATTGTCTGTTGGATTTGCTTATCTAACAGCTTAAGCTTTTATAGTAGATTAGATTTTTCTGTCCTAGAAACTTTTAAGGACTATAGTCTAAATATTGATCTAGGCTAAACATAGCTTTGATGTTTCTCAGTTTTGCTAATTGTATGTATCAATGGAGCAGGGGCACTGTGGTTCATGTTGGGCCTTTGGTGCAGTTGAGTCATTATCTGATCGTTTCTGCATCCATTTCGGCATGGTAGGTTCCACTGCATATCAGATAGTATGTTTCAGTACTTCGCATTTTTAATATGTTCTTGGATATTGGTGCAGAATATATCCCTCTCTGTCAATGACCTCCTAGCTTGTTGTGGCTTTATGTGTGGAGAAGGATGTGATGGGGGCTATCCCATAGCAGCATGGAAATACTTTGTCCGTCATGGTGTTGTCACGGAAGAGGTTCATCATTTTCTTATCTCCTTATTACATAATGTCCATTTCTATTCTAAATACGCTGTGTTTGGTTTTAAAAATAAAAATCCTAAAAAAAGAAAGAAAAGAAAGAACGAGAGAGAAAGAGGGCAAAGGTTGAAGATGAGTGCCCTTTTTGGTTTTCCACCAAGATATTCATTTTCCCCAAGTACAATGGCAAAGACTATGGCCTTAAAAATGTGGCTGAAGTAGTGGATGCATGAAAAAATATACAAAACCTTCTATAGTAAGTTTGGGATGAGGATGCACACACGGATACGATAAAACTCGACAATATTTAAAAAATTAGGACTCGACGACACCTCACATCTTTTTTTTTTATTATTAAATAATTTGTAGGAACATAGACAATAGTTAATGAAACAAAAAAAAATTGAATAGGAAGAATCAGTAACATCCTCCATCTCTTTTGCAAGTAGAAAAAATAGGAAAAAAAAAACATATAAAAGAAAAAAAGTATAAAGGGGAGAAGATGACATACTGTTGCAAGAAAAAAAAAGTAGAGTCTTGCACCCTCAAAATGTAAAAAACAAAATACAATTGATTGTCGAGACTGAGTTTTAGGTGTGTTCGAGGTGTATCCAACACGTTGACCATCAAAGGCATGTAAAGCGAGTGTCGGATACATATAGGACACAAGTGCGACATTTTTTCCAAAGAGTGTGCTTCCTAGCCTGTCATATAATTTGTTATTTCCTTCTGCCACATTTACCTTAAATATTCATAACCAACCACTGTGTGGGTTTGCGGTGAATAGAGAGCCTTTTCATTTAGATGCCTTAATGGTACTTCAATCCACATGATATTTCTTTTTGTTGGAAACCAACAACTAAAACAGCAAAGATCATCTGGTCAATCCCTTCAAAGATGTAGTGAAAATAAAAACGAGATTATGCTTTCTGCTATTGGGTGTTGGGGATAGTAGGGAAACAGAAACACTCCATGCCTTCAGAAAAATTAAAGGGGAAAGTGTTTGCAAAATATAAGAAAATTACAAATTCAAAACTATTGATAAACACCAAGAAAATTCAATAAAGCAAAACCCAAATATGTTTCCATTTTTCGTTGAATCAAACAAAGGAAAAAGGCATCCCATCGTTATTTTGCACCCAACAAATCAGATAGCAAACACATTATCTGGATGGAAAGGTCACGACATTAGAAAGTAGTTTCGATGCAAAGAGAATCCATGAATCAAATTCAGCAGATTTGAGTCTTTCCCTGATTTGTTCTCTTCAGTTTTTCACCTCTACAATAACAGTGAGGCTGGTGTTATGACTCAAGTTATCAATGGTTTGTCATCTGGCAGTGTGATCCTTATTTTGATGACATTGGATGTTCTCATCCTGGTTGTGAACCTGCATATCCCACGCCAAGGTGTCATAAGAAGTGTCAAGAGAAGAACCAAATCTGGACGGAATCAAAGCATTTTAGCGTCAGTGCATACAGAATCAGTTCCAATCCTTATGATATTATGGCAGAAATCTATAAGAATGGTCCTGTCGAGGTCGCCTTCACTGTTTATGAGGTAAAAACAAGATTGCCTCATTTTTTTGTTTTCCTAATAAAATGTTGAGCTTTCGGTGATTATGCATGATTTTGTTTTTCTTGTTTCCACACTGACTTCAGTTATTGATATTATTTCTTGAATCCTTTGCAGGATTTTGCTCATTATAAATCGGGAATTTACAAACACGTTACAGGGGGAGTCATGGGAGGCCATGCTGTGAAACTGATAGGGTGGGGGACTTCTGATGCTGGAGAAGATTATTGGGTATATCACTTTCTCAAAATAA
Source organism: Berberis vulgaris (assembly GCA_963556465.1). Taxonomy (NCBI): domain Eukaryota; kingdom Viridiplantae; phylum Streptophyta; class Magnoliopsida; order Ranunculales; family Berberidaceae; genus Berberis; species Berberis vulgaris. Next base: position 106,445,522 of record OY747125.1, on the reverse strand, counting down.
ATAATATGTACTGAACCATTACGTGTCTTGACTTGAGAAATTTTCATTGTTTCAGCTTCTGGCAAATCAATGGAATAGAAGCTGGGGTGATGTATGTTTCTTTGCACTTCTTTCACCATTAACGGTCATGTTTCAATTTACTTTCCTTTTCAAGTGACGTTGCAATTATCTTTCTTTGCACTGTAGGATGGTTACTTCAAGATCCGGAGAGGAACAAATGAATGTGGAATTGAAGAAGATGTTGTTGCCGGTCTACCTTCTTCCAAGAACTTGATTAGGAAGTTTTCTGGTATGGACGCAAGGAGTGATATGTCAATATGATTGTAATTATATTATTTACTGGTATTAGTATGTATCTTTTTCCATTAATGAATAACTGTAACTATTTGGTTGGTTGTAAGAAAACAAACTTGGCAATGAAGCCATGATAGTTAAGTTGTATGTACTGTTAGCCCTCTATGCATAATCAGTTTATAACGATTAGAATTGCCTTGTTCCCATGTGATATACCAGTTTCTTGAATATTAATGATAGCAAAGCTTGTATAAACAAATCTACAAAATTGTCAGTGAAACAGATCTGCTAAACATTTTTTCCCCTATCAATTCTCATGTCAAACCAGATATATTACCTTGCAAAAGAAATGGAGTATATTTGTAAATTATGGATACAAACTCTGCTTGTTATTAAGCATAATAGAATCTTAAAAATTAGAATACTGGATTTTATGATGGTTGTTGAGATCAATGTTGAAATCTTATGTGACTGATTAGAGAGGTCACGTAGCTAGGTAAAACCTTGGGAGTTTAAACTGTTTCTTGGAATAGCGTGTTGAAGGAAACACTTAAACTGTAAAAATTATTGGGTCTGGGTGCTTCATTTGTTTAATGTTTGACATTATAATCAAGATTTATGTTTAAACTATGTACGCTTGCTAAATGATACGGAGTGGGTGCATGTGTGGGTGCTTGTTCCAATAGCGGATCACACCCCTAAATAATCCAATTAAAAAAAGATTGCTGATAAAATGTGTTACTATCTTTGTGCTGATCCAAGTTCAATGAGTCATCATGTCCAAGCTTTTGATGCAGTGAAAAAGGTTTAGAGGTAGATATTCATATTTATTTATATTTGTAGTTGATCTGGTGATCGATAGCCAAAGAGAGACGTTATTTGTCAGCTGTATTGTTGGGTAATATTTAATTAGAATTTCTGTTCTTCAAAACTTAAAAAAGTAGTATGCAGGTTAATTGGGTCAAACTTAACAATGAAGTCGTAACTATTGGAAGTGAGGCACACACTCTGAGTTTGGGGGTTTCTCTACGCAAACAAACGGAGAGGGATGAGTACCATGTGGTCATCCAGCAAAATCCATCCTTGTACATTTTTCTAAAGATAAAGAGATGGAATTTTATGTATTGCTTGCTGCAGCAACACCGGCACTTCTCCTCCATGTTCTCCACAGTCAAAAGTCTACTTCTAACCATCCTATATATCCTCCTAATCTTTGATGAAGCTTGCCTCTTCCTTCTCTACACATACACTTTCTGTCATCTCCTCCCTTGGGTTGAAATAAACAGCCACCCATCTCCTCTAGTGAGTTAAGTGAGGTGCGCCATGGCTAGTGGGGTGGGGCTCACTTTCTCAGATCAATGCTACTATGAGAAGAGACAAGTGTTCCTTAGGAGCTACCAGTTCTGTCGGAAGGAGGACGCAAGTGTTGTAGAGAGGATCAGGACATCATTTGTCTCTGTGAAGAGGGCCATCTGGTTCAAACTTCGACTGGCAAGGAGGTTGCCCAGGCTGATTCGATTGAGGTTCAAACATCCCCTGTATCATCGCCATGGACACGTATGGAACCGTAGTAGAAGGTTTCACTATTACCTTTTGGCTGACCAAAATCACTAAAATAAGTTTTCCTCGTCCTCCATATCTTATCTTGTCGTTTTGGATTCATAGGAGGACAGGGCCACCTGAATTGATTCAAAATGCTTCTCTTAGTTATTTCATTTTGAGATGATGGATAAATTATTCTTGTTTTTATCACAGTTATATAGGAAGAAAAAATGGATATCTATCTTTGTGCCAATTGTCAATGCATGCAATGAGGAAACCAGAAGCTTGATGCTTCATGCTTCGTTCTCTCAGCCATTTTTTTTTCTCTCTCTTTTGCTGGGCACACAAGTCGCTAATGCTTATTTAGAAAAGAAAAAAAATTTGATACACTTCTTTGTTATGTCTCTTTTGTTTTGGAGTGTTTGATTCAATTTTTAGAACCAATTGATAAATTTTATAGTTGGGTGTATGGTCATTTAAAATTTAGGATATGACTTGTATTTTTTTTTTTCCAGTGTAGGGTATGGAGATAAATTGTTTTTCAAGTATACGAAAAAGTAATGATTTGGGGTATACTCTGTAAATAAATTTGACAATCAGGGCATGGTTATTTAGAATTTAGGATTGGACTTGTAGGGTTTTTTTTTTAGGGTATGAGGAATAGATTATTATTTTTAACTATATGAAAAAGTAATGATTTTTCAGAATATACTTTGTAATCATAATTAGGTTGTGGTTATTTAAAGTTTAGGGTATGACTTGTATTTTTGTAGGGTATGGAGAATAAATCAATTTTTAAGTACATGAAGAAACATTGGTTTTTCAAGGTATACTATGCAAATGTATTTCAAAATTAGGGTATGGTTATTTAAAATTTAGGGTATGGAATTATGAATATTTTTTTATGAAGTATACCCTCATAAATTATTACTCTCATATACTTGAATAATAGTTTATTCGACATACCCTGAACTGAACGAAAATTGACATAGTCATACCCTAAAGTTTATATCCATACCGTGATTGATGATTGTGAAATTAATTTATAAAATGTACCCTTAAAATCATTACCTTTCAAATACTTCAAGAACAATCTATTCTTCATACCTAAACCAATATTTTTTTTTCCAGTCATAGCCTAAAGTTTAAACAACCATACCCAATAATCACATGCATTTGTGAAAAAGTAACAAATTTTAGTGTTTAGTTGTAATTGGATATGACAATCAAGTTATTGTAAGAATTGATTAAACTTTCTCTTAATTTTGGGTATGGAGGGTAAAAACATGTATTTTGATTGATAATAATCTCATTTTAAGGAGCCTCCAAAATTCCTTGCAGATTTGGAGATGAACTTGTTCAGGACTGCTACCCTACTTTAAGGCTCAGTACACTTTTGATGTAGGTAGGCGATTGCATTGCATGTTTACAGTGCTTGTATTTGTTTCGGATCAGCTTCAACTCCTATTTGGTTGACCATGTACCCAAGGAATTTTCCCTACTCTACTGCAAATGTACACTTTTATGGATTGAGCTTCATTTTGTACTTGCAGAATTGGGAGAAGGTTTGTTGTAGGTCATTGATGTGGTTGTCCTTGTGTAGGCTTTTGATCTCTGACTGTTGACCAGGCGGTGGTACGTTGCACTTGTGTTCTTTAATCCGAACGACATCACCCGATAGTAGTACGTACCTCAATATGTTACGAAGGATGTCTTCTTCTGGTCTGGTTGATGCATCTGTATTTGGTTGTAAGCGGAATATGCATCCATGAAGCTGATGAATCCATGTTCTGAAGTAGCGTCCACTATCTTATCTATACGCGAAAGTGGAAAGCTATCTTTTGGGCAGGTTTTGTTGAGGTCCGTGTAATCCACGCAGACCCTCCACTTCCCTTTTTTTATTAACCAGAATTGTATTGGTCAGCCAGTCTGGATAGTGGGACTTTTTGATCATTCCTGCATTCAGTAAGCAATGCACATTCTCATTGATAACCTGATTGCATTCTGGAGCGACTGACTTTCTTTTATGTGTGATGACGGAGAGGTCAATACCCATTATGTCCTTCATTGTCCAGGCGAATATGTCCTGATTGTCTTTCAACAGCTGGATTACCCCCTTCTTGACTATAATCTTGGGTCCGCCACTAATAAGAGATGCTGAACTATCTCTCTCTATTGTATATCTACAATTAACTCAACCTCCTCCATGCCCTTACCCTTGCGTGTTTCCTCATCCTGCAGGTGAATGCACTCAAACCCATTCCTTCAATCAGCTCGTCTAACTCTCAGATACTTCAGGTATCACTGCTTCTTCACTCTGGATTTTTAACTATCTTCACTATGGATTTTGGATATTTTGATCTCACTTCTTTCCATCTATATTCATGCAGGACTCAATTATAACGCAGATACATGCTGACCCAAATGCTGGCTGGAAAGCTGCAAGAAGTCCTCGTTTTTCCAACTACACAGTGAGTCCCATGCGGCAAGACTAGCTCAACTTTTGCTTTTAATTTTAGTTGTTAAGCATGACTTGCTAACATTAATTTCTTTTCTTCAATATAGGTTGCACAATTCAAGCGCCTCCTTGGAGTGAAACCAACTTCTCAGAATGTTGTAGCCAACATTCCTGTAATTACCCATCCTAGATCACTCAAGTTACCTAAGCAATTTGATGCAAGAACGGCATGGTCTCAATGTAGCACCATTGGCAAAATACTTGGTTAGTTACCTCAACACCTTTTTTCTTTTTTTTATTCTTTTTACGATTCGACTTCTCTGAGATGACAAGTGACTGACCACCTCTTTTATCTGCAAATCAAAACTGGTCTACCTTCAAACTTCCGGATAAAAAAGATCAGGTAATTCTTTTGATTTTGACAATCACGCTTACTTTCAGGAAATTTTTTTTTTTCTTTGTCTAATATGTACACAATGCAATCCTATTTAAGTGACTAAAGGAAGTGCAGTTGGTTCAATGTTGATTTTATTGAGAGACTAAAATCCAATCCATTGTTTATGTGCCCTGACCTGTTATCTATGTGAAATTTTTTCCTCTATCTATGTAGATGATTATTTAACGCTATAGAGCAATGTTGCAATCATTGAGTGTCATCTAGTATAAGCATGAGGGGGCGTATTGAGAGGCTGAACTCCACTTCCATTCTTCATGGGCCTTGACCAATTGTCACGCCCTAATTTCCGAGATGTCGAAATATCTAGATAACTGAGACGTGACACCACCCTAAATTTTTTTCCATTTACTTGCCACTGGTTGCACTAGCTAGCACAAGATACAATAACCTAAACCAAACATCACTATGCACGGAAGCGACCATAATATCAAAGTTGCATCAGTCATCACATTCCCACCTAAGTCACCTTGACTTACAAAATACAACCAAAACCCAAAAACTGAGAGTTTAACCTACCTCTCTGATGTACAACCTCGCAGGCGATCACTTGATTACTTCGTGTCTCCGATGACATCACCACCACCACCTGCATCTAGGTAGGGATACACCCATTTGTCACAAAACAAACAAACCGGTCAGCACTATCTGGTACGAGGAGAAACAAACTACTATTTCCCAAATTAAGGTATAATATCAAATAATAAGAGAGATAAATAGGTACCAATGACTGACAATCAAGAAAGCACAGACTCTTCAAAAACTTGTTGTATCCGTATCCGACACGTATCCAATACACGACACTTGCTCGACACGCGTCAGACACTTGGTCAACATGTCGGCAAGTGTCAGACACATGGTCAATGTGGTCAACGTGTCGGACACCTTTGATACACTTGAAACTTGGTCAGGGCACATGGAAGACTCGAAAATCAACTTTGTTTTATTTTTTTACATTTAGATGTTTGCAAATAACCACATAATATAATGGTTGTTTAGGGCAAAAAGCCACTAAAAAATAGAGATAGTTTATGCTTCTTCTCAGTGTTATACGAATCGTTCCAAATCGCGAGTCAAATCCAATTTGACTCGAATCGGTACACCATCAATTTGAATCACTGATTAAATCGTGATTCTCCCAAATCGGAGCAAATCACCCCCGATTTAAGGAGTAAATCGCCAAATCGCGATTGTTACAAATCGTCCGATTGTGTTGAAAATGAATACATACAAAAAAAATCAAGAAAAGATGGGGAAGAACTGAGAAAAGAGGGAGAAATACCCGTTTAATAGATTTTTCCCTCTCGAAGGGAATTGATTTACACCCCACGTTATAGATCTCATCGACTGTTGTCTCCATTGGTTCACGATGACGATGAAAACCCATCGTAGTTGATTTGTTCACGATGACGATGAAAACCCATCGCAATTCTCTCGTGAAACCCAAGGGATAGGGATGGCAACGGGGCGGATTTGAGCAAATCCATCCCCGCCCCGTTAGGAAGAACGGATCCCCAAATCCGCCCCACTAATCCATTTATAAATTTATTTAAAACCCACCTCCGCCCCGCACGGATTGGCGGATATCTGCCCCACCCACATACCCGTTAAAAAAATTTCTTCTTAAGCATACAATAAATTCATACAAAAAATTACATACAAAAAATTCATACATACAAAAAATACAATCGGAAGATACATACAAAAAAGCATACAATAAATTGCAAAAAAAAAATAAAAAAATCGATCTACAGAATCTGAGAGAGTTCCAGAACGTGGGGAGATTTTTGTTTGCTCGTGTATAATATTTTCTTTATCAAGGTGAGGTGTTATTAGCCTTAAATTTTAAAAAAACATTATTTATTCTTAAGCCCCTCTTTTGTGTCCCATCCAAGACTAACAAAAACCAAGAAAATGTGGTTTTCTTTTCCATTCCCAATATTTTGTGTAAATTAACATCTAGCTAGGGCTAGGGCTAGGGTTGCTTTTTGACCAACTAGGGTTAGAGATAGATAGGGACTAGATGAGACTTGAGAGAGAGAGAGAGAGAGAGAGAGAGTTTAAATTGAGTTGTAGAAAAAAATAGCACAAGAAACAAGTACGAAGTAATTATTTGCATGAAAAGAATTTATATAACATATAATATATATAGTATTATTAATATATAATATATAACAAAAAAATTTATGGAATTAATACCATTATATATAATATATATAACAAAAAAATAAATAAAATATATATATATATAGTATTATTAATAAATCTTACAATTTACGATTAAATCTAAATCTTACATGTTACGATTTACAATACGATTCACGATTCACTAACATTGCTTCTTCTTAATCTTTGCCTTTTATTTTGCTCTCATTTCCTTCTTCTCTCCTCTACTTGACGTGTTTCCAATTTATCATAGTTTTCATAACCATTCCTATATTCTCTTTTAAAGCGGTGTATGGCTTGGACCTTGTGTCAACTGAGTGGGTTGACTATTCGGGTTTTACTCTGCCCAACTGCAGCTTCCCGAAATCATGTTTGCCATTTTCGGACCTGCCACTGATCTGATGCCTTTTAGGATGATTGTTATCTACCCGCGACCTATCATCTTGCCTCATTTCTTCTTTTCTTTCCCGGTTCATTGGAAAAGACCTTTTGTTGGACTCGTTGTTCTTCTTGGCAGCCCATATTTTCAAGAGTGATATATTTTTGTGCACTTTTTAACACGACTGCCATGCTCTTTGGAGGCTCCAGAGTTAGAAAGTTGTAGAATTGTCATCATTTGAGTCTGGAAGTAAAGGTGGTCATAGTTGTGTCGTCACTGCATCCATCAATCACGATCAACTCGTCAGTGAATCGTGCAACGTATTCCCTGATAGTCATGTCAGGTTTTTGCTTGATGTGAAGCAAATAATGTAGACATTTTTTGATCCGTTGACTGCCAATGAATCTGATGATGAAGGTTGTGGCCAGTGCCTGAAAGAAATCTATCGATCGTGGCGGAAGGTTGTTAAAACAATTTACCTTCATGGACGTGAGGCTAGTTAGGAAGGTTCCACACATAGTGGAGTCTGAACCTTCTTTTAGCGCCATCACATGGTGAAAGTGGTGTAGGAAATCTAATGGATAAGTGGATCCATCATAAGATTCAAACTTTGTGGGACGAACTTCTTAAGCAGAAGGTTGTTCATGATTTGGTCGGAAAAGGGTGGCATGGCAAGTTATTACAACATGTTTGGATCCGTGACTCCAATCCTGAATGACATTTGTGGGGGCAAGTTCACCAATTTCAGAACCATCATCTTGCGGTTCATTTCTATCAAGGTTGAATCTTCGAAGCTCCGTAGGGGTTTCTTGGTTCTCTCGAGGAGGATTGGCGAAGTTCTCCTGAGGTGGATCTCTGACGTGCTTTGAACGTGTTCTTGTGTGAGCCTTTCGACCACTTTGGCGAGTTGGCCATGTGGGCAAAAAAACGGATCCACGCGATGATCCACTATCATTCCCCCAAGAGTAGGGGCGTGTCGAGGTTCCAGTTGAGTGGTATGGGCCACCATATGTCGTGGTGGTAATTCACTGCTTTGCACAACTGGTCCTCCCAATGCTGGATTAGGAATGTGTCCACCCGGCAGTTGAGATTCGTCAATGGAAGAGTTATCTTGAGAGTTCGTATGGGTTCATTTGCACCATACATTTTTTTGTTGGTTTGTTATAAGGAAACTACCAACTATGTTTTTCTTTTTAAGGAAATTGACGTTCCCCATGGATAGCCCAAACAAATGCGTCCAAATTTGTTATCCGATGCTTAAGTCAGTTAATTGTAGGAGAAAATAACTTGGACAGAGTATAGTTGTGATGTGTTTTCATACCTGATGCATTTTCTCCTTGTTTTACCTTATATAATAAGAGTAATCAACTCTGTATGTGACTTAAGCATGCATGGCGCAATGAAATGGGACATTTCTCACAATGGTCTCCTCAATTGAGATACGTCATTGAAGGAGATATTTTTGCCATGACTTGTGTCATTCGTAACGTCTACGTCCTTTGAGGGGAGAGGTTGTAGGCCCTGAGATTTGGGCCTTTAACCTTGTCGTGGTGTGTTACTAAATGCATCTTTGATCCTTATTGACTGAACTCGTTATCCATATTTGATTTGACCCATATGTCCCTAATGAAGGATGATTTGTGTCACGTATACGATCGCGATCGAATGACTATTTGATGTATCATCAACATACTAGTATCACCGACTGCATAATCTTTAATCAACAAAAAAAGGTCTTGAATAGCACTAGCAACACCATTGGTATTGATGTTTGACCAGTGTTCAGGACTTGAGATGGAGTTGGGAAGCTCAAATCGACTTCAGAAAAATTGCCAAAGGTGTACCAACTGAGTTGGTAGAGGTGTGGTGGAGAAATCACACGCCACAAATTCGAACCTGGCCGGCGGCAAGGGTGGGGAGGGTTAAGGTTAAAAAAAAAAAGAAAAAAAAAAGGACAAAGTTGTTTGTAATCACATGTCCTTGCTTCATAACTAGCTGCCCCCAAAATAACATGTTTTTGCTGCTACCTGTTACATTTAGAAGTGCATCAAACTCCATTATATTACAATTGTCATCCAATGCTTTGGTAGCCAATAAGACAAACCTGTTTGTGATCACAATATGCATAAGCTACTTCATTTTTCATCCAATCTTCTGAGTTGATTGAATAAGGGTGAAAAGATAAGATATTATTAGGTTGATGTCCTGGGATAGATGTTGGAATGTTGTCATGACAATGGGGGTCTTGATTTGTTGTTTCCTATTTCTCCCGCCATATCTCCAATTTGTGGTTGAGTTTCCTGCAACTTTTCTCAATGGACCATTGCTCTCCCTTGAAGAATACCATATTGTTTTTGGTTTCCCAAATAATGTAAATTTTTTTCTTAAGTTTGTAAACTTCCATGGATTGGAATTCTGTTACTTCCCATTCGTTCAAAATAGAAAATAATATAGTTGTCAAAAGATCTTTCAGGAAGTCGATTCCATTTAAGTGGACAAGGAGATGAAAGAAAATTTTTGGCAGTAAAATGAAAAAAAAAAAGATGAAGTTCATTCACCTGGTCATAAGACATAACAACATTTAGGATCAATATTTAGATGATGGTTTCTGAGGTTTACAGTAGGGGGGGAAATACTAACCATAATTTTCCATATCAACATTTTTTGTTCTTTTCGGAAAAGGGGTATTCCGTAAGTGTTTAAGAAATCATTTAATGAAAGGATCGTAGGATGAGGGGATTGTTTGTCCACTCCAGTTCAATAGCTAGAAAAATAATTGTAAGCCTTGTAAGCAAAGAATTGACCATTCTTTGTTGATTTCCAATAAGGTTGATCTACCTCAAGCTCTGAAACTGTCCAGACTTCATCAAATTTTTTTTAGTGATTTTTGTTCGTACATAGAATTGAAGCAAAGGAGCCTTCCATATAATTTTTATTTTAGATTTATGGTAGAAATTGTCGACAATTTGAAGGTTCTTTGGGGGTTGAAATCTCAAGTCATGCTAAGAGATGGCCATCAGGAGGCCAAGGTTCCTCCCATAAGAAAGTATATATAAGGCTCTTAAAAGCTGAATTTTAATCAGGATTCTCTTAAAAACTGAGTGCCATGATCCCGACCCATTTTTGAGTTAAAGTTTGAATAGAATTATTTGGAGTAGATGCTTCTCTTTGATTCCCATTGTCTGAGGGTTCTTGTGTAGATTATTTGGCAAGTTTTTGAAGTTTGAACAATTTTGTGGTAAATTTCAATTATTTCGAAGGAAAATTGTTAAATTGCAAGCAACAATACATGGGCATTTAATTGGCTCAATCGAAGTCCTTCTGCTTTGCCATGCATCACCATCCTTTCCCTTCCCTCTCTTTGTTTGGCACACTACTTAATGTTATTATGTCAACCATAAAAAATTATCCTTTTAAGTAGGACAAATTGACCAAAGTGATAGCATAGGCTAGCTGATGGGATAATTATGGGTATTGATGTGGATCACTGTTTGTATGAAAGAAGACATGCACATTTTCTCCACCAAATGATTGGGTTTGTATTTACATATCATTGCACATGGTCTCCCACATTATGATCTCTTAAAAATGTTGAATTATTATAGTATCAGAGGGCCTAATTAGTTAGCAAGCGAGGGCTAGAGAAGTAGAGAGTATGAATTTTTCATTTATAGTACGTAGCACCATGTGTTAAAAAGGAGAAGGCCATCATCCTCTATGCCATATGATAATTGAGCCACTAAAACTCAAAAGCCAGGTTAGATTTGTCTTGTGTGTTTGCTAATTAAAATAGTGGGTGGGCTATGCACACAAATGGAACCGACTGGTATTCTTTGAAGTAAAACATCAAGCGCTGGCCTATTGAGTTTTAGGTCATTCAATCAAACAAAACTCAAATTTAGCTTTTGAGTTTGGCTGTTAGAGATGAGATGCTTAGCATTTATTCTTCTTTCACTGATCATGAGCCACTCTGCTAGTCTAGTCTAGGTGCAAACTCTCACTAGTAGAAAGAATAAATGAACGCGGAGTTGGCCATGTGTTGCAAGGAATTAACAATTTAGCCAATTACGCAAGCTTTGGTTTCTTCCTTCTACTCCTTTGAATTATTTTAAGAACCTTGCAGATATTCCCCATATGCTTTTGCACATTCAATGAATCTCTCAACTTATATATAGAGTGCATGTTGTATATGTTTTATATTTTCAGTTCTAGCTACCTTGGGGAGGAAGAGAAGGAGATCAATACATATTGTTGTTATTGTTAGATGGGTTTTATCCAGGGACACCTACGAAATCATCAGTATAAGAAGCTTATCAGTAAACAAGATGAAAAGGTGATGGGAAGACGGAGGAGGCAGTGGGTGAAGAAAATAAATGGAAGACTGATTAAGGGTTTGAAACTATCATCATCGTCATCAGCTAGGAGATTGAATTGGAAGGGCTTCTCTTATAGAGTTTTATTGCTAAGAAGGATTGGCCAAATTTACTCAAAATTGTTGAATGCAGTGAATATGGATGGTTGTATTTATCCGACCATTGTCTTCACTTCTCAATGGGGACTTCCTTTTCTATCTCATAGTCATTCAGCTTCCATTTTGAGATGATATGTAGACTGTATTTGTCCAAAGATTGAAAACTAAGTTGTGTTTATCTTTATTCTTCTTCTTCCATTGATCCATTGAAATACATTAATTCTGCTCAATGTACATTGATTTGAATTCAAACAGGTTTAAAGTTGTTGGATTTGGGAGTTTTGAGAGACGTTGTTCTTGCCATATGGAATCCGCGTTTTTTGTGGAACTCGCAAAAAATGAAGCGTTTCCATGGAAGAAACATTAGCACCTTTTCTTTTCTCTTCTTTTCTTTTTTTCCCTCAAATAATGAATTTAAGAATTTTCAATTAGGAGAGAAGGGTGAGTGGACTAAAGATGCTTACATTATTTGGTTCTGGGTTATCCCAAAATAAAGGTAGAAGAGTATGTGAGCAGAGCAATCGGAGATCCAATCCCATGGTCTGCCTGCCTGCCTGCCATAGTACAAGTGTGTGGGCTTGACTTGAGGCCCATGAAGGCACGAGTTAATCCTAGTGGCGTCATGGATTGTTTGTTTGTTATTCTCATTTCTCAGTCTCGCTCACCTGAAAATGAAATCACAAGCAAGGACAATGGTAAAGAAAGAGGAGAAGGGATGATCGATGTGCTTAACAACGTAGGTAGGTGGTATTTGTTTTATTTTGTTTTGGGGTAATTACTTTAGAAAAGGGGAGGACTAACTACTGAGGAGGAGGGGTTGTCTGTCATGGTAAATAAATAGCATCAACAACAAGTGAAATTGAAATGATCATCAATCAATTGCACTTGCAACTGCATTTGATGGACGGTATGGTATGGTATGGTATGGTAGGTAGGTGGAGAGAGTAGGCCTCACCTCACCTCACCTCACCTCACCTTATGAAAGAAAGTAGGCGAAGAAATCGGGCAATAAAAAAAGAAGTCCAACCAAACTAAACTATTGGTCGCTCTCATTTGGGAATAATTGATTGATTGTTTTTCTTTCTGGGTGATTGATTGATCTCATCTCCTCTCAAATGTTATTATTTCTTGTTTCAGTGAGGCTGCCGGCTAATCCCCGATCATCAGCTTTATTAATTTTGTTTCCTCCATCTTCATCTCCGGATGTTGATATTGCTGTTACTGTATAAGAAGAAGAAGAAGAAAAAGGGGGAATTCCAAAGCCAAAGCCAAAGCGGTGATGATAATCTCGAAGAATTACTCTCCTCCTCAATCTCACACGTCCCCTTCGTCGTTGTTTATAGAAGAAGAAGTTGGTACCCCAACCCCACCAACCCCTTCTTCTTCGAAGATGATGAAAGAGGAGGAAAGTATAATAGGTGGAGGGGCCACGGAGGAATCAGATAGCAGGAAGTTGAGAAAGGTTAAACATGTGATTATGTTGCCATTCACAAAGGCTAAGAGAAGATTATGGGTGCACCAAATCAAAATGAATAGCAACAACAAACCTTGTTCATTTTCTTCTTCTTCTTCTGCGTCCGCCTCTGATGCTGCTGCCGCTGCCACAAAGACCACCATCACAAATCACGCCTCTCATCCTCCTGGAAAGAAGACCAAAAATAGTAAGTCCGAAAATAATAGTAATAGGAGTAGAAGAACAAGTAGCATTAGCACTAGTGGTTGTAAGAAGAAGCTGATGAGCCTCAACCTCTGTTTTATGCATCCCCTTACCAAAGGTGGGGGGGATTCACCTCCTCAATCCCAATCTCAAACTAGTGATCCCAACACTCCTCATTTCTCTTATGATTTCTTGAAAGCCCTTATTGAGACAAATGATTTCTCTTCTAAGGATTGCAATTCCCATTCCCATTTCTCACCTGCCTACTAGGAGGAGGACGCCTTCTGCTTCTCTACACATCATCATTAAACTCAACTCAATTGGGTGGTTGTTGGAAATGGCGTCATTCAAATCAATCTACGACATAGTAGAGGGAGTAGAATAATGAGCATATATAAAATACATACATTTGTGCCGTGGTACACCAAGGTGCACACTACCCATACACTTATACATACAGAGACCACCACAGAGAGACGAGAGAGAGTTGTGTGTGAGTGAGTGATTCAATACAACAAACAAGAAGCAAATGGAAGCAGCCAACCTTGTTTCTTTCTTTCAAGTTGGGTGCTGGAAGAATTTGAGATGGATGACATGCATTGCAGGATAAACACTAGTGTACATTCCAAACAGCATTTCTCTAATTGAGCTATCCCTGCTATTGGTATTGATTCGTGTCTTGTGTATAGTCATTCTTTTCCTTTGTGGTGAGTCCATACTAGTCCAATACATTTATGGATTCACTCATTTCTGTGTATCTTCTTTTCATCATCAAAAGGAAATTAAACACCACTTACTTACTCATGTTAATTATCATCTCTGGTCTTTGTGATTTCACAGCCTTGGTTTGGTTGTCTACTAAAAATGAACTAGACATCCCACTATTCATCCAAATAAAACTAGGCTAGGTAGTCCATTGGAAAATTAGAAAGCAGTGTATGGAGCTGGTGGTTTTTGCAGACCAGAAGACGCATTGTCTAGCAAATTATAATCAGAAAGAGATTGCCTGCTGCTCTATTTCCCGTGCTTCTTGTTATTAGAATGGTCATCAGATCTACTAACATTTAGGCAGCAATTAATACAGCCTTGTTAGTCCTCTACCTCTTTCAAAGCACTCCCAATTAGGTTAAGATGCAAGTCTGAACCAGACTCTTGACTATGTTATGTGGTTTATAGAATTAGAAACCTGCTGTGCACAAACTGTAATCCTACAGCTCATTAGATTCAAAAAGGTTTTTGACCGGCTTAGTTTGAAAGGATTTTCTCAATGTTCTCTTGAAACCAACAGTGTAAAAACACAAATGTTACAAAAGGCTGCTAGTATTACGGGAAAACAAAATACAAGAGAAGTTCATAGATTTATATTTCAAAGTTTGTTAAGTGAGGACAATGCCGGGAAAGAGATTCTCCAAAACCATGCAAATGCAGTTCCAAGTAGATGTTTTTTATGAGAAGGTGAAGTTTATGTGTGGCAGGCACATCCTTAACTGTAAGCTCCAAAAGTAACAAAATCCATATGAGAGTATCCATCATTTTCCCCAACTCCAGCCACCTCACCCTGGTTCCTAAACTGGTTGCCAAAAGCCTGGTAGTGTAAGCGTTAAGGGAGGAATGAGAAGATATATCCAGTGATCATGCCAGAAGCTGTTTTCGATCTCATCAAACACAAGCAGCAAGAACGAGAGAGGCAGAGAGTAAAACGTCAGTTCACAAATAATATCTATTCATCCTTTCTCGCATTCTCTACTGCACAGCTAATTAACATTTCCTGTTTCCCCTTTTAATTACAAAGATTAATAGGAGTCTTAACACAGTCAATAACAACTCAGCTTCTACATCATTTTTACAGTATTATAACTTCGAAAAGTGAAGGCTAAGGAGAGGCCGTTGATATGCCCATAGGCTGCTTGGGTCTTTCTAGTGGCAGTTTCTCTATCTCAATAGCCTCATGATCAACAATAGCATCCACTGCTTGCCCATTGCTCTCTCTTCCTTGGAGCTCCTTCAGGGCTCTCTTGGCATAGACAGTGAAAGCAACTGTTGTGGCAACTGCAATTATAAAAGAAATGATATTATATACAATCTCCACTCGTTTCATGTGATGTCTTCCATATTTAACATCTGCCAGTGTCCTTATCAAACGCCCACTGCATCAAAGAAACGCATCATAAGAAAGCCATCAAATGATAGAGCCTAGAGGCATCCAAATATTATGTAGGTGACAACACAGGAAATAGTTCTGAACCACAATCAGGAGTTCATATGACGATTTTCATTGTTGGACTCAGAACCCTATGAAAATAAATTGTCACATAATGTGCTGCTTATAAATGAGCTAACTTTGGAAATCAACACCTATCTGCTTCTCATCTTCCCTAAATACTTCTCTCTCGGCCACAAAATGCCGCAAGTCATTATGATAGGAGATAAGAAGAAACCTGACCTATAGATGTAAATGAAAGCTTCAGGTACCATTCCAGTAATCGATCCCCATAGGTAAGGCCAAAATCTCATATTGGTCACAACAATGGCATAGTTAAAAATTGTGTATGGAAATGGTGAGACCCTGAAAATAGCAACTATGCGAAACTGATGGAACCAGCTCCCTTCACCAGCCAACCTAATTACTGCAGCTTTTTCCGGCCATCTTTTCAACCATTGCTGGACATTAAAAATAAGAAAACAAAGGATCAAGAAGAAAAAAGTACAAAATATCAGAACCCAACAAATTATAATTCACATCACATAAGTAAAATGTGGTAAATGAATAACATGATTGTGCCTTACATGGATACGGTCACGGAACAGCAATCCAATTAAGAACGGCAAGACCATTCCAATGGTAGTTCCTATCATGATTATTACAAACCCTATACCATATCCGAAAATCATCCCTGCCAGCCACATAGAAGGTCCAGAGGGAATTAACAATACAGGGAATAAAGCCAGAGAGGCGAGAAGAACAAGGGCTAGGACTGGCCGCCCAAATGCGGTGGCTTCCCATTGCATGATTGGAAAAAGGACCTACAAAAAAACCAGGAAAACATGGAAACTTGGGAAGAACTGAAGGTTTAACTGCTGCAACCAGCAATGATTTAAGTAATAAGATGCAACACGAGCCAAGTTATTGCCAGTTTGCCACGTGTATAGCAGGAAGATGCTACCACAACTTGCATGATCCTCCTTAAACACTCTATCCTGCAGCATATTTAGTATCATAGTAAAAATCTCAGGTTTAACACCATTTTTTCAATAGTGGAGTGGCTAAGGAAGGCTTCCAATCAAGCCAGTTGATCAGTGGGGCAATTCCCAGGGCATGGCATTAATAACTAGTTCCCAAGTAACAAAGTATAATTGCAATATCCGCATTTTTAGGTGCCATATCTTTTTTTATCAAAGGGTGTCGGTGTCTGATATGGATACGAGGGTGTCGGACACATCAGCTAAAAAAACATGCCTTAACATTTATTCATGCTTTGACTTACAAACTATATATACCAATCATATTTTTACATGTAGGAATATAGCCACATATGAATTACTAAATTGCCATAAAATACTGATAATATTTACAAAGAATTGAAAGGTTTGAAACGCATCTGAAATAGTTTATCTAAGCATGGAGGGTTCAACTCTTCATTTTCTAATTCAAGGCATCGACATTAAGTACTAGCAACGGTATCAGCATCACATCCTGTGGAAACAGATATTTTAAGCACATTGAATTATCTATGTACCACATCCTGCAATCTTATATGATTTTAGGCTATTGAAGTTTCCACCCAATGCCTTCGCCTCTAATCTCTACTAGCCAGCAGGGAACTGATGTGTTTCTCGGCCACATGCAACCTTGTTATTCTACTAGGACAATTCTGAATTCAAAGTAAAGTAATAGTAGAAGCACTTAAAAAGAACATAAAAACATAATCATGGAGGATGTAGCAGAAGAATGGTGAGAATACCAGGCGAACCTACCTTCTCAAGAAGAAATGGTACACCCCACTTCAAGGAAATGATTAGTAAAATTATCAAAACCAAGCACCAGAAGAAGCCCTTCATCCACCAGGTGAGAGATATCCTTGTTTCTGAATGATGTTGTAAATAATCAGTACCAACCATCCTCGATTCATCCGATATAACCAACCTGACATACTCACTGTCCTCTCGTGTTTGCTGCTCTGAGTTAGTACCACTCTTCCTCAGTTCCTCTTCAGGTGATGGCATCTTAATCAAGACTAATATAATATTTCAGCGAAAAACATATTATAGAAGGAACAGTCAAATGAAGCAAGAAACACAGGCAAAAAGAATCAGCAGAGGCTAAAAATATAGCTGAACAACGTTATGGGCATATCGAATCCTAGCATGCAAATGTATGATTATACACTCTGAATTTCTAACATGATTATGCCATTTGTCTCCTAGCATGCAAATGTATGACATATGTATCTGACCTAAAGCAATTTAATTATAGTTTAATTGAAGAGAATACAAGTAAAAATTTCATACTCTTCAGTCATTGATAACCAGTTTGTTAGACAATACGCCACACACTTAACAGAAAATAGACAGATTCTGAAATCAATACTTCAAATCAGTTTCTCATTTCCAATCAACAAAAGGTAGATCAATTGGGCATACATGAATGTATCCCAATCCATACATTCATCAAATGCATAAGGTTTATGACCAAGGCAACGCTCTGATGTGATCAATGTTACATAAAATATTGAATAGCTACGTATAAACGATTTACGAGGGACAAGGCAATCTTAAACTTTGACCAATAACGGTTTGTTGAGAAGGTTTTTTTGTTAAAGAGCTTCAGGGCAGTAGCAGATGATCCATAAAGTGCCTTCCATCAGTTTGCAGATTATACTGTTCGTGGATGTAACCAACCTCTTCGTAATCAGAATTACACCATATCTGCATAGGGATTCCAACCAATATTCCAAAATGGAGGTTATTAGAGTAATGTCAAGGATTGAATTTAGGGTGTTGATTGGCATTCATCTCAGTTTGCTTAAAATAATCTATTAATCCTCAAAATGTACTCCCCTAAATTCCAAAAGCGTCCAAACACCAAAGAAAAAACTTTGATATCCAAGCTGAAACAGTGAAACTATCAACCCGTGCAAAGTCCCAGTGAATATTCTTCTGTTAAGCTTTACCATATGATCCCATAAATTTGCTAAAGGAGTCAGTGCCAAAGTTTCTTGCTTAGATTTTGCAAGAGAGAATGGCCCACTTGCCTTGCATGGTTCACTCAACTAAACCCCAAGCCAATAAGAAACAAAATCGAAATCTTACAAGTGAAAGGGCAATAGAGAACAAAGGTGATCAACCCATTTCGAACTTAGGCTGAGCAAATAGGCAATGCCAATAAATCACTTTCTCTCATGTATGGTTTGTCAAGTATATGACTTGTGTAACATATACAACTATACCACTTTCATCCCTTCATTCATGTCACTTTTACAAGTACAATGCATCATCCTTATATTGGTGTATTGTAAGATGCATATCATGACGCTTAGATACGATAAATTTGGATTCAACCAAGGACCTAAGAGCAAAAACTTATGAACTGATGGTGAGGCTTTTTCCATCTGAAATATTTTGGTTAAGCCCTAATGACCTCATCAATGACCCTGTTTGACTTTCTTTTGTGAATTAAGATGAGCCTTGACAGAATTTCACCGAGCTGTGATGTTTGCAAGGATATCACTACATGGCCTTAATTATTTAAGTATCTCCTCTAGGAGCTCATTCCTTATCTCAATATCCACAGAATTAACTTTCTCATACTCTATAATATGCTTTCTCTGAGTTAATGGGTGTAAAACCTATTATTATCACATGACATCCCCCGTCATTTTTCTAGATCATAAGAATGGTTTGAAGATTAATTTACCTGAAAGAATTAAATTAATTGATATTATCCCCATTTGTTCAATGCTTTGAGACTCGCGGCGATTTTGCATTCTCATTTGTCCATGTAGATAGTATGAAGACATTTAAGAAACTGTATTAACAGGGATTCAAAATGTGCTTAGATAAACATATATGCTCAAGGTACATCATCACTATTACTATTTGATGGAGTCCCTTTTGCTTATTAAATTTATTCATGATGTGCCTTCTCTTCTCTCTACACTAAACAATAACCCTGAACCAAAGATGCATGGACACGGACACATGCATCATGTCGAACACGGACACGACACGCCGACTCGACAATTTCCCTAAAACTATGACTCAGGGACACGTCGACATATCATACTATATTTTTAATAAGTCGTATAAAAATAAATAATAATCTAATTCTAATAAAGTGTTTTGAAGAAGATGATACTATGTTTTAAGAAAAAATAAAGTAGAGAAAAAGTATAGTAGAGAAGAAGTATAGGAGAGAAGAAGAAGCATAGAGGGTTTTTTTGCCTTGTGTCTTAAATCGCAATTAAAAGAGTCATTCACTTCAGACAGATCAACAACCACTAAATTTGGTGGTTATTTGCAAACATCTAAAAATAAAAAATAAACAAAGTTGGTTTTCGAGTCTTGACCTAACCAAGTTCCGAGTGTATTGTGTCTAACACATTGACTATATTGACCATGTGTTTGACACCTGCCGACACGTTGACCAAGTGTCTGACGTGTGCCGAAGGCGTGTCGAGCCAGTGCCGGTGTCAAATACGTGACGGACACGGATACAACAACTTTTTCGAAGAGTTTTTCCTTCCTTGCCCCGAACTTGATTGTCAAGGTGATAAGGATCCAAAAACAGTTTTACCAGATTGATCTTGAATGAAAAAACATTGTTCTCATAAACATATATGAATGACTTACTCTTATGTTGAGATTTGACCCCAAAAAAGCATCCATATGAAAAATGAATTTACAGTTTGAAGGGCGTAAAGTATTTGTTTATAGTGGAGTTTAGGGTTTAGCAATTGGTGAACCGATAAAGAGAAAGAAATGAAGAATCAATAGTTGTCAAATTAAAGCCCTAGGAAAGGAAAGAAAAGAAAATGGTGATATCTCTGTGAGTGTCAGTATGTATGATGGAGTGGAATTTGGGGATATTTGGGATAAATAAATTGATTGAAAGAGAAGAAGCATGGAAATAGAATAGCAGAGCAGGTGTGAAGTAACAATTACTCGAGAAATTAAAAGACGGACAAAGTTAAGTTGTGGTAAACGGTAAGAGTACAAGTGACAGACAGGAAGGCAGTAGACGATGAGGATGATGAAATCAATCAATAAATTTCCAATTTCTAAACCAATCTATTCTCTTCTATTTCTATTGAGAGAATAGAACGAACAGATGATACTTACGAAGTAGGAGGAAACGATCAAGACAGTGGTCGCCGATCGAGGCAGAGAAGAAGCCCTCCCTTATGTCGTAGTCTGATTTCTTCTTCAAGTATACAACAAACACGATACGATTATTTGTCAAAATATGGTTTCAAGCAAGCAAGCTCGAGAAGTAAAAGGAATGGATATTTGTTCTCGTCTTGTTTCTTGTTGTTCCAGATAAAAAAGCAAAGAGCCAAAAAAAAAAAAAAAAAATTGAAAAAAAGTCGAGACTCACGTGACAAAGGAAAGTTGGTCTCAGCGCTCGCAAACGCAGACAAGTTGGAAAAGAACAAACCAATTCACCTCCAAGAAGCCAAGCTCGTATGCTTGATTGCTTTTAATACTACTACCCACACCGTTGCTTACTATTAAAGCATCTCCAATGGATTTTTTAAAATAGCAAAAAAAAAAAAAAAATTATTTTATGGGTTTTATGTGAAAAATTGCATGCTCCAATAATCCCCTAAATCATTCTCCATTTTAACTTCACATTTAACTTGCCCCTAACCATCCCCTACATTTTGAAATATCATTAAAATATTTCAAATCTTTAATTTCTAACAGTGTTCTAAAAATCGGCCTAGACATTAGAGAAACGCCCAAATTAATGGTTGGGCGGGTTTCTGGGCGGTCTTGGCAATTTTTTTTTTAATAAGGTTGATTATGTTCTTATTTTAATTTTTTTTCCTCTTTTTTGGAAATAAATAATTTAATTATTTTTTATTCAGTATATGTCTAAATGTAACAAATGATGATTACTTAATGGAATTCTCAAAGGATTTGCCGATACCAATTTTAATTTTAGTAATGTAGATTTTATCAAACATGACTGAGGTCATTCATGCAATTTGAAGAAAAATAAAAGAGTATGTTTGGATATTTGTCCACAAATTCAACTTTGTATAAAGTATTCATCATGACCAACTTCAGTCATTTGAGTTTTAATAAATTTTGTTCATGATTGTTAATTTTTTATGTTTTTAAATTTTGCATGTATCTTGACATTAAATTGAATGTAATTGATAAGGTATTATGCTTAATTTTTATAAATTATTAAAGTTATAATACAAAACCTAAGACCGCCTAGGTCCCTGTGCGTTAGGCACCTACTCGCCGCCCGCCCACCACCTAGCACTTTTTAGAACACTGATTTCTAAATTAAAAAATAAAATCAAAAATCAAAACAAAAGAAATAAAAGGATGGAAATGTTAAAGATATATTTAAATAATGATTAAAAAGGTTAAAATATGGGATATGATTGGAGTGATAAAGAAATGAGAAGATCACTAAATTTAGCTTTTAATTAAAAAGGTGAATGATTGATCTCCCATTTTAACTTTTACCATTGAAAATGCTCTTATAACTCCCCTCACCCATTTTTGAATCTTGACTTGTGAGCTTGAGCCACCCACATTAAAATTGCCTTTGTCATTAGGTCAACTCAAACCCTTTTTTCCTTGACCTCTTTACCCTTTGTCAAGCCTCCTAGGATCATTGGCGACCAAACCGCTCCACTGCACTCTCCAATAGGCATTTCTTTGGTCTATAATTGAGTTGCCCAATTATACAAGCATTCACTATTGAATGCCCAACGAATGGGCAAACATCCATCGTGAGATTGATTGCTCTAAACCGTCATTTGGCCAAAATGGCCATATTTTGTGGGTGACCAATTTGATTGCTCTCTCTTCCCTGTCTATAAATACCATGTGGTTCCGACACATTCTTCACAACATATTCATCTCTTCTTCTCCAATTTTAGAGCACAAATGCAAGCATTAGTTTAAAAGAAAAAATTCAAACATTAGTTTCAATTTATTTCTTTCAAGTATAGTTATAGACTTATAGTTAGTGTACTTCAATTTCTTTCACCAATAATAATAGTATAATTCCTTTACAGCTGCAACCTGAACGGCTACGGTTTCATTTTTAAGACTCGGCCCCAATAAGTCATATGGACTTGGTGCTAAATGAGTGGAGTGTATTGCCACTCTAAATGGTGCATAATAGGCAGAACAGAACCCTTCTTTATGGATTACTGTGCTTTCACTATATTTTTTTGCTCTCGCTAATTTAAAAATAATGTTAATTTTTTTTTAAAAATCAATTTATGACGGTGTTTTGTCGTCGTTAATATAAAAATAATGTTAATTTTTTTAAAAAAAAAATCACTACCGTCGCTAATATAAAAATAATGTTAATTTTTTTTCAAAAATCAATTAACGACGATTTTTTGCCGTAGCTAAATGTTTTTGTGTATATTTTTTTTTCAAAAAATCAATTAGCGACGATGTTTTGCCGTCGCTAATATAAAAATAATGTAAAACTTAACGGTTTCTTGCCGTAACTAAATGCTTTTGTGTATAATTATTTTTTTCAAAAATTCAATTAGCGACGGCATTTAGCGACGATTTTTTACCGTAGCTAGATTTTTTGTGTATAATTTTTTTTTTCAAAAAATCAATTAGCATCGGTTTTTTGTCGTAGCTAAATGCTTTTGTGGATAATCTTTTTTATATTAATGCTAGCCAAGCGATATCAAAAAGTAGGTGGTGATGTTGAATAAAAAGGTGATGATATTAGACATAAACGTGGTAACGGTGGTTGCAAAATTCTAAAAATGAATATATGCGGACGTAAAGTGCGTGCGCGCGGACTCACTAGTCTTAAATGTATGCATGTAGCACATGAGCATGAGATCCTAAAGAGATGATGTGTTGGAGATTTTTTGTGGCTATGAGATTTTTGACACGGATAGGGACTCGTTTAACTCGCTCGCTTTCGCAAAGCAACCATCCATCATCATCTTCATCACAACTCACATTCAATTGAAACAAAATATTGATGATGGCTTCTTCCATCGCTTTTCAGAGCCCGAGCTCTACTAACCCCATCAACTCTCCTCCTCCTCCTCTTCTTCTGCTTCACAAGTCCAACTTTCTTGGAGAAACTCACCACCTTCTCACCCGTCAATCTTTCCAATTGATCAGAAATTCTCCCCAAAAAATGCGTTGCACACCAACACCCACTCCCATTGTAGCCAAGTTCAATCTATTTGAGATAATGGGTGGCAGGGGCCTTTGCAATGGAGAGGAAGGTCTTCAAAAATTACTTAACAAGCCGCCAACCACCACCACCACTGAAGCTGAAGACACAACAGCAGCAGTTCCACCGCCCACAGAGACAGAGACCGAAACAACTGATAACACTAGTATTTCTTTTGAAGTAGGCGAACACGCTTTCGAGAAGGAGTTATCAGGCCTTACTGGGGGGTTCCCTGGTGGTGAAAAAGGATTGCAGACATTCATTGACAAAAATCCACCACCACCAAAGCCAAGGAATTACAACAAGTCTACTACTGTTTCTGCAATGATCCCAAACAGCACCTCATTATCAAAGCCACGCAACCCCCTCACCTACCCCTTCTAATGCCTGGTATGATAGCAATAATTAAGAACCCCAATAACCCATTCTATATGTACACTGGGATCACTCAGAGAATCACAGATGGTAAAGCTGGGGTTCTTTTTGAAGGAGGCAATTGGGACAAGCTTATCACTTTTCTCTTGGATGGACTTCAACGACGCGAAAAGGGTCCTCCTATGGTCAATCCCAAGTCTGCTGTCCTCGAACCTCTTGTTGATCAAACTAAAGGAATAAAATGAATCAGTTGAACCATTCATCATCAGTTTACTTTATATGCTGTGCGGGACCATCGGTTAGTAAATTAGTGTATTAGTACTGTCTTTCAGCTCTTTGATTTGCTTCATGTATAGTTATATATTGTAATTCATCTTGAGGATTATATGTTCAATAAAATTTCAATTTTAGCTCCTTACCTGGAATGATATGTGTTAAAGATAAAAAACACTTTATTACACAAAAAGAATCAAATAGATATAAAATAAAAAATAAAAAATAAAAAATAAATTTTACAAGCTCTACCTGATATTTGAAGTTCGCTGCATAGTTACCCCAATAAAAAACATCTTCAAACCCCACACTTCATTACACAAAAAGAAGCAAATAGATAAAATTTACAAGCTCTACCTGATATTAGAAGTTCACTACTTAGTTACCCTAATAAAAAAAACATCTTCAAAACCCACCCCTTTGGAACTAAGTGCCCAATTCTGAAAACAAGAGTCTTTGAAAATCACATCCTTCTCCTCCAAAATCTTTGAATTCCTGTCATGCGGAATTGATTGTAACTCGTTATGTGGAAGTCCGCTCTTCCTGTAGCTTAAACTTTAAAATGCTGAGGATGTAATGCAGCGTTTCTAACATCAGTTTGCTTAATCTTGGTTGAGAGCTCGAGGACTGCTCCCTCTTTTTTTTGGTAAAAGCATGATGCATTAAGAAACTGAGGAACATACATAGACTCCAGTGTTCTAAAAAGCGGTCTGGGCAGCCGCCTAGGTGCTAGTAGGTAGAGAGACACCTAGACTAGTTGCTGGGCAGAGGGAAAAATCGGTCAGGGCGCCTAGGCGGGTTCTGGGCTTTTTTTTTGTTTTTTTTTTCTTTCTCTGGTTGCAAATAATCAAAACCAATCGACCAAATAACCATCGAAATTTTTAGATTTTGCAAAACAGAGAGAAAAGAAAAGGGGAAGAAGGAGAAGAAGAAGAAGAAGAAGAAGGGGAAGACGAAGAAGAGTTTCCCGGCAGGTATCGCTCTGCTTCTCCGCTGCAAGCGAAGCATTTCGCTCCACTTTTGAAGTTTGGCTTGAGGATTTGTACTATACCTAAAGAAGAAGGGGAAGAACATTTTTTTCCTCTATGTTGTTGAAACTCTAGCTATGTTATGCAACTTATGCTATTATAAATTTTAATGTAAGCTTAATTTTTCATGTTTATAAATTTTTCATATGTATTACTATTCTGGCATTAAATTGGAAGTAATTAATAAAATATTAATGTATTATGCTAAATATTTGTAAATTATGAAAATTATAATACAAAATCTATAACCGCCTAGGCGCTAGGCACCTGTTAGCCGCCCGCCCACCACCTAGTGATTTTTAGAACACTGATAGACTCCCTGACAGAAGCAAGTACATGATCCTCGCTATTGAGGTCTCTGCTGATATACATAAATAGTGCCAACCTTGCAGCAAAACCAAGAGACGTTTAATATTACAACTTAGCAAAAACAAGAGGATTGCTCCCTTACGTGGTATCACAACTTAGCAAATTGTATCTATTGGTGTGGAAATGCGTAGTCTCAGCTCTGGGTTGATGTGAAAGTTGTTAGTCATCACAGAATTAGATCCAACCTGTTAAACAACTCAAAAAGTCTTTATAGGAGTTTCTCACAAGAAGCGGGAACAATGATTTAGAACTGTAAAATCAAAGTAGAACTTTGGAATACCAGAATTGGAACTTTGCCAAGAGAAGTACGGCTATGGCGACCCCTAGAAGTGTTTCTGGTGTAAGAGACTTGCACTGGAGTGTATTTTGAGGAAAGAATTCTGATCCAAGGGTCTTGATAGGAGCAATAGGCTTGGATAAGAGAAAAACCTTGGATACACAGTCCATTCCATTTTTTTTTTTTTTTTTTTTTTTAATTAAACCTCCAGTGGGGAGGGGCACCTCTGGAGTGCCAGACCTTTATTATTTATTAAAAAATTGGTTTACAATCAATACGGGGATACATGACGACTTTACCCGTGATAGAACCAAACAAAAATTGGGCCGAAGCCGGAAACCCAAATACAAAAAGCAAAGCAATAAAAATCTAAGTCTCGACACACCCCATTAATGTTTTTCCAGTCATTTTTTAAAAACCAAGGAATCTTAATTTCACCCACATTCCATCCCTTGACTAATGCCAAATCCATTTGATTTTCAAAAAACCCAAATCTCTACAATTTCTTAAGCAGCACTCAAACTTCAGCTCCATTGGTCGAAAAACCATAAATCAGATTCAAAAGACGAATGGAAACAGAGTGAACAAAAGAGCTTGGCGCACATGCAGTTCAGCCAAAGAAATTCATGTTTCGCCTATGTGTGCGCTCCTGCAGTCCAAATCAACCGCAGCCTGACACAGCGAGGAGCTGGACGCAACACGTCCCACAATCCGCATTCTCGCCTCAGCTGAATGCCCCAACATTTCTCGCAGCCGGTGTGCAAAATCAGGTAAAGCCACGAATACACGTAAAAGCTGCATCTACTTATCCCCATGGCGAATGTACGCCGTATGCAATCTGTCAAGCACAATCAAGTCTGTCACTCTCCTAGGAAAATCAGTCCCATTGAAAGAAGCAGTCCTATGGTCTCGTTGTGCTCTATCCGCTAACGAATTCGCCACTGCATTAGCCTCTCTATAGATATGTTGGCAATCTAACGTCATTGTCGATGCCAACAACTTAATTTCTTTCAAAATATTCTCCAAATGCCATGGAATTTTCAAATTATCCTTAAACCAACCACAAACAAGTTCCGAATCCGTTTGGACTACCACCTTTTTGAAACCTCAGACGAGACAAAGGCGAAGGCCCTCAACTAGAGCCAAAATTTTCGCTTTATTGTTGGATCCTGCACCGAAAAATAGTTGTTTTCCCACAACACAGAAACCCCGAGAGTCTCTAATAATCACACCGCCGGATGCCTTGTTCCTGCGAGAGGATCCATCCACATTAAGCGCAACAAAATCTATGGGGAGTGCCAAAAAATAATTCTAACGAACTTCCTTCTAACAGGGAGCACATCCAACCCCAAAGCCCGTAAGGGGGCCTTGTTACTGCTAACTTGCTTGGGAATTATAAAATTATTTGCCAATCGCAACTGACGTCTAATGTTCAAAATCGCGAAGGCAGAATTTGGGGAAGTATTTTCATAAACACATTTGCATATTTGTTTCCAAATTTTCCATAAATTGAACATATGTGTAAGAAGGAATAACACACATGTTTGCAAATTGCGTTTGGCTCTCTTGAACCAAATTACTAGCACCGTTGAGATTTCTGCTGGTCGCCGTATATGCACTTCAAAAATCCTGTCAAAGTGACTCCACACCTGCATCGCCAATTATCCGTCTAGGAAGAGATGATTCAAAGATTTTCGCTTTGGTGAGCTGCAACAACGGCATCTAGAGGCCAGGCTCAAACCACATCTGTATAATTCCCCATCCACTGGCACTCCTCTACGGAGTAATTTCCAAACAAAGACTGATATGCTTAAAGGAAGAATGTCGTGCCAAAGCGTTTGACTTAATGCATTGACCTTCCCATGTTTTCGTAAAAGTTCAAAGGCCAACTGAAGGGAAAATAGCCCATTCAGATTTGAAACCCACACACACGTGTCCTCCTCATGGGCACCACCACGTAATCTATCTGCAAAAAGACCACGCGCCAAGCTTCTGAGATCTGGATGGACCAATTCAAAATTTGTCAAAATCACCTCGCTAACTGAAGGCCAAAAACCTTGATTAACCAAAGCCGCCGATCTCTTGAAAGAAACCACCCTATTCCAATTTTCCTCAAAGAAACTGATATCCCCCATGCCAATACGCCAAAGCGAGTTACTCGAAAGAAAATGTATCCCAAGCATGATATCTTTAAAAAAAGTGAAGACCCACCTTTCACAGGTTGACTATTCAACGCAACGCCTTGTAACCAGTACTTGCTCCTCATAAAAGTAGCCCATAAAGAGTCTGAAGTAAGTAGTCTCCAAAGAGCCTTGATTCGAAAAGCCTCCATCACAACCGTCAAGTCTCTAACTTCCATACCTTTTTCCGCCTGTGGAAAACAAATTTTATCCCATGACATTCATTTTTTCTTTAGTCAGCCTTCACAGTCCCCCCAAAAGAAGTCCGCCAACAAACTATTAATCCGTGATAAAACTTTTCTTGGTACACACATGGTACTAAGAATATAAATAGGAATCGAGCTAAAGACATGTTTAATCAAGATTAATCTGCCTCCCGAAGATAACAATTTTGCCTTCCATCCCTGAATACGAGCCTGAATCTTAGTAATTAGATCTTCAAAATATGAAATTTTAACTCTCCCTTGGAACACTGGCCCGCCCAAATATTTCAATGGAGCAACGTGAAATTGGAAACCTATACAACTCTTTAAAGCCACAATGCGCTCCGCTACTGCCTTGTCATCCAAAGTAAAAGAACTTTTTCTTTCATTTATTTTTTGCTCCGAGGCCTTACAGTACCGTCGCAGGAACTCCATGCATCCCATAACTGAGGACTTTCTGCCATTTAAAAAAATAAGAGTGTCATCTGCATACAGAAGGTGGGAAATAGGACTGCAGTTCTTGGGAGTATAATAATACCCAATTTTTCCATTCTCAAAAGCTGCTTTCAATCCCCTACTCAACACTTCAGAAGCAATAATGAAAAGAAACAGGGAAAGAGGGTCTCATTGCCTTAAACCCTTAGTGGATCTGAAAAAACCTTTGTAGACTCCCTGGAGCAGAACCGAAAATTCACAAAAAGCGATACAGTTGGAGATGAGGTGGCAGATTCTACCATTAAAGCCAAATTTTTTAAGCACTGCGAACAAAAAGTTTCATTCCATTCTATCATATGCTTTCTCCATGTCAATTTTCAGCACCACATTGCCTCCAAAAACCTTCCTGTTAATGTCTCTAATTAATTTCTGCGCCAGGCCAATATTTTCACCAATGAACCTGTCTTTGACGAAAGCCTCCTGCTCCTGAGAAATCAACCTAGGCAAGATATCTACCAGCCTGTTGCAAAGGATTTTACTGAAGATCTTATAAATCACATTACACAGACTGATCGGGCGAAAATCAGAAAAAGAACCTAGGTTCTCAATTTTAGGAATCAAAGCCATGAAATTCGCCGAAAAGGAAGGCGGCATTGCCTCCTCTTCAAAATAGCTGCCTTCAAAATATTCATTCTCAAAACCTCCCAACAAAACTGAAAGAAATCAGCAGTAAAGCCATCTGGTCCTAGCGCACTATTTTTGGGTATGTCGAAAACAACATCTCTCACTTCCGCCAAGGAAGGTCGTTTGACCAAAATCTCGCAATGACCAGGTTCCAACAACTTCGGGATACAATTTAACAAATCCGTATCCACCATACAATCTCCTTGAGAAGAAATCAGATTAGCAAAAAACTCATTGGCTTTGTCAAGAATCTCACCAGGTTCCGAAACAATTCTACCGCACGGTAAAGTAATCTGATTGATGGCTCGTCGCTTTTGTTTGGACTTGGTGGAAGCAAAAAAGTATTTAGTGCAAGCATCCCCCTCCTTGAACTCTTTTTCACCTGATTTTTGAATCCAGTAAAGCTCCTACTGTTTGAGAGCTAATCTGTACTCTGCCTGACATCGATGTAGGTTGCAGCAAGCGTGAACATCCCAATTAGCATCAACATTTAGACCATTATTACTGTTATTCGCAAAGCCCGCCAAAAGTGTTGTTTCTCACTGTTGCATTTCATCTTCTAACGCTTGGATTCTGCTAAACACATTGCCAAAGACCGTCCTATTCCACTGTATAAGAGCTCGTCGCGTCAGTTTAAGTTTGGCATCCACTCTATCAATGGGTCTCATGGTACCCATGTTAGTCAACCACGTGTCCTTTACCAGGTCCAGAAACTCAGGATGGGTCGTCCACATGTTAAGGAACCGAAAAGGAGCAAATCCGAATTTTGATTGAGTTGGCATGGAAGCCAACAGCGGCGAATGATCTGAAAAAGTTCTGCTGAGATGTTCCACTTTAGGACTGCCCAAATCTGTCAACCATGCTAAATTAACAAAGATCCTATCAAGTCTGGCCCAAATACGCTCACTGCCCCGCCTGTTATTGCACCAAGTGAGTCGAGGACCCGAGAATCCACAATCAATTAAGCCACTGTTTTCAATACAGTCAGAGAAATGTGACATGCTTGCCAGGGACGGCTCAACCCCCCCTACTTTTTCGCCCGAATGCAAAATTGCAAATAAGTGTTAAAATTGCCTTCGACCATCCAAGGAATGTCATGATTTGCAGCAAAATTAGCCATATTCAACCATAGATCATTTCTTTCATCCACAGAGCATTTAGCATAAACAAAAGAAATTAAAAAAATTCTTGAAGCAGAGTCCGTTACCTGGCAATGAATGATCTGGTCCGACATATCCACCACCGAGAGGGCAAGTGAGGTATCCCAAAGAATCCAAATCTTGCCGCCAAACGTGTCGTTCGAGACAAAGCCGCCAAGGTGGAGTTTTTTGCCAATCTCCATAAATCTACTAGTATCAATCATAGGCTCCGCAATCATAAGAATTCTGAGTTTGTGATCCACAACCATATTTTTTAACCTCCTCCTCGTAGCCTTATTACCAACCCCACGAGCATTCCAAAACATAAAATTTTCCATCATCTTAAGCGCGGGAGAAAGATTTACCCCTCTTAGTCTTACGACGATTGCTCGGAGGAACCGCCAATTTAACTTTGTTCTGAAGATCCTCATCGGAGTGCGCCCCAAAAGTTAAATCGTAGATAGCATGTGATTCCGACGCAGCCTCGTCACTATCATCTGTGGCGCTATCAAGTGTAGTAGTGTTCATTGTTTTTTTTCTTTTTTCGCAAAGCACGGTTCTCCTTGACCAGCTGGATGGCGACATCATACAAAACGCTCCCATCCTGGGCGTTCCTTGCTGCCGTGGGCACTGAAAAATTACCAATTACCGCGGGTTGTGTTCGCTTGGCCAGAACTTCTGTCAACTGTTCCATCACTGTCGGCTTCACTGTGCCAGCCCCTACTTCCTGTGTCATTCCAGTCAACTTTGTGTGCGTCACTGATCGAGTATCCCGGGTATTAGAAGAATCGCCAACTGCGATCAAGTCAAGTGCTGCCTGGGGTAACACGTACCCTGTTTTGGGTCCGAGAACTGACAGAGGCCGTGGACTGGCCGTGGGCGGAGGTCGTGGACTGCCTAGGGCAGTGAGCTGACTGAAGCCGTGGGCAGGTTGAGGCCGTGGACAAGCCGTGATCTGGCTTGGGCTGAGGTCTGGTTGTTGTCCTGCTGGAGCCATGATCTGGCTGGGGTCGTGGTCGGGCTGGTGCTCCGGTTTGGCTGGGGCCATGGTCTGGCTGGGGTCGTGATCTGGCTGAGCCAATTCCCCTGTGGGGATGCAGGGAATAGCCAGGTTGGCATTTGGAGCTGGCTGGGGCGGTGCAGAAACTTGCTCGAACTCCTCTCGTTGCCTATCTGAAACCTGTTGCCCCTCTTGTTCTACTCTTGTATAGTTACTTGTCGCGCCTGGCGACGTTGCCGCATGGTGATGTTGAGAGGTGTTGTTAATATTGTTCGTATGTATGTCGTCAAAACGACTACTCGTCTCCCCTGAATGTAATTTCTCTGTATGTAGTGACGGCTGTTCTTGAAAACCAGTGACCTTTGCAATCTCCGAAATTGTATACCCCGCCTCTATGAGGCATTCCTCCGTAGATTCTGGAAAGGGCTCAGCAGTATTTTGGACCTTTTTCTCACTTTCATCGGCATCAGGAATATTTGTAAGCGACTCAAATTTGTTTGACAACTTCACCTTAACCGGATCCATGGCCACCGGCCTCTTCTCCCCAACTTCCTCATTAATCTCCTTCCCCTGGCTATTCTTTGCGCCACTCGGACCTGCTACGGGATTGGGAAGCTTAGCTTTTTTGATAACAGGGACATATTGTTGCTTTATAGTGTTGGGTTCAACCTTTGGCTTGGTCACCTTCTCATTACCAAGATTTTAGGCTTTCCCTCCGCCCTTAAGGCCCGGTTTTTTTTCTACAAAACTCCTTTTGATGCCCTATCAAATAACAAAAATCACAGTATTTGAAGCCTGAATATTCTATCTTCTGCCAGAAACCCCTATTATTGGCCCTGTCAATCCAAATTCTAGTTGGTAATTTCTCCGTCAAAGTCATGTCCACGCAAACACGGGCAAAGCTCGGACGTGACATGCAACGAGTATGATCATCCATCCGCAAAAAACCACTAAAAGAATTCACAATTGCTTTTAAAATAGGGGGATGAAATAAATGCAAAGGTTAGTTAGGCAACTCTACCCATAACGGCACCGAGATTGGGTCCTCCTTCAAACTGAAACCATCATGCCATCGAAAAGCTTTGAACCGAACTCCACGAATAAAAAAGGAGTCTCTCGACAGAACTTTCTTTGCTTCCACCTCAGATTGAAGTCGGACTAACACGTGCCGTTGATTTAGTAAATCGAGCGAAAAATCGCCTAAAATGCCCCAAATTCTGTGAATCGAATCTCGAATATCTGCCAAAGTTGGTCGGTAACTGGAAAATTTTAGGATGATCACGTGTTTTTCCATGAAAGCTTCTCCACGTACTTCATCCGTGGCCGTGATTCCGATTGCTGGTGCCCCCTCTTTGCGGAAACGGGTTCCTTCGACCGGAGTCTCCGCAGTGTCGGTCCACCAAAAATTTTCCCAAAATCTGGGAGAAAGAGGGCTTAGAGGGCGGCACTGTTTCCCCATGACCAGGTCCCGTGGGGGGAGGGGTGGCGGCTTGGGCCGCTGACATCACATCCAGAGGGCAGTCCTGGATCCAGCGTCAAAAAGTAAGCGCTCAAAGATGTGTAACGGTTTTGTGTGTCGGCAGCTGGGGCGTAACGGAGGCTGAATCGTAACGGCGGCTGGATCGTAACGGTAACAGCAGCGTTCGAGTGTCGGCGGCGTACCGTAACGGCTGGCTCACCCCGTGCAGAACCTTGCTCCCTTGCGCCAAAGCCGTAGTGACACGCAGCCTATGAGCGGTGGGGTCGTGGAACCTCTAGGCAGCGGAGGTTAGGGTTGGCCCAACCACCGCTGTAATTGAAGGTCGGGATTGATTCCCAAGGATGATGGACGTCTAGGATGAAAGGATAAGAACTTTTTTGAAAGTACCCAGAATGCCCTTTCAAAATCGCCTCAGAGCTCTCTTTTCATATCACGGGCTCTCTTCAACTTATTGCCCCACTTGCATGTGATGTAATAGTCCATTCCATTATTAGATTCTTAAAGAAGAAGAATAAGAGAAAACAAAACGAAAATAGGAACAACTAGAGAACTCATAAATTGAACTTACCACTTAAAACTGCTAAAAGTATTTAACATATTCCGATGTAAATCTAAAAAAAAATGCATAGGATTGTTCCACCCTTTCTCTGCCCTTTTAAAGTTCGATTCTTCTATCATTAACTTCCTGATTGCGGCATGCCTTCATTTGTAAATTGATTTATGGAACTCCTAAAACACCCTATACACAAATAACAAATATTTGGAAAGAAACTTTTATAATTGATTTTGTTACATAAGCTCTATTAGGTGCCAATCATCTGTAAATTTAATTATGAATTGACCCATGCTTCTTTGCCTAAAAGTAACGGATTAGATTAACCTAAACAGGAATCTATTTGGTGTGATGGGACCGGCTTTACTCTCAAGCCTTAGCTAATGCACTAGTAAAGAATACAGTCCAGTCTTCCACAATCTACAGAAAATCAATGTAAGATGTTTAATTATTAAGAAACCAGCCTTTTGATAATCTACATGTAATGCATGGCAAACCATTTGCTAACCACTTACATATCTATTGTAGTTTGGAATTGAACAGTGTAAACAGTTCAAAACCTTCAGCAGAAAGTATCAAGACTAAAGAAGGTCGTCAGTAGATATATTAAGTGTGTTTATGATCATCAACTAACATTTGGATATCAAAACTGGATTTGTTAGTGGATGGCAACAAAAATGGACATACATTTTATATGATCAACGGCGTAACGGTCGAGAATCAATTTCTGTAAATGATACACCATTTCAGCACAAAATATTTGGAGTTTCAGCTGCATGTTGATAGATATCATTACACACATAATGACATAATTAGAAACAAGGGTTGGCCTTAATCTAATCCAGTCCCTGTGATTAGGATCTGCGGCTATAGAATGACTGACTCACCCTTGACAAAAACTGGAAAAGTAATCAGCCCAGCTTATGAGGCACACACACACTACACTAGCTGACTAGCACAAGTTTTATGGATGAAGAGTTTGTTTAGTTAGTAGTATATCATAACCATTAGACTATTAGTAATGTAATGTAAGCATCGTACTCTGTTTAACACTAATCTATTACTATGAATCATGGGGAATGGAAGAGTTTGCTGAATAATGTAATATGTTTTGGACAAAGGGTGATGGGTTATCTCTATCTTTTCCCCTTAACTTTAAGTAGGGACCAGAGACTCAATGTCATGTGGGCACCAATTAAGATTTCTTTGTTCTCCAACCCAACCCAATCTGGTGGCTCAATGCGAGAGTGGTAGCATAATAATTAATTAACTAGAATCTTATTCAGGTATGATTGAACAATAATATTGGTTGGGGTGTCATGGTCACTTCAAAGTAAAGTTTTAAAAATGAAGGAAAATGAAAGAGTAGAAAGCAATTATCATCACAAACAAAACGCAAAGGCTCAGGCTCAGCTGTTATTCAAATTTCAACTTACAATACAGACACAATATCAATCCATCCCATATAGCCACATCCTCCCTCCAAAAAAAAATGAAAAATAAATGCTAAAGATGGTTGGGGTTGGGGTTGGGGTTGGTGTGGGTAATTACTTCTTGGGTGCAAGTCTAAACTTGATTTTCTCAACTTCTTTGGTACCAATCTGGAAGGCCTTGGTCAAGACATTGTTTGGAACAGGTGGAGTTGAAGCAAAGAGAGTTGCAGCTATGGCTTGAGTACCAGCCAATTGACTGTTGAATGCAGCTATCACTGCAGCTGGGACCTTACCATTGTTCTTCTGGAAGTGAACCAAACCTCTTGGGAACACGAAGTTCTCACCCTTCTTTATGGTCTTTGAAATGAGGACATTGGCAGTGGTGATGAATCCCACATCCAAAGTGCCTTCGAGCACAAACACCATCTCGGTGGCACGAGGGTGGGTGTGTGGTGGGTTGAGGCCACCAGCTGCATAATCGATACGCGCCATGGACACACCCAAAGTGTTGAGTCCAGGGATTTGCTGAACATTAGCTGGAGTGACTACTGAGCCCAATGTGTTGTTGGTGGCTCCTGCATTGGCTATACCAGCGAAAAAGAAATCTGCTGCGGTTGCATTGGCAGCTGGTTTACAGCTGAATCCATTCAAAGTTATACCTATATAATTACACAATATATAGCAAGTAAACAACAAATTCTTCCATATGATCTCTAAACAAAATTAACAAACAAGAAAAATTATAGATAATAAAATCAATTGAGAGGTAGGGCAGTCACCTGAAGTCCTATCAGCAACACAGATGTCTTGGAGCATGTCAGGATCTGAAGCAAAGGTAAGGGCAGCAAAGGCCACCATCCCAAACAAGACTAACAAGAGGGCCTTACTAACCGCCATAATCTCTCTTTCTTGCAGTGTTAAAGGAAATATTGGAGAAGAAAGAGAGAGAGCTCGTAAAGTAAAGCAAAGCTGGAGTTGAGTGGAGAGCGAGATAGAAAAAAGGTTGGTATTTTATAGATGGGAGATGAGGAAGTAAATCAAGTAAAAGACATGGTCGTTTGGTGTTTGCCTTTTTAATCTTTGAAAAGGGGGAGGAGAAGACTGGACGAAGTCCATAAACTAATCCAAATGGAAAGAGAAGCAGCGAGAAGACTGGACGAAGTCCATAAACGAAGACTAGTGAACAAGGTGGAAAATGGAGTATTAGGTTGTTGTTGATGACATGTGCTAATTATTACATACACTTTTTCTTCTATATATCTACCATGTTACGTAGCGTACGCCACTGACTGAACTTGAAACTTATTCAGTAATATGGAATATGATGATCCTTGGGTTCCACCCTTGTCTTGGTCGCATCTCTCATCCCTGGTAGCTCAGCTCCGCGTGGTGTGGATTAAGTCAAATTAACTTAATTTGTCTCTACCATCTAGAATCTCATCTTTGAACCCTTCTCAACTTTCTCAAAGAATTTTCACATGTTTCCTTTACCCTTCTTCACCAATTCTTTCATAAAATAAATTTTGGGTTAGCTGGCAGGGTTGGTCAACCAAAGTAGATATGATCAGATCAAAGGAGGTGGTGCTTTGTTTGAGCAATCGAGTAAGGGAAGGGCGGTCAACAGCAGATATTACCCCGTAGTTGAAGTTCTTCCAAAGAAAGACAAAATATATATCATATCATGTGCCAAACCGCAATTCAAGGTTTCACTATTGTATCCATCTTCTTCTCAAGTCAACAACACTTAACAATACAACCTATTGCATGGCAATCTTCATCACCCTGCCATAACTCATCTCTTGACTGACTTGTAAAGCATGTTGTGACGCGTTACAGCCTTACAATCTGAACAAATCAAGGCTAGGGAATCAGATTTTGCACATAGTTTCTTACAATCTCGAGATACACATAAATAATTTGGGAATTCATCATTCTTTTAAGATCACGCCAAGTCATTCTGGTTGTAAAACCTGATTGCAAAAATCTGGTTTCCTAGCATTAAGTAAACAAATAAATTAACAATAATTCTAGGCAGCCAGGACTAGCCATGGTTGTGTTTTAAAGAGAAGGGATAAAAGTGTAAAAGAGCTCAATCCTGACCAAAAAATGGATGGTAGCCCTGGCTGCCCTAGCCAGCCTTGTTTGCTAGCATCTTTTGGACATTTTTTTTGGCTTTTTAACAATTTCACCCTTTTCTACAAGTGGTGTTTATGGTTGTGTTTTAAAGAGGAAAGGTAAAAAGTGTAAAAAAAACCAAGAAAATATTTAAAAAGCCAGCAAACATGACTGGCTAGACTTACTCATTAATCTTAAATACTAACTGCTCCGAAATACTTGCCATTCCTTTGCTTCTGCTGCTATGAATCTGCAAGCGAGGAGTATTTATTGCTGCTTTAGTAACATGTCTGCAGTAACAATCTAGACTTTATTCCATTGTTGATGGTGGCAGTGATGCAGTACCTGGAAGAGGTTGGTTCTGAAGATGACTTTCCTGTTGTCTTCATAAGAGACATTGCAGTTGTTTTCATCAGAACCTTGCCATGCAGTGGTGAGAATATAGTTACCAGGGCAATAGATCCAATGCAAATGATTCTTAATCCAATTTGATAGATATTTGAAGGAGCTATTGCTGGATTAATCTGCTTCTTCTGGTCCTTGTTGTCATTCTGCCATTTGGGAGGCTGGATTATCTGTTATATTGTCGTCTATCTGGAATCATCTTTTCCGGCATCTAAAATGCCTCAACAAATATGGTTGTGTCCCTCCCCCAGATGCCCTTGAAGTCACTTCCAAGCAAATATCTTTGTTTTTTCAAGTATTTTTCCTTTCAAGATTAGTTTAAGAGTATTGATTAAAGTAGGTGAGCTTACAACAACGCCAGTGTTTTGTTAATTTACTTGAACAAAGAATCCATATGCCAATCCAACATTGAATTTCCTAAAGAATCCATATGTATTTTGTGTGAATAACTGTAATGAACAGTGTCATCAAAGATACAAAGGATTTCATGGAATTGAAGTGTGAACTAGGCATGACTAAGTAAAGGTTGGCTAAAATGACAATCAACATAAAACCCATATATAATGAACCCATTCCTTCAATCCTTTCTCAAGTATATCTCTAATACAAATCATAATGGTGTTTGGGGTTGGAGTTAAAAGACGGCTGGAATTTACCCAAACATAATAATTGATCACAAAGATGGAGGTTTGGGTTGGAGAAAGATTTTTTTTTTTTTTGTAACTTTTATGCCCCAATCAACTCTAACTATCACACATCTAAAGGCTGAGGATGAATTTGAGTGCCGAAGGCATGGGAAATACCTTAGTAAATATATAGAGAGAAGCCTTTTTGAGAAACAAGCCCTGCAGAATGCCCACGACATTCTACAATTCACCATTTGCAAAGCAACACATAAATAGTTTAAAAGAACTTACATGTGAGAAACAAAACTTGTCAACAGAATTAGCAAGTAGAAAGTTTGTTGTAAAACACTTTCTGTGCCTGTTCTCGAATACATAAAAGGTTCACTTTGATCTCCCTGCAGAGCCTTCCCTCAACAAGGCGAACAGGTAACCATAGCTTCGGCTTCACAACAACAACATAAAAAAGAGTTGTCTGGAATTCTTGCTCAAAGGATTGACTTCCTTCCCAATTCTCATTGTTCTTCTGCTCCATCCATTCAAACAGTTATGGGATATGAGTGGCTTCTAACAATATCTTTCACATAACATGAAAATGCGCATTTCTGAACACCTTTTTTTTATCATGCTACAGTTGCCTAACCTAAGAGAATGTCCTTTTAAGTATGTGTGCACAAGACCTCTTGGCCGCTAGACATGCAGTGCTCTATGAATTTAATATGGTAATGCATGTAGAAAGCATGAATCCAGTGGCTCTCAGTATGCAACACTGAATAATATGTTTCAAATTAAATAGAGAAATTGGTAAAAATGGTTTCAATAACAGAAAATGAATAAGAAATATTCTTACCTCTTCAATTGACCATTTGCCTTCAAAGATTTGAAAGTCCCCTTCACTCATCTTGAACTCAATATCCCGCCTATGACCAAATGGAGTACTCTCAAGATCTTTCTCATAACAATCAACTATTCCCTTGGCATTAAATTTCAGTCCAAATCCCAAATTCTGTTCTGCACTCTGTTTAAAGCAAGCAACAAGAAGAAATGAATAATTCTAACTGAGAGAAATCTGACAAAGTAAACAGAATAGAGTGCATTCCAACCAAGGTTTGAAGAGAATGACTTCAGAACAACAAATATATGGTTGTTCTGAGCCTTCTGGCCGCTATAACATTATAGTTTGCTTCATTAGTATAACATCCAATCATGCAGTATCCACATTTTTTCAAGATCTGAAATACACGACGATTGAAAGGCACGTATGTTCATCCACCAACTAAGATCAACCTTGCCAAATAAAAGATCAATGTGACTGGGGAAAGAAGGTGACCTACAATTTAGAATAACATAAGATAGTCTTTCCAAGATTGTAATGGGCTTTGGCTAGTAACTTTTTCCCCCTATCCTTTATCTTTCCAAAATACCAGCTTGAAATCAACTCCAGCTAAGGCATCATAGGTACAACTATCAAGGGATCTAAATTGCATTACATCAGTGGATCAAGATTGCACCCACTTTCAATGGGACAGAAATCTTGCTAGTACCTGAAAACTCAATCAAACAAATTGATGGAATTTTTTTGATTGCATTTTTAAGCACCAAAAAAAGCAATCTTAGTTCATCAATGTCGAAAGGAAATTCAAATTATTTTGATTCCCACTCTTTGGGGAAACTATTGCATTTCATTTGGTACTACTAATCATTGGATTTCCCCACAACATTGCAGCCACTTGATTTTTTCACAACAATTAGAAAGCAAATGTCATCAATGATTTTTTTT
Organism: Berberis vulgaris; assembly: GCA_963556465.1. NCBI lineage: Eukaryota > Viridiplantae > Streptophyta > Magnoliopsida > Ranunculales > Berberidaceae > Berberis > Berberis vulgaris. The sequence continues at coordinate 106,405,344 of OY747125.1, read as the reverse complement.
CATGCCCAGTCATTGGAGATTTGGAGGTCCACTGACTTAGGTAAGTGGTGGCAGATCCCGAACAGCTAGATCTTTCGTTAATTGTGAACATTGGAGAAATCAGCCCTTTTCAGCAACAGGCAAAAGGTTGTGGGATCATATGCTCATTACCATCTTGTTTGTAATGTGCCATGCTCCACTGATCAGTTGTTTATAAGTATCAAAGGTCTTCGATGGTCGTAGGGGTCACTTGGGGTGAAGGCTAAATCTTTTGCTGATTGCAGTGTGTGTTTATTTCCTTTGTACTTGTGTAATCGCTTTCTTGGATGAGTGCCTCTGCCTCACTCGTCTTTTCCCTGCCCCTAGTTTTGCTATATAATAATCTAAAACAACTTCATCTTCATTCTTTGTGGCTCTCCATGTTTCTTGAATCCCCTAGTCTGACACTACTAGAGTACTAGACTATGAATACTGTAATTAATGTTAAATTGTATAGAAATGGATTGGAGAATAGTTAGTAGATGAAAAAGAAAATTTGTTATACCATCAAATGACTGGATAGAATAGAAGATTAGTCAAAAAAAAAAAATTATGAGAAGTGAGCATTAGGAGTGGAGAGTAAGTTAGAGTTGAGCAATTTGATATAGAATCATCCATCCATCCTATCCATGATGCAATGAGTGAAGAATCAACAAGTTTTGGAATTCCTGATCTTACGATCCTGGCCGTCCCTAGATTGTTGGAGTGAATCTGGCCCTTTGAACAGTAGCAGCTAGAGATTAACCTAGCTTTTCTCAGCCGCTTTTGGCCGGCGTTGCTAGGTTGACAAGGCTCTTGCGCCGCCTAGAGGCGTTGTCCGACACGCCGACACGAATCAGCCGTCACCAAGCCGATACGATACAGCCGCCGCCCGACAAATCGCTGCTGCTGTTTGTGTGGTGGATTGATCCCGTTTGGCTGTGAGAAGGCCCTGCAAGGGTATGCGACTGCGAAGTGAAGCATTGCTTTGCTACCTGTTACAGAAACCGAACCGCCATAGCCGCCAATACGAAACAAGCCGACACGCTACTGTTGCAGTGTGTCGCTTTGTGCTGATTTTTTTGCTACTGACAGACTAACAAACTGTTCCCTGGATGTGATGTCGGAGCCTCCAACCGCCATCCCTCCCCCCACGCCAGGAGGACCTGGTAATGGATCGGCTAAGCCCACTTTCGCACAGATTTTGGGTAAAATTTTGGTGAACGAAGTTGCGGAGACTCAGGTAGAAGGAACTCGTTTCCATAAGGAGGGAGCACCAGCAATCGGACTTACGGCAACGGATGAAGTACGGGGAGAGGAGTTCATGGAAAAACATGTTATCGTTTTAAAATTCTCTAGTTACCGCCCAATTTTGGAAGATATCCGTGATTCGATTCACATAACTTGGGGAATTCTCGGTGATTTTTTGCTCGGTTTACTTAATCAACGGCATGTGTTAGTCCGTCTCCAGTCTGAGGTGGAAGCAAAGAAAGTCCTGTCGCGGGATTCCTTTCTGATTCGTGGAGTTCGGTTCAAAGCTTTCCGCTAGCATGATGGCTTCAGTTTGAAAGAGGACCCGATCTCGGTACCATTGTGAGTAGAGTTGCCTAACTTACCTTTACATTTATTCCATCCCCCTATTTTAAAAGCAATTGTGAATTCTTTTGGTGGATTTTTGCGGATGGATGATCATACTAGATGCCTATCACGCCCGGGATTTGCTCGTGTTTGCGTGGAGATGACTTTGGCGGAGAAATTACCAACTAGAGTTTGGATTGACAGGGCTGATAATAGGGGCTTCTGGCAGAAGATAGAATATCCAGGCTTCAAATACTGTGATTCTTGCTCCTTGATAGGGCATCAGGAGGATTTTTGTAGAAAAAAGTTGGGCCTAAAGGGCGGTGGGAGAGTTTCTAACCTAGGTACAGCAACGAAGGCAGTCAAACCAAAAGTCGAAACCATTACTGTCAAACAACAATACATACCAGTTACCAAAAAAGAAAAATTGCCCATCCAAGAAGTGGGTACGAGTGGTGTAAAAATGACAAGGGTGCGGCGATTAACGAGGAAATTGGGGATAAGAGGTCAGTGGCCATTGCTCCGGCAACGGTGGTGTTGTCAAACAAATTTGAGTCACTTATAGAGAATATCGATGAAGATGAGGGTGATCAAGAGGATAAGCAGCTAGTGGGCACGACAATGGCTCATGACAGTGCCGCGGTTGTACCAGAATCTACGGAGGATTGCCTCTTGGAGGCGGGGTATACAGTTTCGGAGATTGAGAATGTTATTGGTCCACAAGCACAGTCAGTGCTACAGGAGGATGTTGTCGACTCAGGGGACACTAGCAATAGCCTTTCTAAGAATATCCTTATGGCAGCACCGCGAGACGCGGCAAGCGATACAGTGATGCATGCTGATTCAGGGAGGCCGAGCGATGCAACCTTCACGGCAGGGGCGTTGAGACGGTCTGATTTTCAGACAGAACCGGTCTCGCAGCAGCCAGTGCTCTACCCTTCAAGAGGGGCCGTGATTTCCCCCCAACCAGCAACCTGCACCAAGACAGGGGCCATGGTCTCGCCCCTGCCAGCGCCCTGCACCAAGGCAGCGGACGTGGCCTCGCCCCAGTCTGCGCACTGCACCAAGACAGGGGTCGTGGCTTCGCCTCAGCCAGCGCCCTGCACCACACCAGAGTTTTTTTTCGGTGCTACTAGCACAGAGCTAGGGGATGCTATGCAGGGTCAGCAAGTGCAGGAACTCTCGGATGATGAGTTTCAGTCTTTGCTCAGGTTAAAGAGACATTTTGACAAATACGCTATCAAAACTTCCCCAGATTATAAAAGAGTCGGAGACAACTTGAATAAGGCTATATCTTTGCTCAAAGAAAATAGGCTACTTCGACTGCCGAAATTGAATATCGATTCACTCGAAATTACTAGTGAGGATAGTGATGAAGTCAACTCAGAATCTGAGCTAGGTCCACGGGCAGCAAACAGTGATTTGGTTTTAGGGGCTATGTCAGACGGAAAGATGAATAAGAGGCGTCACACCAAAGATATCAGCATTTGTCCCCGAAAATCCAATAGAACTAGGAAAGAAAACAAAAGGTACAAAGACTGAGTTATTGTCTAGGCTTGTATTGGTGAATCCTATCTTTTGTGCGAGTTTGTTTCGGCTTTTTAGTTACCCCTATAGGGTCAGTCGTGAATAAAATGGGTCAACATCCCAATTTGATTAAAAAAAAAATGCAATGAGTGAATTGTTTGTGATAATGATAATAAGTAAGTAAGGAGATTTAGAAATGTAGGCAAGAAATGACATTACATTACCTGGTAAATTTTGGCGTATTTGTGTGTTTTGTCCAACAACTTACAGACTGCTAAACCAGGAATGAAATCAGCCAAGTGCTCGTAGTCAGTGAGCACATTCCAGACAGTCTCGAGATTCGTATTGATACCTACTCGAGCGCGGATTCTCCTTGTACTCTTCTCCATCTTCTCAACTTGTATCTCAAATCCACCTCCTCCTTCACTGTCATCATTGTCATCCGCCACCGATAACCCCGAGGAAATTCCAGATTCCAAATCCTCATAATCATCATCATCGTCAATGGAAGGAAGATCACTGGAGTCTGACAACGATGATGTTGAGTTGGGAACGAAGACAAGTTTAGCAGGAGAAATCAAGGGCTTCTCAAAGTAGGATGAGGAGAAGCCATTATTACCATAATTACAGGAAGGTGAAGGTGACCTTATTAAGGTGTTGTTGTTGGTCTTAGAGGAAGAGGACGGAGAGTGAGCAATGCGATGATGATGATGATGGTATAGGTGGCGGGAATGGGAATGGAAACGGGAACGGTGGAGTGGATATGAGGAAGGGGGACAAGGAGAAGGAGAGGCATACATTTCAATTGCAACTGCAATTGCAATTGCAATTGCAAATCACCCCGCACGCTTATCATTCATTCCCCTTTCACTATTTCCACCATATTCAAATTCTCTCTACACCACTCCCTCAACTATACCACCACAGTCGTTGGTTCCATTTTCTGAAAGCCCTTCCGCTGCAGCAACACACTCACTGCTAGTGCTCGCCCCCAACTCTCTAGAATTCATCCTTGCTCGTAACATCCTCATCTATGACTATTTTACTTTTGGACCCCGTGCTCGATCAAATTGGAGTGTGAAGTTCTTTTTCTTGAGATTTGACATGCCAAACAGCGTTAGATTGCCAAAGATAATCTGTTTGATGGCCGAAAGCACTTCGATGTTTAAGTCAATTAATTGTGATAAATAATGAATTTGGACAAATTATGTGTGTTTTCATCCATTTCGTATGTATCCTTTTTCATACATTTTCATTTACCTTGTATAATGAGTGCATTCAACTATGTGCATAACTTAAGCTCGAATGGCGCATTGCAGGGGGACGTTTATCATAACTACCTCATCATTCATTGAGATGTGTCCTTGGGGGAGTGATTCTGGACATGACTTTTCTCCTTCCTAAGTGTTCTCTCATAATTGAGATGTGTCATTTGGGGAATGATTTTCGCCATGATTTATATCCTTTGTAATGACCCTCTCTTTAATTGAGATGCATCATTGGGGGAGTCATTTTCGTCATAACTTATCTTTTTTGTAACATCCATCTCTAGATTTGATGATTTGCGCCATGTGTATGGCCACGATCGAGTGACAATTTGGTGTATTATCAGCTACTCTCCCCTAGTTAGTGGGATCGCTTGCGTGGTCACTAACTTGTCAATTGTGGGAGCTCGAGCAGCAACATGATACCTTTTTCTAGTCAGACAGTGAAGTCAGTGTGACAAGTCATTGGGGTCGGACTGCGTAAGTTCGGATTAGATGAATTCATCTGAGTCGGACTGCATGAATTTTGACCAGATGAAGATTTTTGTGACAAGTTATCATAGTCGAACTTCGTGAGTTCAAACCAGGAGATTTTTGTGACAAGTCATCGTAGGCGAACTTCCGTGAGTTCTAACCAAATGCAGTCTGTATGACAAGTCATCGCAGTCAGCTGCGCGAGTTCGTGCTTCATCTGACAAATCATCCTAGTCAACTGCATGAGTTCGGAGGAGATGAAGTCATCATGATCAAATTGCGTGAGTCCAGACCAGATAAAGTTAATGTGACTAGTCTTAAGTTGGACTTGCTGACCTTATTCCCGTCGAATCTGTCTCATGTCAAACCTGATTTCTGTCGGATCTGATTCCTGTCTCTAGTCGGACCTGTCAGACTTGCGAACCAGCCTGTTGTCGGACGTGCGGACTAGTCTATTGTTGGACGTGCGGACCGTTGGACGTGCGGACCGTTGGACGTGCGGACCGTCGGACGTGTGCATTTCAACTTTTTCAAAACATGAATCATGCATACCTTCTACTAATTTGTTTGAGCTGAAAACTTGAATTAACGTTGTCTTGTGTGAATTAACGTCATTCGACAAATGATTTGTGAGAGCATCTACATTAAATTGTTCCGACATTTGGAATACTTTTTAATTTTGTTTTTTACTTCATTTAGTCTTGGTATTAAATTGGGTCATCCACATAAGCATTGTGAGACCCTAAGTGGGCGGACCTGAGGTGAGGGTGAGGGTAGAGGGCCCAACAGGCCCAATAGGCCAAGAAGGGTTGGACGAGCTACAAGGGGAATCATAGTCTCATATCGCCTGGGTGCGGGAGGGGGATGTGCTTTAAGTGTGCGAGGTCGCTCTACATGACAACACGCGTTTTAAAGCCGTGCGGGCCGGTTGGTAGCCCAAAGCGGACAGTATGGTGTCATGTGGGAGCGGGTCGTTACAGTTGGTATCAGAGCCTGACCCAGCCGGAAGTATGCCACAGTGTTGGTGGGCCCTCTGGCGACGTGGACGTTGTGTCTGTGTGGCCAACGAGGACGTTGGGCCTTAAGGGGGGTGGATTGTGAGACCCTAAGTGGGCGGACCTGAGGTGAGGGTGAGGGTAGAGGGCCCAACAGGCCCAATAGGCCAAGAAGGGTTGGACGAGCTACAAGGGGAATCATAGTCCCATATCGCCTGGGTGCGGGAGGGGGATGTGCTTTAAGTGTGCGAGGTCGCTCTACATGACAACACGCGTTTTAAAGCCGTGCGGGCCGGTTGGTAGCCCAAAGCGGACAGTATGGTGTCATGTGGGAGCGGGTCGTTACACTAATAAACAACTTTAAAAATGTTCAAAGTACCACAATATGGTCGCCTTTTGAAAAGACCATCCAACGTCCAATGCTCTTTCAAAAGATGCCCACCTTTGTGTTTCTTGTGTTTGTGCAGGTGCTAAATTTATCCCTCCTATTTGTCTGACATACATTTGGTCCCTCTAACACATATTTGATCCTTCATTAAAATCTTACTATTGTGTCAAGACCCATGACCTTGACCCCATCACATTTAACTCGGGTTACAATTAGATTCTCTAAGGGTGTGTTTGGTTGCATGAAATCTTATGTCATGAAAATTCATGAGGGGACTCTTATGTTTTAGGCTAAATTGATGTATCACTCCACATTTACCATTAGATTTTGTGATCAATGGTGGTGGGAATGAAAGTCCCATGAACATGAGAATCACATGCCTTAGGGACCAAAGAGTGAGATTCACATGTTCATAAGACTTTCATTCTCACCATTGATCACAAAATCAAATAGTGGTCAAATGGTGGATGTAGAGTGATATATCAATTTAGCCTAAAATGTAAGGGTCTCCTCATAAATTTCTATGGCATAAAATTCCATGCAACCAAACACACCCTAAGATGTGTCAAAGTATTGAATGTATCTCACTAACACATAATTTGCTTTCCAAGCAAATACTAAAAATTTATTAGAGGAAAAAAAAAACACTTTTTAGCATGTTCAGATAGGAGTGTTAAAAAAGGAAAAGGCAATGATTTTTTTGACACCATCAGTCTCACTCATTGACACCAATATCTCAAAAAAATAGCAATTTTTGAACATGTTGTGTGACACCGCCGCTATAAAAGTCTTTTTTTCCCATTCCTCGCCCTCGTTATGTGATTATTCGCTCGACAACATCAAGAACAACATTAGATCCGTCTAGCTGTTGCCTCGCAATCCGCCCTCGCAGCCACCCACCACCCTTTCTTCTTTCCTTCTCTCTTCTTATCTTCTCTCTCCCTCTATGTTTACTTCTACATAGACTAAAACAGTAGCAATGAAGTTATCTTGCATTAAATTTATTCACATAAGTTGTTATATACATCTCCATAAAAAAGAATCAAATATCACTAACCCTCGTCTAAAATAGAGGTGTGCGTTGACTAAGACCCGCCTTGTAAATATCTGTGAGAAAAAGCCTTGCCACCTTGCAAAGATCTCTGATTGCGAAAATTTTAATTGATCTTGCATGGGTTCCTGTGAACCTACTTCAAAATCTCAAAGCAACGACTTTTCCTCATGATTACACAACTTATCCTGCGAAATTACTACGAAGTGATTTTAGTAAAATGACATAACTTGCTAAATTCAAATCATTTTCAACTGATTCAAATTGTGTTGACTAAATAACTCATAGTAGTACATTTTTCATGTTTTGATGAGCTTGAGAATCGGTCTCAATTGAGCGTCTACATTGGCCCAAAGTCATGGGCAGTACCATAATTTCTTGACTAGAAAAATTTGAGTGGTTGTGGTAAAATAACCGTAATTCGCTCATTTGAAAACATTTTCAACTGATTCAAATATTGTTTATAGGATAACTCATAATACTATAATATTTGTGTTTTGATAATTTTGAGAATTACCCTAAATCGCACCCAAAATTGAAACAAAAAAGCCTCTGCGAGATTTAGTTAAATTGCTTTATTTTGATTGAATGAAAGCAACTGTCAGTGACCAAAAGAACACCAAAGTCGCATCCAAACATCGCGATCAACAACTTGGCTTCCAAAACTTGGTCTTGTAGGTATGAAATCGCGCACAAACACAACTGCTCATTCGTTTTGATTTAAAAACTTAGGTTTTGTATGGATTAATGAGAGAATGGGAGGAGAGTGGTGAGTTGAAGATGAGGGATTTGGTTGTTACTATATGTGAGTTAATGAAAAGAGATGAATAATCAAAGTTGAGAATGGGGGAGAAACTGTTGAGAGTGAGAGCGAACAAGAAAAAAAATTGAGAACTAAGAGTTTAGGATTTATATTAGTGCTAGCCTAGCGGTATCAAAAAGTAGGTGGTGATGTTGAATAAAAAGGTGATGGTATTAGACATAAACGTGGGAACGGTGGTGCCAAATGTCTGAAAATTCTAGGGGTAGAGAGAGGGAACGAGGGAAAGGGGCGAGGGATGGGTGGAAGCCACCCATCCACCTCGAGATAAGCGACATCGTGCATCTCAAATGTCACTACCAAAGTAAAAACTAGGGGTGGGCATCCCATCCCGCGATCCCGTTCCCGTCCCGATCCCGTCCCGTCCCGTCTCGTCCCGATTTTTCCGGGTCTTAATGGGATTGAATAATTTCATCCCAATCCCGTCCTGTCCCGATCTAGAATGGGATGGGATGGGATGAAGATTTTCAATCCCGCCAATCCCGTCCCGTCCCGAACTAATTTTTTAATATTAATTATTAATATTTTTATTTACTTATTTATTTATTTTATGAACATTTCCATAAAATGTTCAGCCTTTCAGGCTTCCAGCAGCAGGCTTCCAGCTGCAGCAGGCTTCTAGCAGGCCCAGCAGGCTTCCAGCAGGCCCAACAGGCTTCCAGCAGGCTTCCAGCAGGCCCAACAGGCTTCCAGCAGGCCTAGCAGGCTTCCAGCAGGCCTTCCAGCAGCAGCAGCAGGCTTCCAGCAGTCCAGGCTTCTATTTGATATGTCCAGATTAGCACGCTGATCCCGTCCCGTCCTGAACCCGTTTGGGATGGGACGAGGTCGGGATGAGGTTTTTCCCATCCCGTCCCATCCCGTCCCGATCCCGTATGAACGGGATGGGATAGGGATGGGCATATCTCGTCCCATCCCGTCCCGTGCCCACCCCTAGTAAAAACCCCAGTCCCATTCAACTCTTCCCTTCACCCCTACCCCTTCAAGTTTCAGTCGTCGGGTCTGGGTTTGGGTTTGGGTTTCATTGTATCCCAAATTCCTCATCCCCTCTTCGCATGCGCATTTGAATCTCCATCGTCTTCCTACACCTGTTGCCAAATTAACTCTCTCTCGATTCCTCTTCGTCTTCTCATCAGTCTTCCTTTCCTTCAACGCTTAGGTTGGCGGCATTTCACTCTTTCCTTGTTCTCTGCTTCTGCTTGCTTGCATCTAAGACATTTCAATCCCCCTTTTTCCTCTACTTACGCCAAATCTGTGACTTCAGTTCCGTTCAATCCCCGTATGCTACGGTATTCTAGGGCTGTCTTCCCTATTTTAGCATAGCTTAGCTTAGTTGCTTCACATTCAGTTCATCACAGAAAAGAAAAAGGTTAGGGAAATCTTTGCTCCCTCCCTTCAAATGTTTATTATTTTCTCATTTTTTATATTACTTATTCATTATTTCTCCTTTTCTTTCTCAGCACAGATTGATCGCTACTAATCAGATCAGAAGAGCTCTCTGTCATGTAAGTGCTTATTTAGTTTTCTCATCAATCTCATTTTGCTTCCCCTCTCTGCTACAATAGAATCCTAAAACCACTGCAAATAAAATCACTTTATATTTCCAATTCGACCATTATTCATTCATTTACTTGCTTTTGCCTACTCATTATTCACTCTAGTTAGGCATTGGCAGATAGAAAGAAAACTGCTCATCATAACCATAACTTGGGTGTTCCTTGGTATAGTACCATCCTTTACATTAATTTATGCATCATTTGAATGATTTAGTAGAGCATCATTCAGTAGAATGATAACTTGATAAGATGAGATCATTAATATTTACAGCTGCAACCTGAACGGCTACGGTTTCATTTTTAAGACCCGGCCCCAATAAGTTATATGGACTTGGTGCTAAATGAGTGGAGTGTATTGCCACTCTAAATGGTGCATAATAGGCAGAACAGAACCCTTCTTTATGGATTACTGTGCTTTCACTATTTTTTTTTTCTTATCTTAACTTCTTTTAAGCCTGTGTTACCTATTGTACAATGTTGTTGGGACTGGACACTTGATTTCCAGTGCAACCATATGAATTATCAAAGCAAATCAGAAGAAGAAAAATGAAAAGATTGGGTGCAAAGAGGAATAAAGAGTTCTAAACTCTGAATAGTCTAGATAAGGGCACACTGCCCCTCAGCTGTAGATGTTGGATAGATTGACTGCACTATTCTGAAAGATTGTCAAAATTAAAACATTCTTACTAAAGATCCTAGAAATTTCATCTTCCTTTTTAGCCAATTCTTAATTTTCATCATGCGTTTTGTATAAGTTGAGGGAGACTTGTGGAATTTAAAGCAAGTATTAGTTTTTGAACTAGGCAAGGTTGGTCTGCAGCTATTAACTCTTTGATGTGAGTTGATGAGTTCTCAATTTAGTTTAATGAAAATTTAGGCTTACCCTAGTCTGGTGGTGCTGAACTGCTGATATTAATTTATACTTGGCCATTCTCATTTGCCCAGCAAATTGTTTCAATCTTTCTATTCAACAATATGGTCTTTGTGGAATGCGAATTTTTCAATCTAATCCTCACTCGTTCGTATATGATGTTTATTAAGGATTTGGTCTGGTATCCTAAATTGCATGAGCTTACTACCATGCATTAAGTGCTCTAGTTGATTTATGGAATGAAGCTTTGGCTGAATTCCATATCAATGCCACTATTCCTTCATCTTTTATTGACTGGGTGGACAACTTCATTGTTGCAAGAAGCAGCCACACCAGTTTTTCTACTTTTGGAAGATGGACTTGGAAAGACTGCTCCATGCTTTTGGTTGGATGATATGGTGGGAAAGAAACAATACGGTCTTTTTATGAATGTCCAAAGGTCTTGTTTGATAGATATCAAAGCAACTTTGTGATTATGGGTTGTTAATAAGTTCAGAGAGATTATATTAAATTCTTTGATTGCATGTTTAGTAGGGATTCACTTGTATACATGCCCGATGTATACTTTTGTTGGTAGTGTCCAGTACACTACCTTTTCACTTCTCACATATAATACAACACTCCGTTTTCAGATAATTTTTTTTTGTTTCTATAACATCATACAAAAAACTATAACCATAACTACATTGTTTACATCTTAATCTCTCTCCATCACATTCATGTGATGATCTGAATAAGACCAATACCTTCTTTGACGATTCCACAAGTCTTGTAATTTCATCCCGCAATAGGTTTTTTTATTGGTGGAATGCATGTGGCGGAGAGTTTTTTTTTTTTTTTTTTTTTAATAAATGTAAATCGTCATAGCTATCTACTTAGTTGTTGGATTTTATTAAACTTGATATGGTTGACGTGTATTTTTGAATATTTTTCTAATGAAATCAATCACTAATACAAACGGCTTAAAACTTTAAATATGCATTTCATGCCGTATGCATTTTTTCAAAAAATAACTATAATCTAATGCACTTTACGTCGTAAGTATTTTCAATATTAAGACACTGAAAATATAAAAATCTAACGGATCATATAAAGAGGGGAGGGGAGGGTGTTTGCTGAAATTTATGTTCACATAGGATTGAAATACCCCTGACCAAAGTTGAAAATTCTCCTTCTATCATATAATTTGAGTGTCGAAAGCACGGAGCATATCCTAGTCTAGAATACAAATCAGAATGGTGTGTGGGATTGGACTTAAAAGACGGTTGGGATTTATCCAAACATAATAATCAATCACAAAGATAGAGGTTTGGGTTAGAGAAAGAAAGTTTAAAAAAAAAAAAAAAAAAAAAAAAACTTTTATGCTCCAACCAACTCTAACCATCACACATCTAAAGGCTCATATTGAATTTGAGTGCCGAAGGCATGAGAAATACCTTAGTATATATAGAGAGAAGCCTTTTGAGAAACAAGCCCAGCAGAATGCCCATACATTCTACAATTCACCATTGCAAAGCAACACATAAATAGTTTAAAAGAACTTACATGTGAGAAACAAAACTTGTCAACATAATTAGCAAGTAGAAAGTTTGTTGTATAATTCTTTCTGTGCCTGTTCTCGAATACATAAAAGGTTCACTTTGATCTCCCTGCAGAGCCTTCCCTCCACAAGGCGGACAGGTAACCATAGCTTTGGCTTCACAACAACAACATAAAAAAGAGTTGTCTGGAATTCTTGCTCAAAGGATTGACTTCCTTCCCAATTCTCATTGTTCTTCTGCTCCATCCATTCAAACAGTTATGGGACATGAGTGGCTTCTAACAATATCTTTCACATAACATGAAAATGTGTATTTTTGAAAGAGAATGTCCTATTACGTATTTGTGCACAAGACCTCTTGGCCGCTAGACATGCAGTTCTCTATGAATTTACTATGTTAATGCATGTAGAAAGCATGAATCCAGTGGCCCTCAGTATGCAACATTGAATAATGTGTTTCAAATTAAATAGAGAAATTGGTAAAAATGGTTTCAATAACAGAAATTGAATAAGAAATATTCTTACCTCTTCAATTGACCATTTGCCTTCAAAGATTTGAAAGTCCCCTTCACTCATCTTGAACTCAATATCCCGCCTATGACCAAATGGAGTACTCTCAAGATCTTTCTCATAACAATCAACTATTCCCTTGGCATTAAATTTCAGTCCAAATCCCAAATTCTGTTCTGCACTCTGTATAAAGCAAGCAACAAGAAGAAATGAATAATTCAAACTGAGAGAAATCTGACAAAGTAAACAGAACAGAGTGCATTCCAACCAAGGTTTGAAGAGAATGACTTCAGAACTAGGGGTGGGCACGGTCCAGATTGGTTCCAAATTTTGAGGAATCTAACTCGGACCGTTTAAATTTAACGGATTCGGTCCGGTGCGGATTCCCTTATTTTGAACATTGGGACCGAACCTAACTCGAACCGTTTGGAACGGTCCGGTTCCTACGGTTCCAAAATGAAAAATGTACAACAAAATTGCAACAAGAACACCAAATCCAGAAACAAAATCAGAAAATTTTGACAAAATAAAAAATCACCTATTTTGTTCATCATCTGATCACATTAGATGCAACTGTGTGAGCCCAACATCTCAGATGATCCTCTTTTTTTTCTAAAAAAAAATATGAACAATGCAGTGTAATCAAATATCCCTTTTTATTCTAAAAAGAGAAGATGCCAAAACTGAAAACAAGAATTTCTAAATTAATTATAGTAGAGTTAGTTCATAGATACCGTGTTTTGGCCGAGAGGAGCCCTAAGTGCAAGCTGGTCAAAGGTTAAGCACTCTCCACCAGCCTTCTCAATCCTCGCTCTCGTGGTCTCAGTGAACCTCAAAGCAGCCACCTTCATTGCTGGCACTTCGTAAACCCTAGTGTCGTCCATCACAGTTCCAACAAGCACCGCAATCTTTCCATCCTTCATCAGATGATCCTTCATGTCAATCTCATGTCAATCTTTCCACCGCACCCAAGGGTTTCTAATGGTGTCTCCGACTCCACCTCTGCCTCCGCCCAAGAATCAGAACCAGTCATCTTCATCGTCTCCGACTCCACCTCTACCTCCGCCCAAGAACCAGTCATCTTCATCGTCTCCGCCATCTGTTGCTGCTGCTTCTTCTCGAGACAGAGACAGAGAGAGTAGCTGCTGCTGCTTCTTCTCGAGACAGAGACAGAGAGAGAGTAGGGTGTCGATGTGATTTTAGGTTTTTTTTTGGAGAAACCTAATTTACAATATTTAGGTTTTTTTTTTTTTTAGTAAATGTGATTTGAAACGGTTCCAACCCGAACCGTTTTTAAAAAAAAAATAGGAATCGGGACCGGACCGTTTTATAACAGATCCGGACCGATCCGAACCGTATCTAAAAACATAAAATTAAAATCCGGACCGTTTAGAGCAAAACGGTCTGGTTCGGTTTGAACCCGCGGATCCTCAACCCGTTTGCCCACCCCTATTCAGAACAACAAATATATGTTTGTTCTGAGCCTTCTGGCCGCTATAACATTATAGTCTGCTTCATTAGCATAACATCCAATCATGCAATATCCACATTTTTTTCAAGATCTGAAATACACGACGATTGAGAGGCGTGTATGTTCATCCACCAACTAAGATCAACCTTGCCAAGTAAAAGATCAATGTGACTAGGGAAAGAAGGTGACCTACAATTTAGAATAACATAAGATGGTCTTTCCATAGGGATGGCAGTGGGGCGGATTTTCACGGATATCCGCCCCACTCGCCCCGTTTGAGGCAAAATTGATTAAGGGTTTGTAGAGGTTGGGACAGAAATCTTGCTAGTACCAGAAAATGCAATCAAACAAATTGATGGAATTTTTTTGATTGCATTTTTAAGAGCGAAGAAAAGCAATCTTAGTTCATCAATGTCGAAAGGAAATTCCAATAATTTTGATTCCCACTCTCTGGGGGAACTATTGCATTTCATTTGGTACTGCTAATCATTGGATTTCCCCACAACATTGCAGCCACTTGATTTTTTCACAACAAATTAGAAAGCAAATGTCATCAATGACTTTTTTTCATGCCCAATCATTGGAGATTCGGAGGTCCACTGACTTAGGTAAGTGGTGGCAGATCCCGAACAGCTAGATCTTTCGTTAATTGTGGACATTGGAGAAATCGGCCCTTTTCAGCAACAGGCAAAAGGCTGTGGGATCATATGCTCATTACCACCTTGTTTGTAATGCGCTGTGCTCCACTGATCAGTTGTTTATAAGTATCAAAGGTCTTCGATGGTCGTAGAGGTCACTTGGGGTGAAGGCAAAATCTTTTGCTGATTGCAGTATGTGTTTATTTCCTTTGTATTTGTGTAATCGTTTTCTTGGATGAGTGTGTCACGCACCGATTTTCTAAGAAAATGAAAATTCCAAAAATCAATAAATTCACACGTGATAAACATCAAGCTAAACACAAACAACAAACCATCACACCAATAGGTAGTTTCTCAACGAGGCAAATGTGTCATCATATCATCATCCCAATTAAGTAAAAATGCATTTACTTATATTTACACTGTAGAAGTTAACTATGACAAGTCTGACCTGCAGAAATATTAGTGGACTTGCCATCCTGCATGAAAAATGTTAGAAACAATGTAAACGTAATTTATTCATTTTTATTTGAATTTGATTCATCTTTGAACGGATTGATCACTTAGACGATACCACATTCGCACCACCTCTGTGTCGAATATACAAGAAAACGAAAATTTCAAAATCCACGTAGGATTATCCGTTTCCCCAAAACTCGGGACGTGAAATTCAATAACAATATAAACATTTAGCAGCAACAACAACTTAAACATGATTTAGCTACTGAAACAAGCAAAAACTCTAACCAGGAAAGACTGACGTTGCTAGCCGCACTAGCGAAACTCCAGTAACACTGCTCAAAAGTCTCTAAACCTGAAATGTTAATCGGCTACATACCCAAAGGAATGTACCTAAGAAGCAAAAACTCACTTAGGTCAGCAATAAAGCTGGTGTGAGTAAATCTTCATCCCAAAAACAATAAAATCGCATGCGATAACATCAAGCTAAACACAAACAATAAACAACCACACCAACAGATAGTTCCTTAATGAGGCAAATGTGTCATGCAATAAAAGCACAGTTCAAAGAATTTAGTTCCTCAACGAGGCAATTATGTCATCATCCTAACAAGTAAATATGCATTTACTTATACTTACACTGTAAATATTGACTATGGCAAGTCTGACAAACAGAAAGATTAGTGGACTTGTCATCCTGCATGAAAAGAACTAGAAACAATATAAAAGTAATTTATTCGTTTTTATTTGAATTTGATTCATCTTTTAACGAATTGATCACGTAGACGATACCACATTCGCACCACCTTCGTGACGAACATACATGCCCGTATGCCTCTCTCATATAAATGATGACAACTCCGTCATCCATGCCCAAGTGAGGACATATCACATACAGCCATGCATCACCGGATACTTCTAACTATACGAGTACCAAAAGCCACTATTGGGCTATCAATGCGCATAAACTCACGTCACATTTTTTACGGATAAATATCAAAGCCTATCTTAGGCATAAAAACTCACATCATTTCCGCAAGACTAACCCGAAGGTTATTTTAGTTTCTCTATAAGAAATGGGCGCCCCACCTCTGCAAGATGACCCACTGGTCATTTAGTTTCTCTATAAGAAAGGGAAAATAATAAGCAAAATAGGTGTGATAGTTCTAAGTGATACAATTCCAGGTGATTAAATTTTTCAGGAGTCAAAGTTTACCAATATCATTTATTTTTGATATTTCAGAATTTCTCCACGATGACATTTTGTCATTCATAAGTAATCAATCCACCCATTATATTTGGGGAAGCATAGCATTTGACACATTGTCAAATCATAAATAATCTCATCAAGATATCCTCCCATGGTTTTGGGGCAACCTACATTTTTCATATATAACCTTTCTGTAACAAAACGATGGATCAAAGCCCATTCAATATAAAGAATATAGATTCACTAACAAGTCAATTGGCATATAATACAATCATTCAAATTTATCTCATCAAAATATAAATCCTGACAAATTAATTTATCAAACAGAATCAACTTAGAGTTTCATTCGCAAACGATTACTTAGAACAAAATAATATATAGTGTGAGACTCATAAATTTAGGTGTAGTAGATAAAGTTTCTAAGTAAATGCAAAATCATCCCAAAAACATACCCAATCGAACACATCCAAACCCGAATGTGCAAAATTGCAAACACATGCAAATCAGTTTGCGCTACAAACACACACACATAACCTCTCCGTAACAAAACTTACTTTACTCCTTTGACTAGCTATTTATCAAAACAATTAAGATCCCAAAATTAATAACACCACATGAAATTACAAAGCGCAAGTCGCATTGCACGCGATAACCCGAACCCAATTTTGCATAAAAGCATAAACCATGGTATTCCAAGAAACAATGTCTTTTTCCTTCATATCATCGAATACTCTGAATGCTATCTCAACATAATTGCACCTTGAACA
This sequence comes from Berberis vulgaris, assembly GCA_963556465.1. Lineage (NCBI taxonomy): Eukaryota > Viridiplantae > Streptophyta > Magnoliopsida > Ranunculales > Berberidaceae > Berberis > Berberis vulgaris. Next base: position 106,388,230 of record OY747125.1, on the reverse strand, counting down.
CATGGAAATTAGAACATTTGATATAATGACGAGAGACTTCATTGAATTCTTAATAACATAAGTATGAACCTATAGTCCAAAATCAAGTAGCTGTAGATGTGAAACTGCTGTTAGAACAACAACAAAAGTTATGCTATCGGGAACAGTCATGTCAGACACGAGAACTTGGAGAAAAGATCAATAACTTCACTAAAACACTCATTCTGAACATACCCACTAATCATAGTATTAAAGTTGCAATTACTATTATACTAATCTTTATCATTTAACATACAAGTACTCACATATATATATTGAAGTGATTGTTTCAATCACATTAATACCCCCAACAACACAACCTCTTACTGCAACCACTAGCACTAACCCAACACTCACATGAAATTGTTGGCTTTTGGCCACCCCCCCTGTAGTTAGAAACTTATTTATTCATTATGTAAAATATTGTTTCAAATTCAACATTCATTATCAACCTCTTCTTAATGACGACTTTCATGATCAAACTCTTCATTCAAGCACAAGTGACTAAAACATCTTAATTTAACCAGAACATAACATAAGAATGCTCTTCGATATAGAAATCAGTGTCCTCCAATGCGCAGTTGCTTGTTTGCAAATCTTACCAATCTCCCTCACAATGGTGTTCCACAAACACAGTTCTATGCATGCCCCCATTCTGCTTAAACCAACACAACAATTGCTCTGATTCAAACTATAAACACAAAACCAAAAACCTCTCCATCTTCATTTCATCTATTAAGCTCTAACCTATTTTCTAGATTTCAATCAAAACCCATTAACAGTACCCAAAACAATAACAATCAACCATCAAAGCAAACAAAACATATCACATAACAACAACAAAAAACACAAAATTCGACTAAAAGAAACAAAACGATAATGGACTCACAGTAAAAGAAAATGAGATGAGGAAACTCACCATTTTAATCGCCACACACAGACACCACCTTCGTGCACAGTCTCTGTGATACCCTTGTGTGGGCGGACCTGAGGAGGAGGGTGAGGGTTGGAACCCAATAGGCCCAACAGGCCTGTGGATCCCAATAGGGGTTGGACGAGCTACTCAAGGGGTATCATACTCCCACATCACTTGGGTGCGGGAGGGTGATGTGCTTTATATGTACGAGCTTGGCTCTACATGATACAACTCGTTTTAAAGCCGTGCGGGCCGGTTTGGGCCCAGAGCGAACAATATTGTGTCATGTGGACCGGGTCGTTGTAGAATGGTATCAGAGCCTGACCCAGTCGGAAGTGTGCCGACGTGGACGTTGGGCCTGTGTGGCCAACGAGGATGTTGGGCTCCCAAGGGGGGTGGACTATGATACCCTTGTGTGGGTGGACCTAAGGGGGAGGGTGAGGGTGAGAGTTGAAGCCCAATAGGCCCAACATGCATGTGGATCCCAAGAGGGGTTGGACGAGCTACTCAAGGGGTATCATAGTCCCACATTGCCTAGGTGCGGGAGGGTGATGTGCTTTATATGTACGAGCTTGGCTCTACATGATACAACTCGTTTTAAAGCCGTGCGGGCCGGTTTGGGCCCAGAGCGGACAATATTGTGTCATGTGGACCGGGTCATTACAGTCTCCATCGCCATCGTCCCCTTCTTCTCGCACATCAAGCCATCACCACCAGCAGACTTCTCTCATAGTCCCTTATCTATTTATCTATCCGTAGCCCACCATACCACCAGTCAACCCAAACAAGCACACTCACGCCACCGTCCACCTTTCGCCCTCCATTTCTTCCCTTGCACAACCCCTTTCACCGTCAGCTGCCATCGAAAAGAAGATAACGTGGAGAAGGAAGGAGAAAAGAATAAGGAAGAAGGGAAAAATGGTTTTTTTCTTTATAAGGTGGGTGGCTATTCGCCCCCCACTGGACTTTCGAAAACACCCACCCTATAAACTCACTAAATAAAACCCTAAAATGTTGAAATTTAAATTCAATTAAATGTAACTCTATTTTATTTAATTCAAAGTAAAATAAATTAGTTTTATCAAAATTTAGGGGTGTTACATTATACACAAGTTAAATGGAATCTCGTCCCGAGATTCGAAATGTAATAAAAGTTAAGCGAATTTCAAAAAATACAACTTGTCAAACGAAAGAAGATTTAAAAAATATAAATTTCAATACAATTTTTAGGTGCATAAATTTTTATTGCCATTGGAAAAATAGGGGTATTACAATATATACAACTCAAAAAGAATCTCGTCCCGAAATTCGCAAAAAGGGCTAACTGAACACTACGGATATCAAAACCACTAAAAAGAAAACAATACGAAATAATGTTACGCAAATATCGACATTATAAATAAGATTAATCGCGCACACACAAGTCAATGAAGCCTCATCATGAGATTCATGAAGAAAATGAAACAATACTAAAGTTTCATAGTTCACTCTTGTTACTTCATCTTAAGACCTCTACACTCCTACCCTCGTTACAGTTTGGTATCATAGCATTTTGTTAACCTAGGCTGGGGTAGAGTCTAGGTGATCCTCAGAATGTGGATATGGGTGTGTAGGAGTCTAGAAGTCTTACGATGAAGTGACAGGGTGAACCTTTAAACCTTTAGTATTGTTTCATTTTTTCGTGAATCTCATGATGAGGCTTCATTGACTTGTGTCTGCGCGATTAATCTTATTTATAATGTCGATATTTGCGTAACATTATTTTGTATTGTTTTATTTTTAGTGGTTTTGATATCCGTAGTGTTCAGTTAGCACTTTTTGTGAATCTCGGGACGAGATTCCTTTTGAGTTGTATATATTGTAACACACCTACTTTTCCAATCACAATAAATATTTAAGTTCATAAAATTCAATTGAAATTTGTATTTTAAAATATTCTTTCGTTTGACAAGTCGTATTTTTCGAAATTTAGTTAACGTTCTTACCTTCCAAATATCGGGACGAGATTCCATTTAACGTGTGTATAATGTAACACCCCTAAATTTCATAAAACTAATTTATTTTATTTTGAATTAAATAAAATAGAGTTATATTTAATTAAATTTAAATTTCAAAATTTAGGGTTTCATTTGGTGAATTTAAAAGGTGGGTGCTTTCAGAAGTTCAGTGAGGGCGAATAGCCACTCACCCTGAAGAGAAAAAAAAACCCTTTTTTCTTCATCCTCCTCCTTCCCTTCTTGGTGTTTTTTTTCTCTCCTTCCTCCTCTATTTTCCTTTCTTCTTCCTCTATCTCCCCTTTCCTTCCTGTTTTGGTTTCATCACCAAAAGAACAGATTCGCACAAAGAGGGAGAGCTCGATCAGACAACGCAGCTCCGATCAATCCTTTGGTGGTGCGTGGTGTTGCGGCAGAGAATGGTCGATGTGGCGATTAGAACGGTGAGTTCATTTTCATCTCCTCTTCAGATTGTTTGTTGTTGTATGTTGGTTTAGTTGAAGCTTGTTTGCTTTGATTTGTGTGTTTTGTGTTGAAATCTTGTTTGATGACTATGTTTGACGGATTTTTGTGAATTGAGTGTGGAGTAAATCTGTTGTTCGAGTGATTTGTAATAATGGGTTTTGTTGGTTTGAAGTAATTTGTTGATTTTTATCTGAGAAACTTGAGAATTCACGTTTGTTTATGTTGTAGTTGATGGATAGTGTTTTATTGCTATTGAAATGAAACACTATTAGTATGTGGTCTGCTGGGTAGTTATTTTTATTTTTATTTTTATTTTTATTTTCAGTCTATTTGGATCTTATATTTGATGGTTAAGATTTGAGGACTTTAGAAAGTGGGGCGGTTTTGTGAGTGGCTACTTGTTGATTTTATAAGGAAAACTTAATCTAGATAATTACATATGCATAGTTTTGGATGGAGATGTGATCAAGGCAGAATGGAAGAGGGAGGATGTGTGTTTTATTTGGATTTTGATTTGTAGGTAAAACTCGTTTGTAGATAAAGTAAAAGATTCTCTCTGTACGGTCTCGGATTAGTAGAATCATATCTAGAGAACACAAACATATCAATTAGTACTATGTGAATTCTACTCCTTTCTTGCGTTCCCCTGTTTTGTAACATATGTAAGGTGGATGTAGCTTAGGATGCTATGCAGAGTTCAGTGAGAAGCAGTAATTTGCAACATGGGTGTGTGGGTTTTCTGCTAGAGAGGATGACTATGTTAGTTCTGTTGAGATAACTTATGAATTTTGTTCTACACTATACACTTGAGACTTAATCAAATAGATTGACAGTGCTTCACCTGAACAGTAGACAATTTAACCACTGCTTAATGAAATGTCATCAAAATCAACCAAAAACGAGGGGCATGTATTTTTGTAGGAAACCCCCTCAAATGGAGACAAACCCATGGATGTGTGAAATTTGAAAAAGGAGAAACTAAAGCCCATTTTTAGTTTTGGTTTGGGGACCAAAGAGAAACTGGAATTTATTAGTATTTGGTCTCCAACTGTTATTAAATTGTAGTAGTTTTTCAAACTTGGATAAGTGTGGTTCCGGTGGAAGTTTTGTTCCTTTGGAGACCTATCAGTGTCCAAAGGTTAATGATGTAAGATATGGTTGGTTATGTTTTTGCTTGTTTGTCATTGGTGTTATTCTTTATATCTTATGGAACAATGGTGGGAAAATCTTATGAATCATGTTGGAAGGGTGCTTACCACTGTCTTGTTTAACATCACCATTGTACATCCCAATCTATTGTTTTGTCATACTAATCTATTGGTTAATATTTTAGTTATGCTGTTATCCGATGGTGAGTGTGGCTCATATTGTTGCCAACACTGAATGTATGCATCTGAAATGATTACATGTCCCCAAAAATAATGGGTGAATTGATTTACTTATGAATGACAAAATGTCATCGTGAAGGAATTATGAAATATAAAAACTAAATGATATTGATAAACTTCGACTCCTGAAAATTTAAATCACCTGGAATTGTATCACTTAAAACTACCACACCTATTTTGTTTATTATTTTCCCTCTCTTATAGAGAAACTAAATAACCTGCGGGTTGTCTTGCGGAGGTGGGGCACCTATTTCTTATAGAGAAACTAAAATAACTTTCGGGTTAGTCTTGCGGAAATGAGGTGAATTTTTATGCCTAAGATAGGCTTTGATATTTTAACGTCAAAAATGTGACGTGACTTTATGCGCCTTGATAGCCCAAGAGTGACTTTTGTTACTCATATAGTTAGGAGTATCCGGTGATGCATGCCTGTATGTGATGTGTCCCCACTTGGGCATGGATGACGAAGTAGTCCTCCTTTATATGAGAGAGACATACGTATATGTATGTTCGGCACGGAGGTGGTGTGAATGTAGTATCGTCTAAGTAATCAATCCGTCAAAAGATGAATCAAATTCAAATAAAAATGAATAAATTACGTTTACACTGTTTCTAACCCTTTTCATGCAGGATGGCAAGTCCACTAATATTTCTGCAGGTCAGACTTGCCATAGTCAACTTCTACAGTATAAGTATAAGTAAATGCATTTTTACTTAATTGTGATGATGATATGATGGCTTCGATGAGGAACTAAATTCTTTGAACTGTGTTTTCTACTACCTATTGGTGTGATGGTTTGTTGTTTGTGTTTAGCTTGATGTTTATCACGTGTGAATTTATTGATTTTTGGGATGAAGATTTACTCACACCAGCTTTATTGCTGACTCAAGTGAGTTTTTGCTTCCTGGGTACATTCCTTTGGGAATGTAGCCGATTAGCCTTTCAGGTTTAGAGACTTTTAAGCAGCGTTACGGGAGTTTCGCTAGTGGGGCTAGCGACGTCAGTTTTTCCTGGTTAGAGTTTTTATTTATTTCAGTAATTAAATCATGTTTAAGTTGTTATTGCTACTAAATGTTTCTGTTATTGAATTTCACGTCCCGAGTTTTGGGGAAACGGATAATCCTACATGGATATTTGGAATTTTCGTTTTCTTCAAAAATCGGGGCGTGACAGAGTGCCTCACTCGTCTTTTCCTAGTTTCACTTATTAATGCCCCTAGTTTTGCTATATAAAGAATCTAAAACAATTTCATCTTCATTCTTTGTGGCTCTCAATGTTTGTTGAAATCCCCTAGTCTAACACTTTTACTAGAAATTAAGGTTAAATTGTATAGAATTGGATTGGAGAATAGTTAGTAGATGAAAAAGAAATTTGGTTATACCAGGCATCAAATGACTGGATAGAACAAAAGATTAGTCAAACATTTTTAATTTTTTTATAGGAAGTGAGCATTAGGAGTGGAGAGTAAGTTAGAGTTGAGCAATTTGATATAGAATCATCCATCCATCCTATCCATGATGCAATGAGTGAATTGTTTGTGATAAGGGTAATTGAGATGTGTCCTTTGGAGAGTGATTTTCGCCATGATTTATATCCTTTGTAACAACCCTCTCTTTAATTGAGATGCATCATTAGGGGAGTAATTTTCGTCACGACTTATCTTTTTTGTAAGAATTATCTCTAGTTTTGATGATTTGTGCCATGTGCATGGCCACGATTGAGTGACAATTTGATGTATTATCAACTACTCTCCCCTAGTTAGTGGGATCGCTTGCGTGACCACTAACTTGTCAATTGTGGGAGCTCGAGCAGCGGCATGATATATTTCTTTAGTCAGACTGCGAAGTCAATGTGACAAATCATCGGGGTCGAATTGCGTAAGTTCAGACCAAATGAATTCATCGGAGTCGGACTGCATGAATTTTGACCAATGAATATTTTTGTGACATGTTATCGTAGTCAAACTTCATGAGTTTGGACCAAAAAAAGATTTTTGTGACAAGTCATCGTAGGCAAACTTTGTGAGTTCTAACCAAATACAGTCAGTTGCGTGAGTCCGTACTTCATCCAACAAATCATCCTAGTCAACTATATGAGTTCGGAGCAGATGAAGTCATCATAATCAAACTGCGTGAGTCTGGACCAAATAAAGTTAATGTGATTAGTCTTGAGTCAGACTTGCTGACCTTATTCCTGTCGAATCTGTCTCGCGTCGAACTTGATTTCTGTCAGATCTGATTCCTGTCTCCAGTCGGACCTTTCGGACTTGCGGACCAGTTTGTTGTTGGACTTGCGGACCAGTCTATTGTTGGACGTGTGGACTGTCGGACGTGGGCATTTCAACTTTTTCAAAACATGAATCATGCATACCTTCTACTAATCTGTTTGAGCTGAAAACTTGAAATAACGTGTCTTGTGTGAATTAACGTCATTCGACAAATGATTTGTGAAAGCATCTAACATTAAATTGTTCCAACATCTGGAATACTTTTGAATTTTTTTTACTTCATTTAGTCTTGGTATTAAATTGGAAAAAATTGCAAAAAAATTATATTCGTTTAGCTGTTGCCTCGCAATCCACCCTTGCCACCACCTTGCAGTCGCCCGCCACCTTTTTTTTTTTCTCTCTCCTCCTATCTTCTCGCCCTCTATGTTTTCTTCTACGAAGAATAAAACAACAGCAGTAGCAACGTGCATTGGCTTTGCAGTCAAGGCCTTCTCAAAGAAAAAGGGATGCAATGACGTTATCTTACACTAAATTTATTGACACAAGTTGTTATATATATCTCCATAAAAGAATCAAATATCACTAACCCTCATCTAATATAGAGGTGTGCGTTGACTAAGACCCACCTTGTAAATATCCCTGAGAAAATCATGCCACCTTGCAAAGATCTCCAATTGCGAAAATTTTAAATGATTTTGCATGGTTTTTTGTGAACTTACTTCAAAATCTCAAAGCAGCGACTTTTCCTCATAATTACATAGCTTATCCTGCGAAAGTACTACAAAATGATTTTAGTAAAATGACATAACTTGCTAAATTCAAATCATATTCAACTGATTCAAATTGAGTTCATTAAATAACTCAGAGTAGTACATTTTTCATGTTTTGATGAGCTTGAGAATCGGTATCAATTGAGCGTCTACATTGGCCCAAAATCATGGGTAGTACCATAATTTCTTTACAGAAAAAATTTGAGTGGCTGTGGTAAAATAACCGTAACTTGCTCGTTTGAAAACATTTTCAATTGATTCAAATATTGTTTATAGGATAACTCAGAGTATTATAATATTTATGTTTTGATAATCTTGAGAATTACCCATCGCATCCAAAATTGAAACAAAAAAGCCTCTGCGAGATGTAGTTAAATTGCTTCATTTTGATTGAATGAAAGAAACTGCCAGTGTCCAAAAGAACACCAAAGTCACATCCAAACATCGCGACCAACAACTTGGCTCCCAAAACTTGGTCTTGTAGGTATGAAATCGCACACAAACACAACTGCTCATTCATTTTGATTTTAAAACTTAGGTTTTGTATGGATTAACGAGAGAATGGGGGGGGGGGGGGGGGAGAGTAGTGAGATGAAGATGAGGGATTTGGTTGCTACTACATGTGAGTTAATGAACATAGATGAATAATCAAAGTTGAGAATGGGGGAGAAACTGTCGAAAGTGCGAGTGAACAAGGAAAACAAATTGAGAATTAAGAGTTTAGGATTTATATGAGTGGTATCAAATAGTAGCTGGTAATGTTGAATAAAAAGGTGATGACATTAGACAACAACGTGGAAACGGTGGTGTCAAATGTCACTGCCAAAGTAAAAACCCCAGTCCCGTTCAACTCTTCTCTTCACCCCTACCCCTTTAAGTCTTAGTCGTCGGGTCTGGGTTTGCGTTTCACTGTGGTATTAGTAGTGATAACAAACATGCTACTGCTACTGCTACGGATAGAAACCAAAAAGCAATTATTTCTATAGTTAATGTTGTTATCTCTTGCTATTAACAGGAGAAATGGAATGTGGGTTTCACCAAAAGCAGTTATTGTTCCTAATTTTCATCTCCCAATGCGCAGTATTGAGGTTAAAAATAGGTATGTACTTTTCATGTACTTTTATCAAATTTTCAATACTCATGATTACTCGGATACAATCTCTTACTTCTTAGTGTTGATATTAATAGATATTCTGCATTTTATTAGTTTGTATGGCCCATGTGGAGACAGTTTCACTCTTGAAAAAGAACTAAAATATCTATTCTTTTAAAGGTGTTTGTGATAATCCAAAAAACGGGGTGGATTAAGATCAGTTGAAGATGTGGTATTTGAAAACATTAAATGAGGCTTAAAAATTAGTGCCAAGGTTTTAAGGGTTCCATGGGAGGAATACTAAGTGATCGGAATAAGCATTGAGAAAAAGGATATTGGAGGGGAATCAAAGTTGTAGCTGGTGTGAAGATTGGACGGGTTTTGGTGGTGTTTTTTAGGCTTCGACAGGCAGTAGATGTGGTATTTGAAAGCATTAAATGAGGCTTAAAAATTAGTGCCAAGGTTTTAAGGGTTACATGGGAGGAATACTAAGTGGCCAGAATAAGCATTGAGAAAAAGGATATTGGAGGGGAATCAAAGTTGTAGCTGGTGTGAAGATTGGACAGGTTTTGGTGATTTTTTTAGGCTTCGACAAGCAGTGTGGGTTGGTGTTAGTTCTAAAACTCTAGTGTTTGGTTGAGGGAAGGTAGGAAAAAAAATGGAAGATCAGGAGTTTTAGATGGAGTGGTGCACTAATCAAGAAGATTAGATGGGGCAGGTTTGGCAAGAGGTTGTTGATGATCCGACGTGGGTTGATGACAACTCAACTGGCGATGATAAGAGAAGGAAAGTTCACGAGATTAGTGATGTATTGGATATGCTTACTTGCACATGTTTTTTGGTTCTTGATGATGTTGAATTGGATAGATCAGATGCTATGTGTCCTAATAGTCACCATGGAACTAGGTTGTCTAGCCAGGAAGCAAGTAGAAGTGGGCCATGAAGCAAGTAGAAGTGCTAGAACCACATCGAGGGTGAGGAAACACATAATTGTTCGTAATCATCCAAGGTGTCACCATAATGGCAACACCAATTCATGTAATATTTTTGATTTCACCACACTATTACCTTTTAACAAATCAATACGCATATTTGGTGACAATTGAACTTAATACCTGGTTTAAGCCTAGTCTCATTCACAGAGACATTTGTGTTCACATCCATTTAGGTGGGAGTTGGCGGCTCTCCCAAAAGATAAAAGAAGGCTTGGGAGTTGAAACTTTCACGAAGATAAACATCTCTTTGATGGGTAGGTGGCTTTGGAGATACAGCAAGGTACCCAATAGCCTATGGAGGGAGGTTATTAAAGCAAAGTATGGTGAACGTGGGTAATGGGTATCTTCTTCAAGACTTCCATTTTGGGTCCTATGGTATAATCCCTTGGAAAATAATTTCTAATGTGATCGTATGATTGGGCACTCAATTTGAGGCTTTGAGCCACAACCTGAATTGGGTTTGGCCAAAGTCGTATGAGTCAACAAAAATCGAATCACAAAATTGCGATTTTTCGAAATCTCACAAGTCGAATTAGGATGGAAAACTCCAACAAGATGGGCAATCTGAACCCCAACCATTTTCAGTCAATTTGGTTTCCCAATCAATCTGTTGTAGAAAGGGGACAAAAGAGGGATTCAACAACAAGATTCGAGAATTTTGCGATTCGATTCAAACATTTGCTTTTAGGAAATGTTATTCAATTTACACTTCGACAACCTTGATTCTCCGTTTTTCAAGGAGTTGATCACATCGTTGGGAAAGGAGATAGAGTCAACTTTTGGCATAATCAATAGTGGATCATCGGTTCTTAAAGATGATTTTCCTAGACTATTTCAGGTTTTCTATTTTGACTTAGGATAGGCTCAAGAATTCTATGTGTGTCCACTGAGGTGGGTGGAACCTTCATGCTAGAAAAGCACTTAACGAATGGGAAGTGGTGAAAGTCGATAGTTTCATGATGGTTTCAAGGTTGATGATGTCATGGATGAGTGGTGGTGGAAGTGGTCTATGAGTGTCTTTCTTGGTCTCTTCCTTCTATAATCATGTAATTGATGAGAGGCCTCCATGAGGGCTAGGCCCAACTTTGCTAGTACGCTTGTGTGGAGGAAGTGCCTACTTCTGAAGGTGCCTTTCTTTGGGTGGTTCATGTGGAGACGTGTTGCGACTTAAAGATGTTTTTTTTTATAGGGTATGGATGTGGAATGTAGTTACCCTGTTAGTGTCAATGCCTCAATGGGGTGAGCCTCGAGATCATTTTCCCTTCATTTTGATCTAGCTACCTTTGTGTGGCTCTGCTTTGTGCTTGTCGGGTGGATTGGGTGATACATCAATCCATTGTGGACTTGTTTCATTAGTGGATATGCTAAGTGTGTGCGCTCTAAGGATAAATGAGGGTTGATATTGCTTTTCATCCCTTATACTTTTGTTTGGGTGATGTGACAAGAAAGAAATGGAAGGATGTTTGATGGATCTTCCTTAAAGGGACATTGTGATGGAAGTCATGGTATTTTTGGTATTTGTATTCTTCTCATGTTTTGTTCGAGGGTATTAGGTTTTAAGAGTTCTTTGTCAGTTGGGATATGTTATGTTGGGATATGTTATGAAGGTAAAATAATGTCTTGCTATTGTATCCAGATATTAGAGCCTCTTTGATTTAGTAGTTAAAATCTTGCTTTTCAATAAAATTGAACAAACATTAAAATCTGTTTTTTTTTCGACGAAACAAAATGTATTTCATTCCATCTGAAAAGCCAAAAAGTCTTAGGATATGATTGCAAGACTAATTTGTCTAAGGACCTGGTAAGTCAGAGCTCCATTCATGGTAATCTTGGCTAAAGGCCAGGAACTCAATCTCAAGTTACAAACACCAATAGGAAAGACGGGTACTGTAGGCTCCTTTTCTCTCTATATGATCTTAGATCATCATCATCATCATCAAAACCCATTCCCGAGATTTTCGAGGTCGGCTACATGGATTTTGGTTCTCCAAGCAATGCGATCTTCCCACATTTCCTCGCCTAATCCAAGCTCAATGATATCTTCACTCACCGTCTTCATCCAAGTTTTCAACGGTCGTCCCCTCCGTCTACACCCTCCATTAATTTGCCAATCTAAACATTTCCTAATTGGCGCCGTGCTTGGTCTCCTCCGCACATGACCAAACCAAGTTAAACGTTTTTCTCTAATTTTTTCCTCTATGGGCGCTACACCTAAGTATCTCCTAATTCTTTCATTTCTAATTTTATCCTTACGAGTTTTACCACACATCCACCTTAACATACGCATTTCTGCTACTGCCATCCTATGCGTATGTTGTCCCGTAGTAGCCCAACATTCTGAACCGTATAGCATGGCTGGTCGAACAATTGTCTTATAGCATTTCCCTTTTAGCCTTGCAGACATCCTTCTATCGCATAATACTCCTGACGCCATTCTCCATTTCAACCAACCAGCTTTAATCCTATGGTCTACATCTTCTCCAATAGCCCCATTCTTTTGAATTATAGATCCTAGATATCGAAAAGCCTCACACTCTGGGACCTTGACACCTTCGATCTCAATTGCATTACTTCTCCCTCTTGGTTCACACCCAAAGTTGCACACTAGATACTCCGTCTTCGAACGGCTAATTCTAAAACCTTTACTCTCTAAAGCCTCCCGCCACTTAACTAATTTCTGACCTAAACCTGCACTAGTCTCATCCATTAAGACAATATCATCTGCAAATAACATGCACCAAGGTACATCTTCTTGCAGATGTCTCGTCAACTCATCCATGACCAAAGCAAAGAGATATGGACTTAACGCCGACCCTTGATGTAGTCCTATTGACACTGGAAATTCACTAGATATGATCTTAGATAAAATTTGAAAATCTAAAATTACAGGTTTTCTACTATAATTTAAAGCTAAAACTTATATGACTTTGAAAGTGGAACAAAGTAAAGAGAAGTAAATCAGTAAGTTAAAAGATTTTAACCATCCATCTTCTATTGTTTTCGACACAATGGTAGTTCTACTGTTGCTCACGTTTGTGTGTAATCTACGTTGCATGGGACACAGGGCGAGGTGCCATGGAGCTACTAACACCTATTCATCATTTTAAGCGTTAGCTTGAAACTTAATTATTCAAATTTTATTACCTAGGAAAAGAAAACTGATTTGCTTCATAATTGGTCCACTCAGTATCGCTAAAAGTGTGTCACAGACCCAATATATGACATAGAATTGCAATTATGGTTTGTTTGTTTTGGGGTACTCTGCACAAACTTTGTTTGTTTGTTCAAATATGGAATGCAGATACTTGTAAAGCACTTCAATTATCAAAAAGTGTGAATCTCACACTGCCTGTGCCTGACATGACTGCCTGCGAATTAGATTGCATTCTATGTGCATGCCACACATGCTTACAAACATTATATGATGACACTCAGTTAAGGTTTTTTCTCTAGATGATAAGTGTGTGTTCGGGCACTTCATTGTTATTAATGGATTCTGATCTAAAAAAAACAAGTAATAATAGATTGTGATTCTGAGTAGTTGTATTTGCTAATTGTGGTTATAGTATTCCTGCATTCCCATTTTTGTCAAATATATCACAAATTCCATAAAACCCCATAAAGATGTGGTAATACATAAAGAAATAGTGATCTTGTTAATTCGTAATAGTTGGACCATTAAAATTTGTCAAGGGTCTAATAATTTTGCATTCAGAATTTCAAGATATTGTTTTATTGATGAGATTTATAGTGCGAGATAGATTAACACATGATGTAATACATTTTCTCTTTAGAAATGAAATCTTTTTGTTTTACTGATGAAAAAAAAAGATACATTGTTTTAACACTTGCCATTGATTCCAGCAGGGTGTGATACTTTTGTATTTTATAATTTCAAGGTATTGTTTTAAAAATGCCAGTGATTCCAGCATCCTACACAGTTTTCAAGTTGATTATATTCCAACATGTTTTGGTAGTTGAACTTTTGAATTTATGTAATTTGCGGTAAGGATTTGTTGGACTCACCTCATTAGAAGTTGCCCGATTCTCTAATTTGATTAGGATGGTGGCATGGATCATTTCGAGGAAAAAAATGGATTTCGGGAAAGCTTAAGTCTTACCTTAATGTGATCGTCTGATGTTAGTTAAGAGAGTGCATACCATCTGTCTCTCTTCATTGGAGGATACTTGCATGAGTTTTAATCTCTCAATTTCTTCACTATTATAGTGAATCTAAATTCATGAACCAAATTAGGCAATTCCCAGAATCAAGTATATCACCATGTTAGTCTATTATGTGCATACAATTCTAGGGCTTCTTGGATTAATCAATCCAGATTATTTCAAGGGCAATGTGCATATCTTGGGAGAATAGTATATTGACTGCCAATGAACTGAAGTTCCTATTTATCACCAAATCAAGTTTTCTTGTTGCCTCATCTGGGAAGATCTAGATGCATGGTGGTGGGGCGATGTATATCTGGTGGTGGGATGCTGAACTGGGGGTGGCGCGTTGTAGATCGCCTGCTCAATAGTGGTGCTTGGTAGTATGGGAATAGATCTGGTTGCTGTAGTCAAGAGATATGGAGGTGTGTCTAAGATCTGGTGTAGGTAGAAGTGGGATCAACAGATCTGGCTACTGTAGATAAGATCCAAGGTCTATAGGTGACTCAAACCACAAAGTTTTAGAGAACGTTGTCAGGTTTTGATTTGGGATTTTGGTGGTTGGAGGTACTTGCAGATGATGTTATTGGGGTGTTGCTCAAATGTAGATCTGGTGAAAAGATGCCTGGCAGAGCGTATGGCAAGCGACGTAATCATCTAGGGAGAGTGCCGCTGGGTTTGACAGTGTTACTGGGTACCAGGAAAGGTCCACTGACCTGCTATGTTGTCCGATGTGGTGTTGTAACGCTTTTGCAATGGAGTCAGATTTTTTGCAAGGTGCTGCTTCACATCGCAAATTTCCATCCCAAAACTGGATTTCACCTCATACGTTGCAACGGGGCGTTTAAGCCGTAGTGGCGGTTGAGGTGCTAATAACTAGTTTTTTTAATTATTTGGTAATATTTATTTTATTATTATATAGTAGTTTAATTAATAATTAGTTTCAGTTAATAAATAATTTAAATATAAATACAACCCAAAATACTCGGTCATACTTTGCTGCCCTGAATTGCAATACGATCTTGCAGGAAGACTAAATGTCTTTGTATTTTGTTTTGGATTGGTTGTTTAATTGTCATGTTGTTATGGATTAGTTACTTAATAGTCATGTTTGAATTATGGTTTATTAATAGTATGCAGACTATATAAAATTTATAAAATATTATGGTTTCGTCTCAATTTCGTTGCAACTATTGCAACGGAGGTTGGCACTTCGACTCTCGCTTTTGACAGCATAGCCGACTAGAGAGGGTCCTGCGGGGATTGCTTTATCACCGAATGACATTAGAGCACCAACCAGAAGTAGTATCAATTCTAGAGCTAGGTGTAGTTCCCGTTGTTCTCGTTCGAGCATCTACCTTGAAATTCTATTACTTTACCTCTGTGCGGAAGATCGGTAATGAGTTTTTTTTTTGTTTTATTGAGGTAAACTGTACATCTCTTATTTTTTTTAATGGCTCATCTTCCGCTCTGATCGGCTTATCTTTCGGTAGTATTTTAGCCTATCTTTTGTTGAGTTGATGCGAAGTGAATTTTAAATGAGTATGGTAGGCGAATTCTTGGATTACAGATTTCTCAGAAATCTAATGGAATTGGCTGGGTTTTAAACTTTATTTATTTATTTATTTATTATTTTTTCCAATTCAGAAAAATAAAAATAAGGCTCTATTTTTTTTAATACATTTTGTATATGTATCTTGGCATTGAATTGGAAGTAATTTATATGTTATTGTGCTCACATTTTTATAAATTATAATTTATAATACAAAAAAAATCCACCTAGGCCTCTAGACGCTAATCCACTGCTCGCCATCCGCCTGCCTCCTTGCGATTTTTAGAACAATGCACCGAACAATTGATTTCAATTGGGGAGAGACGTTTGGTTTGTGGAGTCAATCGGTTGTACTAGAAGTTAGATTGAGATAAAGGAGCCCAATTCTTCTTGGGCGGCTCTATTCATGGTGAAAGGGATTCATAGTAGAAGGGATTGATGTGGAGTTGGGGTTAAAGAAAGGAGTAAATATAACCATTTTGATATAAGTACATGTTAAAATGGAGGATGAGGGGTGGTTTTCAGCCATTAGACCAGGTAAGTGAGTTTTCTTCAGGATGTTTGGAGATTACAGCTGATGCCGATTTCCATAGATCTGGCTGGAGGTTCGACGGGCTTGGCAGATGGTGTTACAGGCGATGTGTCAGCAAGGAGAGTTTTATAGACCCAGGACACTCGTGATAAAACAAATAATGACTTTTGTCGTACACTTAGTTGGACCATGTTTGTATCTGGATGCTTGAGGGACAAAAGAAGGATCTTCAGGCTTCTGATTTTGTGAATCTTGATATTCTCAAATCTACATACTACGAAGAGAGAGAGAGTTGGGGGAGATTAATGGGCTCGTGTATCCAGGTTTATGGAGAGCAATATGGTAGGAATTTGATTGTGATATATGTAAACTTTGGGGCGGGAAGGTCTGGGGCATGGTGTAATTTCTGTTTTCATTTCAAAGGTTGACCAACCACCTTGGGATTCATTGTAATATTTTTAATATTGCAATGGAACATTATCTTTTAAAAGTAAATAATTGCAATATTTTTATTTTGGGGTTTTTTACTTTGCCTCCCAAAAATTTTGCGCAATTAGTAGCAACCCCCCATTATTTTCGTATTTAGCTACAACCCACCAATGTGGAGGGATCTGTTAAAGAGCTGCTTTGTTAGTCACGTGGTTTGCACATGACCATGGGTATTGTCATTTATGCCCTCATTAAACAACAATTAAAGGATATAAAATTCAAATAAGCTTCAGATCAAAGTCAGATCTCGAGGAGTGACTTTTCTTCCCCGATGCTTTCATGGACAAACCCATAGGCATCCTTTGTGTGTGTTGGCATCTTTCTTGCTCTACCATGACCCTTCCCATGCTTTTCATATGTTTCCCCTCTTATTGATCTACTACCCGCTACCACAAATTTTGCCCTTGAATCTGCACCCCACCAACTAACAACAGAGCAATTACCATTGAAGATTCAAGCTTTGGACTTGGCTAGTGCTTCCGACCTGAAATTATATATTTTAACCATCTGGAAGACTATATATTGATACGTTTGGTTTTCCATTGAATCTTTTAAACAATTGATCTAGTTATGGCTTTCCTATATTGCTACTTGATGTTTCTGTGGGTATTTATTGATGCAGGACATCATCCGAGGATATAATGTCTCTTAGATTGATCACTGCTCTCAAGACTCCCTATCTACCTGATGGCCGATTTGACCTTGAGGCTTATGATGACTTGATGAACATGCAGATAGTAAATGGTGCTGAGGCTGTGATAGTGGGTGGTACAACAGGCGAAGGCCACCTTATGAGCTGGGATGAACATATCATGCTTATTGGTCACACAGTCAACTGCTTTGGTGGATCGATCAAAGTGATTGGGAATACTGGAAGCAACTCAACCAGAGAAGCCATGCATGCTTCTGAGCAAGGATTTGCTGTTGGGATGCATGCTGCTCTCCACATCAATCCTTATTATGGAAAAACCTCATTGGATGGGCTGGTCTCTCACTTTGAAGCTGTTCTTTCGATGGGTCCTACCATGATCTACAATGTGCCGTCAAGAACGGGGCAAGACATTCCACCTTCGGTTATCAAAAGGATTGCGCAGAATGCTAACATGGCGGGAGTGAAAGAATGTGTAGGCAATGATCGGATCAAAGAGTATACTGATTATGGGATTGTAGTATGGAGTGGCAATGATGATCAATGCCATGATGCAAGGTGGAGCTTTGGTGCTGGTGGAGTAGTATCTGTAACTAGCAACCTTGTTCCTGGGTTGATGCGCGAACTTATGTTTGAAGGAAAGAACTCTTCACTAAACTCCAAGCTCATGCCATTGATTGAGTGGTTGTTCCGCGAGCCAAATCCAATTGGTATGAACACAGCTCTGGCACAACTAGGTGTTGTGAGACCAGTTTTCCGGCTGCCATATGTCCCACTTCCTTTGGAGAGGAGGGTGGAATTTGTGAACATAGTGAAGGAACTTGGACGGGAGAATTTTGTTGGAGAAAAAGACGTACAGGTTCTTGATGATGATGACTTTATCTTGGTGGGTCGTTATTAATTTATAGTGCGAGATAGGTTAACACATGATGTAATACATTGTCTCTTTAGAAATGAAATCTTTTGGTTTTACTGATAAAAAAAAAAGATATATTGTTTTAACACTTGCCATTGATTCCAGCAGGGTGTGATACTTTTGTATTTTATAATTTCAAGGTGTTGTTTTAAAAATGCCAGTGATTCCAGCATCCTACACAGTTTTCAAGTTGATTATATTCCAACATGTTTTGGTAGTTGAACTTTTGAATTTATGTAATTTGCGGTGAGGATTTGTTGGACTTACCTCATTAGAAGTTGCCCGATTCTCTAATTTGATTAGGATGTTGGCATGGATCATTTCGAGGAAAAAAATGGATTTCGGGAAAGCTTAAATCTTACCTTAATGTGATCGTCTGATGTTAGTTAAGAGAGTGCATACCATCTGTCTCTCTTCATTGGAGGATACTTGCATGAGTTTTAACCTCTCATTTTCTTCACTATTATAGCGAATCTAAATTCATGAACCAAATTAGGCAATTCCCAGAATCAAGTATATCACCATGTTAGTCTATTATGTGCATACAATTCTAGGGCTTCTTGGATTAATCAATCCAGATTATTTCAGGGGCAATGTGCATGTCTTGGGAGAATAGTATATTGACTGCCAATGAACTGAAGTTCCTATTTATCACCAAATCAAGTTTTCTTGTTGCCTCATCTGGGAAGATGTAGATGCATGGTGGTGCGGCGATGTATATCTGGTGGTGGGATGCTGAACTGGGGGTGGCGCGTTGTAGATCGCCTGCTCAATAGTGGTGCTTGGTAGTATGGGAATAGATCTGGTTGCTGTAGTGAAGAGATATGGAGGTGTGTCTAAGATCTGGTGTAGGTAGAAGTGGGATCAACAGATCTGGCTACTGTAGATAAGATCCAAGGTCTATAGGTGACTCAAACCACAAAGTTTTAGAGAACGTTGTCAGGTTTTGATTTGGGATTTTGGTGGTTGGAGGTACTTGCAGGTGATGTTATTGGGGTGTTGCTCAAATGTGATGAAGAGTTGAGATCTGGTGAAAAGATGCCCGACAGAGTGTATGGCAAGCGACATAATCATCTAGGGAGAGTGCCGCTGGGTTTGACAGTGTTACTGGGTACCAGGAAAGGTCCACTGACCTGCTATGTTGTCCGATGTGGTGTTGTAGGATCGAGGGGGCTCCTGCGCACTGTGGGCAGGAGGGGCTCCTGCGCATCCATCTCATCCGTTGGATTCTGATCCAACGGCTCGTATCGAATGGGAGGAGAGAGGTTTTTGGCGGGAAATTTTTTTTAAATAAAATTTGGATTTCAAATTTTCTCCTCCCATTCGATACGAGCCGTTGGATTCTGATCCAACGGCTGAGATGGATGCGTAGGAGCCCCTCCTGCCCACAGTGCGCAAGAGCCCCCCTCAATCCGGTGTTGTAACGCTTTTGCAATGGAGTCATATTTTTTGCAAGGTGCTGCTTCACATCGCAAATTTCCATCCCAAAACTGGATTTCACCTCATCCGTTGCAACGGGGCGTTTTAGCCGCAGTGGCAACATGGCAATTTTTGAGGTGCTAATAACTAGTTTTTTTAAATTATTTGGTAATATTTATTTTATTATTATATAATAGTTTAAATAATAATTAGTTTCAGTTAATAAATAATTTAAATATAAATACAACCCAAAATACTCGGTCATACTTTGCTGCCCTGAATTGCAATACGATCTTGCAGGAAGACTAAATGTCTTTGTATTTTGTTTTGGATTAAATGTCTTTGTATTTTGTTTTGGATTGGTTGTTTAATTGTCATGTTGTTATGGATTGGTTACTTAATAGTCATGTTTGAATGATGGTTTATTAATAGTATGCAGACTATATAAAATTTATAAAATATTATGGTTTCGTCTCAATTTCGTTGCAACTATTGCAATGGAGGTTGGCCCTTCGACTCTTGCTTTTGACAGCATAGCCGACTAGAGTGGGTCGTGCGGGGATTGCTTTATCACCGAACGACATCAGAGCACCAACCAGAAGTAGTATCAATTCTAGAGCTAGGTGTAGTTCCAGTTGTTCTCGTTCGAGCATCTACCTTGAAATTCTATTACTTTACCTCTGTGCGGAAGATCGGTAATGAGCTTTTTTTTGTTTTATTGAGGTAAACTGTACTACATCTCTTATTTTTTTAATGGCTCATCTTCTGCTCTGATCGTCTTATCTTTCTGTAGTATTTTAGCCTATCTTTTGTTGAGTTGATGCGAAGTGAATTTTAAATGAGTATGGTAGGCGAATTCTTGGATTACAGATTTCTCAGAAATCTAATGGAATTGGCTGGGTTTTAAACTTTATTTATTCATTTATTATTTTTTCCAATTAAAAATAAAATAAAAATGAGGCTCTATTTTTTATAATACATTTTGCATATGTATCTTGGCATTGAATTGGAAGTAATTTATATGTTATTATGCTCAACTTTTTATAAATTATAATACCAAAAAAGATCCACCTAGGCCTCTGGACGCTAATCCACTGCTTGCCACCCGCCTGCCGCCTTGCGATTTTTAGAACAATGCACCGAACAATTGATTTCAATTGGGGAGAGACGTTTGGTTTGTGGAGTCAATCGGTTGTACTAGAAGTTAAATTGAGAAAAAGGAGCCCAATTCTTCTTGGGCGGCTCCATTCAGTGTGAAAGGGATTCATGGTAGAAGGGATTGATGTGTAGTTGGGGTTAAAGAAAGGAGTAAATATAACCATTTGGAAATAAGTACATATTAAAATGGCGGATGAGGGGTGGTTTTCAGCCATTAGACCAGGTAAGTGAGCTTTCTTCAGGATGTTTGGAGATTACAACTGATGCCGGTTTCCATAGATCTGGCTGGAGGTTCGACAGGCTTGGCAGATGGTGTTACAGGCGATGTGTCAGCCAAGAGAGTTTTTTAGACCCAGGACACTCATGTGATAAAACAAATAATGACTAATAATGACTTTTGTCGTACACTTAGTTGGACCATGTTTGTATCTGGATGTTTGAGGGACAAAAGAAGGATCTTCAGGCTTCTGATTTTGTGAATCTTGATATTCTCAAATCTACATACTACGAAGAGAGAGAGAGTTGGGGGAGATTAATGGGCTCGTGTTGGGCTTGGAAATAGAGAGATCCAGGTTTGTGGAGGGCAAATATGGTAGGAGTTTGATTGTGATATATGTAGACTTTGGGGCGGGAAGGTCCGGGCCATGGTGTAATTTCTGTTTTCATTTCAAAGGTTGACCAACCACCTTGGGATTCATTGTAATATTTTTAATATTGCAATGGAACATTATCTTTTAAAAGTAAATAATTGCAATATTTTTCTTTTGGGGTTTTTTGTTTTGCCTCCCAAAAATTTTGCGCAAGTAGTAGCAACCCCCCATTATTTTCGTATTTAGCTACAACCCACCAATGTGGAGGGACCTGTTAAAGAGCTGCTTTGTTAGTCACGTGGTTTGCACATGACCATGGGTATTGTCATTTATGCCCTCATTAAACAACAATTAAAGGATATAAATTTCAAATAAGCTTCAGATCAAAAGTCAGATCTCGAGGAGTGACTTTTCTTACCCGATGCTTTCATGGACAAACCCATAGGCATCCTCTGTGTGTGTTGGCCTCTTTCTTGCTCTACCATGACCCTTCCCAGGCGTTTCATATGTTTCCCCACTTATTGATCTACTACCCGCCACCACAAATTTTGCCCTTGAATCTGCACCCCACCAACTAACAAGAGAGCAATTACCATTGAAGATTCAAGCTTTGGACTTGTCTAGTGCTTCTATATTTTAACCATCTGGAAGACTATATATTGATACGTTTGGTTTTCCATTGAATCTTTTAAAACAATTGTGGGCACAAATCTTGTTACTTGGCGCAGTAAGAAGCAAAATGTGGTTGTTCGCTCTAGAACTGGACCCGAGTATCACGCCATGGCACATAACGCTTCCGAGATGACATGGGTCCATCACTTACTTTCTGATATGGGTATTATTGTTCCAGCCCCAATGCAGATGTATTGTGACAACCAAACTACCATTTTTTATTGCCAACAATCATGTTTTTCATGAACGGACAAAACATATTGAAGTTGGTTGTCACTTTATTCGCGACTTGGTTATAAGTAAATAAATTGTTACTCTTCATGTTCGCTCTAGCGACCAACTGTCCAACATTCTTACCAAACCATTGGCCTCTTCCACATTCCGAGATTTAAGTTCCAAGCTGGGCATGTTTGACATCTATGCTCCAGCTCGAGGGGGGAGTGTTAGGATTTAAGTTACTGTATTGTTATATATGTGGTATCATATAGTAGTTTGGGGTGTATTTATAAACTCCAAGATTTTTATTGTAAATAAGAGGTCTCTCATAGAGACAAAATACTTTCCTTCTATTCTTTGTATCTAACCCTAAGATTCAACTTATGCGAGCATTCCGAAATCAATTTCTAAACAAAATTCTAAATACCTTGTACTCATTAACAAATGCATCATACACAAACCCCATTACTACTTGGGGTCAATTTTCGACACTTTCATGAGGAGTTCGATCAAATGAGAGTTTCACAAGCTCCCTAGTGGAGGGGTTCCATATATACATATTTTTTCACGTCCACTAAAACAAAACAAACCATTACAAGAACCTACAACACTAGTGTGTTGAGGCAAATTGACCTTTAGATTAGTTGAACCTTCAAGAGTGTCAGAGTCCAAGTAATGAAATTCTGATAACGGACAAGTGGTGAGCATGACATTTAGGTTTTTGAAATTTCTTCGACTTCAAGAGTGTCAGAATCCAAGTAACGAAATTTTGATAATGAACATGTGATGAGCATGACATTAGAGTTTTTGAAATTTATTCGATCGAAATGAAAGATTGATGAATGGGGTTGAGTGAATAAGCTGCCCCAAGGTTTGCTTACAAACTTGTATCGAATTTATGTATTTGTGAGTAATTTGGAGAATATTTTTTTGAGAAATTCGTCCCTCAGATCCTCAATTGTCGTTGACATTTCTATGTTCACCTGTGTGCTCTGTTTCAGTACTTTCTTCCCTAATTCGAATTACTTTAGCTTCTTCATTTCATCTCACTTGTCTTTAGTTCATATCTCTATTTAGTATGAAAAGAAAAAAAATGAAAGGGTTCAGGGTTTAAAAAGGGTCAAAATTGCTCTTATAAACTAGGAGATTGGGTAAATTAATATGAAAAAAAAATTGATACTTTTCTACATCATTTTGGATTCTCATGTGTGCTTATTGCGTCTTACAACATCTCCAATCATCCCTTTAACTACCCCCTTTAATAGCTTTTGGCTCAACTTCCCCCTAAATTTAGGGGAAGTTAACCATCCCCTAAAATCCATTTAATAATAAAATAAACCCTCAACTACTTTTCCTCATTCTTTAATTTGAAATTAATAATATTATAGTTAAAAATATTTAAGTTAATAAATATTTAATAATATTTAAGTTAATATTTATAATTACTTTCCCACTTATATATTTAATAATATTATAATAATATAATTGAAACTAATTAATATAATTATATTAAATTGAAATTAATAATATTATATTTGAAATTAAATTGGTTTAAAAAAATGAAGATATATTAAAATAATGATAAAGTTAAAATAGGGGATGTGATTGGAGTGGAGGAACCCCTAAATTTAGCTTTTGGTTAAAATGAGGGATGATTCATCCCCTATTTTAACTTTTACCATTGGAGATGCTCTTATGAGAACTCCGTCTTTGATTTATACTTTACTGAAAGGTTTAGAAAATTAGGTCTTAATTTTATTTTAAAATAACATTCAAGAATTGGAATCAGTTGGGTTTGGAACCAGATCGACCAATTCCAATTCCAATTAAAAAAAAAAGGAAAAAGAAAACATTGTTGATAAACGGGAAAGTGAAGTAGAACCACCACCATGAGTTTGTATTTAAACTTAAAAACCCTAAGAAAAGAGAGAGAGACAATCCTTTCACTATTCTCCTCTTGCTGACGGTGACACATTTTCTCCTTTAGTCTGCACTTCCATGGAAGCAACAACATTCACCGCCAACCACGACTTGTGCATCAACAACTCATTGACTCTTCTCATCTCCACTACTATCATTTCCATTATTACCTCCATTTCCATTATTACCTCTGAAACCACCATTATTTACTAAACCACCCACCCCATTCATTATCTCTCTGTCTCTTAGAGGGGGGTATTCAATCATGTATTTTAATAGATTCTGAAAGATTTTAAAGTCCATTAAAATATAAGGGTATTCAATTAAGGATTTAAAACAATACAATGAAATCCAGGAATATTCAATCATGGATTTTAAATGATTGTTTTATAATCCATTAAAATCATGGGGTATTCAATCATGGATTTTAAACAATACAATAAAATCTAGGGGTATTCAAACAACAGGGGATTTTAATAGATTTGTTAACTTGATGGACTTTGAAGGACTTTGATGGATTTATTTGTGGAAAATATAAATATCAAAGTCATTTCCAAATCCGGCCATTTACCTTCGGATTTCAATTTATCTGCTCCCTCTCGTCCCAACTCGCTCTCACCAACAACTTCTCTACTGCGCTATCTCTCCCCTGCAAAGCTTTCCCCAGCGTTGCTCGCCTCTTCTCCACTTCTTCTTCTTCTTCACATCTTCAGTTATTCTTCTTCTTCTTCACATCTTCAGTTATTCTTCTTCTTCTTCACATCTTCTTCACTTATCCAAAAGCAAAGCTCCTTGAAAAAATACCTGATCTGAGACCGACTGAGTGAGTCATCTTTCTATCTGTTTTTCTTTTCTTGTTTCAATTTTACAACTAGTTATAGTACCAGTTATTGGTTTCGATTTCGATGTTTAGTTAGCTAGGGTTTCTTTCTTTTCCCACAAATCAAATCAAATGAGGGAAGGGAAGTTTGGGTTGTTTAGGGTTTGAGAAAACCTCAGGAACCCTTTAACCCAACTCACCCAAACTAAACTAATGAATGAATACCAATAGGTTTCTGGAGTATCTAGAGTAGAAGAAGAAGAAGGAGTAAACACCACCGCCCCTATTCCAACCACCAGGACCATCTACAATGGCCCATCACAGGCAGCCATCACCGTCGACTCCTCGCTTTGATATAGCACATGATAGGTGTTCATTAGTGATTGGTATCATATTTATTTGGTCAATATTCATTGATCATCTAGCTTAAATGTTTTATCTTTAGATGTATGTTCTTGTTTCATAAATCATGCCATGTATATTGAAAAATTTCAGTATCCACGTGCTCATTTCATTATCCCCTCCCTCTATTAGGAAAGCAGTCAATTCAATTAGGTGGAGTTAGTTCCATCTACTTTTCTTTATACAAGTGCAATTCTAGAAGGCATTCTTTTTAATTGATGTTTGGTATGGAAGTGGAGGAATCAATAGAAATCCATAACAATCCTTTATAAAATTCAGAAAATCCAATAATAAAAATCCAGTGGATTCTGTAAATTTCACAAAATCCAGTCACTTAAAATCCATTAAAATTCAGTGGATTCTGTAAACTCCTTTGAAATATTTTAAAATCCATGAGATTTAAAGTCTTTCAGACTCTATTAAAATCCATGATTGAATACCCCCCTAATCTACTCAATCTCCCTCTCTTTTGTGCTTGGTGAAAAGGGTTATCCTGATCTGGACCAGAGATGTCTTCAATCAGCAGCCACAGTGTTATAAGAGATGCAACATTCCAACTCCCTCGCCCAACTGCTTCCAATGCCCACAAGAGGTCAATACCGTTTTCTTTCTTTAAGCCTGTTAAATATATTTTCAAGTTTTCATCTTTTATATTTCTATTAAGAATATCACATGTTTTTTTTTTCATTTCCTTTGTAGAAAGTGATGCTTGTTGTAGTGATATCCTACTAGGTCAAGAATAATTAGTTTAGGTGGGGAGATGCCATTGCCTACTTGTTTGTTAGGAGATGAAGGGGTTGGAGGAATAGAGATATTCAAAATGGAATACTGGAACACCAAATTTATGGGAAAAAATGGCTTTAGGGATTAAAGGTACTGGTGGGCGGCAGACAATCATCAATAAGAAAAAGGTGCCTCTAAGAGCATCTCCAATCAAACCCCCTATTCATAGATAAAATCCTCCCTCCAATCATCCCCTAAACAATTCCCTATAATAACATAATTGAAACTAATATAATTATATTAAGTTGAAATTAATAATAGTATAATTGAAATTAAATTGGTATAAAAAATTGAAGATATATTAAAATAATTATGAAAAAGTTAAAATAGGGGATGTGGTTGGAGTAGTGAAGAAATAGAGGGACCCCTAAATTTAGCTTTTGGTTAAAATGGGGGATAGTTCATCCCCTATTTTAACTTTTATCATTGGAGATGCTCTAATATGATAGTCCACTACATGCCCCTTAACTTGTCTCTATTATGCAAAAGGTTAGTTTCACGAGATCGTTGGCACGAGGAGGAGATTTAGTAAACAAGAGAATCTAAACAAACAAACACCTTGTTGTTCTCCCAATCATATAGTAGGTTTGCAGTGCTTAGTCAAATTGGTGTGATTCAAACCTCTTAGGACCAGACCAGGTTAGGACCATTACACCCCAAAAACCCTGTTTTCAGCCAACTTCAATCCTGTATACTGAGGTCGTGCTGATGAGGTAAAATACAATGAGAATGTGTCATTGACACAACAAACAAGAAGTTTTGTGCAAACAATTGAGTCTACAACTAAGAGCTTCTCAGAATTTCATTGATATGAATTGCTTGTGCAGGACTGGACCTAGGATTTATAGCTTTCTAACCGTCAATCAAAGTATAAATTTGAATTTCTAAACAACCGTCAACTCTTAAAACCCACATGAAGTAAATAAAACTATTAGGATATATGAAAAAAAATCTAGGACTCTTAGGACAAAGGAGTCTCAAAATAGGAAAAACATGTTTGCCAAATGGAAGCCTGGAAGTCACAATATGTATCGTCTTCGAAAATTATTATGATCTATGCAACATTATTCATCCTCACGTTTTTAAGATGATCTTGGTTAGCTTCTGACCTTCTCTTTGGTTTTTGGGTTTGTCTCTCTCTTCCAAGTATTCTTCAAGAATGCTCTCAACTATGTTCGGAGATGTTATATAATCTCATGTCTTGGCCTTTCAAAATTGCAAATGTTGTACCTAGGGGGGAAATGGCTTTAAAGAGACAAATTTGATAGGCAAGTTGTTGGAGAAACAAATATATACGCAAGACATGGAAAGGTTTCATGCATTTGCTTCCTTAGCTCTAACTTGTATGTGATTCGACTATGGAGATAGGAGAAGTATCTTGAGCATTAAAGAGACAAGCATTTGTATGTGTTTTTTTTTATGCGTGGTCAATATTAACGTGAGATTTTAAATAGAAATAACTTTTAAACCATAATATTATAATTGACAATTATTTTTCATTTTTCATTTGCATTGTTTATATTGAAATATTCTTTTGATTAGATATGAATTAGGTATGTTAAAGAGCGAGAAAGTGGGGTACATGAGAAAGGTAAAGTGGGGAGAACCTTTTAAAAAATTATGCATTTTGATAATTTTAGCCCCAAAAAGATTTTTGCTTGGGGCCAATGCAAGGGTATCTCTTATGGAAGCCAAAACTTTTGATGGCTTGTGAAGCCTAAGGTTTTGGCATTGTAGTATAGATTTTGGGAAACTGATATCAAAGTGAGACGAGGCAACAAGATCAAATTGCTTGTTATTTGGTGTTAGGAAGCCCATATGTGGATCAGTTTCGTTGTCTGAGAACTTATGCTAATACATGAGGCAAGATTGGTTTGTTGCAAATTTTATGAATGGGATAATTAGTGGGATTTATGGCATTGATGATGAGTATTTCTACCAATCCTTCCTCAACCACCAATAGGATTGAGCAAAATACGAGGAATTTTTTGTGGGTTTCCACCCTTGAAATGAAGAAGTACCAGACCATTGCATGTGAGGGTTAACAAGCCCGAATAAGGTGGTTTGGGAGTTTCGAAGAATTAAGGAGTTTAGTGTGGTTCTCAGTTGGGAAATGTCAAGTGTAGAGGCTTTCTCGATACAAGTGATTTAGGCCAAGACGCCGAGTACGTGATCCATCATCCTTGATGGTTCACCAATGAAATGACTCAGTCATATATGGGTGTGGTCATTTGGCGTGGAATCATGAAAATGAAAACTCAGTTTCAATAAAAAAAATTAATCAGAAAACAATAATTCTATTAATATTGTCTTTCAAAGTGGTTAATGGCGAGAAAGTGTTGTTCGGGAGAGTATACATGGATTAGCCCAAGACTTCTCAAGCTTGACTTTCCTAGGGTGATCAACACTTCAATTGGCAAAGAGGATTCTAACCTGCCCTATGATGTCCAATGACGAGTCTGAGTCTCAAAGCAGCTGGAGCTTTCATTTTCAAAGGCACTTCAGTGGCTGGGGCTACAATCTGTCATGGCCCATGGGACTATTGGAGGTGCTTAGTGACTTCCACTAGCAAGAGGGGTGAGAGGAATCTTGGGTGTTGAACAATAATTCCACGCCGTTGTCTGAGAATTTTTTGTCAGTTGGTCAGCGAGGCAAAAGTTCCTCCATGAGTCTGTTTCTTCATATAAGACAATTAGACAATTGAATCAAAAGAGGAAGGCATATTGCTAATCTTTGCGCGAATGTATAATCAGGATGAGAGAACTCTTTACCATTGGTTTATTAATTCTGCAAGGGCTGGGAGATTGTTGGTAGCTTTTGTTGATGATGAATTTGATGTTCACAAGCAGGTTTCGGAAAGCCCTCATCATTGGATTCATGATAACAGGGGTGCGACTATGAATGCTCTTGGGGTGTGGTTATGCGGAGAAATTCTTCAAGCTTTTACTAGGATGGTCTGAAAAGAGAGGAATCAGCACATATTTCAAAACAAAATCACTTCATTAGCCTTCAACTGAAGTCGTTATTGTGGGTGTATAGTGTGAATAAGGCCGGCGATCTAAGATTAACTTCATGTTCAGTCGGCTTTTTTTTCATTTTGTTGTTTTTCTTTCACTCGTATCTTTGAGTATCAATATACTTTTGTGTTGTTTTTGGTTTTTTTTATCAGAAAAACAAGGAATGGATTTCATTAAGAGGGAAAAAGCCCGAGTGAGATACTCCCGATTTATATAGAGATTGGAAACTATATACTAGCTAATCTCGGAAAAGTTTTACCCAATAAAAAAAAATATGAACTGAAATGAGAGTAATTCAGTTATATACGTTTGTTTTCCCTTTTGAATGTTATATACAATACCTTTTGTTTTGCTGATAAAAAATGATTCTTTAAGAATTCCCCAAGTGATCCCTCAAAACCACATGACTGCTTTCACCCTACACAATAGGATGTTTACATCTTGGTGTTTCCTTCCAAAAAAGCGCGAATTGCGCTCTTTCCAAATTTCCACTATGGCTGCAGGGAGGATTGTATCTCACAACCAATTTCCTGTACTCAAGAAGTTTCTAACAGCCCATTGATCCCACCATCCTGCCAAGTTAGTGGCATCATGCAAACGGCCTCCGGATTCTGCCTCTATCTTGTATCTTAATTCCAACGAGAAGGGACTGGAAAATAATAGATGATCTATTTTTGTGTTGTTTTGGTTGATTAAAAAAGGGAAGAAAGAATGGAATTGGCAACCTAGAAGAGTTTTTTTTGAGGGGATATAGGAAATAAGTAAAGCCTTGAATTTGGTTGAGGCTTTGAAGCCAATCAATCTCACTGTGAAAGAGGATTGGTAGAAGGGAAATGGATGTGGGAGGTTTCTTCACAGTGGATTATATACTTGTGGAGGATGACAGCCGTATATATGCATTTAGGAATTTCCTCCTAAGATTGTGGCATAAAAGAGAGCATACTATTGATATTGCATGTTAGTTGGAAGAAGTATGGTTTCTTGCGTTATGCTCTATTTGTTGCTTTCCATTTTCATGTCTAATTATGTCAGGAGCGGGTTAGATCTTGTAGCCTTAGCAGATTATTCTTGGACTCTTGACCCTATGGGATCCCACTGAGAAAATTATATACTGTGCGTTTTATAAGTTTCTTGAGAAAAGTATACACCTTTTGCCTTCAATGCTGGCTCAGAACAATTTTGTTTTTAAAAGGCACCTGATTGCTGATCTCATTGTAACTTGGGTTAAAGCTGAATTTTGGTACTGCAGTTGCAATATCCTACCTGTTCCTGCAATGATAATGAATCTGCAAAGAGCATGATGAATCTGCCTTTGCTCTTTGTAGATTCGGGCATGCCCATTCATACTTCACAAGTATTGCTTATATATTTACATCCTGATATCACGTTCCTTATGTTGTCATCTGTTTGCTTGACTATCCCTTTGACCCCCCCTTAGACCCCTCCTGCTATGGAATGGAAGGAGTCAAATCCTTTATTGTAGGATATCCTTTGGACTTTTCCAATTGGGTTTCGATACTGATAGATTCTACTAGCATTGCTTGCTATTTTCTCTATGTTGTTTGACACGTTTCAAGTTGTTGCCAGTGAAGGCGTATATACAATTAGGATTACTTACCAATACTTGAGCGTTTTTACTCCTAATCCCAATGTTTGGTTCCCATAGATTTGAATTAGTTTTTTCGGCATCTTATTATTATTATTTTTTGATGAAAAAGACTTTGTATTCATATGTGAAGAGTTACAAAATAAAGAGGAAGGTTGGTATATCTAGGCAAAAACCTTTCTCAGAAGATTTACCATACAAAAACTGACATCATGAAACATTTGCAAAAATTAAGTTTTCCCAACTGAACATGCAAGATACAAAGTTGATATCCCTGAGTTTATCCCAATTGGATCCCCAATGCCACAGGGTAATTTTGATGTCAGTCCACATTTGCTGCACTGACTTGCTTGAGTTATTGAAGACCCCATTGTTTCTCTCTCTCTCCAAATAACCGAAACCAAGGCATGGAGCAAGAGCAACCTATCCCAAATCCACTGCTCAAATGCTGTGATCTTAGGCAAGGTCTTTTTAGCATCCAATAGACTCTTAGTCCATGAAAGGAAAGATTGTCCATCAATAGAGACCACCTCCAAGAGGGAATAAGAAGTTGGTCATTTGAGGAAACTTCAGTCATTCAAATTCCTCCTCATGTTAAAGTTCCAAGCTTGCTCCTGTGCATCCCAAAACTCTTTTACAAAGCCATTTAAAGCCATTTTTGTTGTCTGAAGCATTGAAGATTGCAGGAAATTGATCTTTAAGTGGAGTATGTCCCATCCAAGCACGATCCCAAAATTTCACTCTTTCACCGTTGTGCACTTCAAATACTATCTTCCCAAGAACCAAGGATTTGTTGTTCATAACACTTCCACATGGAACAACCACATGGAGTTTTGCAATCTGGAGTAAACAATCGGAAGGTCTCGCTCCATACTTATCAGCAATGATTCTCATCCATATAGTTTCTCCATACCAAACCTCCATATCGATTTCGTGAAATTTTTTAGAAGAAGGAGAGGATCCCCAGCGAAACATTTCATACATTTTTCAACTCTGTTGGCAATTGAAACAGGGATGACAAAAAGAGACATCATGTGGACAAGAATGGAAGCAAGTGTGCTTTGTATCAGAGTTACTCTCCCAGCCTTGGAGATGTATTTCCTTTTCCATGTACTCAGCAGTTTCTCTGTTCTCTCAAGAGTTTCTTCCCATACTCTTGAGCTCTTGTACTTTGCTCCCAGACAGAGACTTAGGGTATGTTTGGTTGTACTCATTCCATGGGAATTGGAATCCTATTCCCATTTGGAATAAGATTTGAGGTGTTTGTTTAGGTTCATGAGCATGACATGCCAGCACGTGACACAGATTCTCACCTTTGGTGAGAATCGGACGCCTCAGTTTAGAGAGGAAAACAATTCACGGGTCTCATCTCTCTTGCTCACGGGGCTCTTCTCTCTCTCATTCTGCTCTTCATTGCCAAACCAAACCCTAAACACGGGTCTCTTCTCAGTCTCGCTCTGCTCTTCATTGCCAAACCAAACTAAACCCTAACAACACATTCTCTCCAGTTCGCGAGCTCATTCCGCCTCTTCCATCGCATCAGAGACTATCATCTTCGTCACCATCTCTAAAACCGATTAACAACGAAGGCTTCTGCGCAACGAAACTTGAGACGGTTTTCTTCCTTTGTCTTCTTTCTTTGAGTCCATCTTTAGCAGTAACCACGACTAAAACAGAAAAATGGTTCAACCTTTGGACACAAAATCGACAAATCCACTGGGTGTGTTCGTTTGTTGAACGGGTCCTTTTCTTCCTACTTATTTTGTGTTATCATTCAATGGGTACTTTTGATTTTCTCATAAATGTTGTATTGAGACTTTAAATTTAGACCCCATTTTGTTGAATTGATTGTTGATTAAGGTGAAGGAAACATTGGACAACTTTTTTGAAGGCATAGAGGATCCCCCACTCCTCTTTTCAAAACATTTGCTTTGAATTTTCAGTTTTTCGGTCTTGATTGGCAATTGGGTTTTTGAGTAAGAAATTGTTGTTGTCTTCTGTTTGATTTTACAGCAAATGTTGTCATGTTAATTGAGACAAAATGGAGAAAGTTTTTGTTTTGTATTTTATTGCTTGTTAGGACAGTATGGACACAAAAACAACCCTATTTATTTGATTCCTACATTGTTGATGTTAATTATGCTTTTGTAATAATTTTAAGGCACCATTTCGCTTTTACTTTATTGTAGACGATCGTTTCTCGAGTTTATAGCACTATGACACACACTACACTACATAACATAATCGTTGCAGTTGAAAGCAATAGTTCTAAAGCATGCTGAGAAATGTTAAGCCAGTTGCTATAGTTTATTCCCTACCCTCTTTCCCACTTTAATGTTAATTTTGCAATATGTAATTGTTGGACAGATTTTGAACAATACTACACTACATAAGGGATATAATTTATAGTTTACATGAGTTATTTTGAATTAGTGGCAGCGATAGCAATTTGAATTTTTACGAGTTTGATTAATGAAAAGGGTTAATTTTATAGCATCGTTGGTCGTTTGCTAAAGTCGGGAATGAAAATGGAAGCAGTCGTAATCGCCTTCCCTGGTGAACCTTCTTACATGGTCTTCAACGTCCCACTTTAAACAAAATGAAACAGTTTGGT
This sequence comes from Berberis vulgaris, assembly GCA_963556465.1. Lineage (NCBI taxonomy): Eukaryota > Viridiplantae > Streptophyta > Magnoliopsida > Ranunculales > Berberidaceae > Berberis > Berberis vulgaris. The sequence continues at coordinate 106,354,844 of OY747125.1, read as the reverse complement.
TTGACATGAAAATGCATCTGGGTTTAGCTAGGGCAGCACCAACAGTTTGGGGAGCATTAATGGTGATTTGTGACTTGAATCTAGCTGAGCTCGGAAAAAAATGCTCTAGATCAAGCTATAGGGTAGGTGGAGAGGAAACCAATCTCCTGAGTTACTTTGTGAACAAAGGGTTTTACATTTGAGCATCAAAGGCTGATATCAAAATGTTTTTGGAATGGAAGAGTTACAAAGAGTTGGAGGTGATACAGTCAGATTGAATCACATATGTTTTCTGGTACAACCAAAGTTGTCGAGTATTGGGAGGCTGTCAACTTGAAATTTACAAGGTAAAGACCTGCCTCATGGAAATACATGCAGAGGTTTTGCAAAAGCATCTCAACATCTGAACAATTAGCGGACAGTGAAGAGAACTCAGAACTGGGCCATGAATCATTTCCTGATGAGGAAGATGCTCTGCAAACTCTAGAAAAATGCCTGAATTTATGACAATTGAGGAGGAAAGGATGCAGAGCCCGACTACTTTTCCTGAGCTGTTGCATGGAGATGTCAATGAAGAACCAATTCACCCTGACCAGGATGGACCGATAAGATTGACCTAGAAAGGAGGTGTGAGCCCAGAAATGTGGCTTCAAGAAGCAATAGCGTTAAAACCAGCTCAGAAGACAACATGGAGTTAACGGCTATGATAGCCATGGAAGCAATTGTTTTTAATATCGGCCAAGGAAACCTAAACATTTCAATCAGATCCACACTGGTCATTGTTAAGCCAGTTGCTATAGCTTTTTTCTCTACCCTCTTTCCCCTCCTCCCTGTCTCTCAATTAGTATGACTATGGAACAGAACTGTAATCAATGTAAGATATGCGTAATATGAGTGAATTAGATGTTACCCCGATAATGTTTTGAACAGTTGACATTTTGCTAGGACATATTATTGTGATGTGTAATTTTAACAAAGTGAAGTAGTTGAAATTCTGAATTACATTCATTCATGATTTCATATGCAGTTCATATAGAATTTGAAACAATAGTAGCTAGAGTATGTGAGTAAATGGTGTTGCTGCTCCTTTTTTCCTACTTCCACTGCCAGTACTTATACTATTACTATTCTGCAGCTCTTTCATATTCTTTCTTAGTTTTGTAGTATGAATTCTGGTCTTCTTTTCTTTAGAGCATTTTCTAATATAATTGTTGTGAGTCATCTGAAAGTATGGCACAGAATGGGTCGGATTTCGACTTTAGGTATACTAATCAGATTGGTAGTCTCAGGAGAAATGTTTCTGCCCTTGCATTGTTTTTCCAAAGGTGTAAGGCAATACCCTGTTGTGATCGACTTTTCCTAATATGTAGTTTTCTGCAGGGAGAAATAGGTATGTGAATTTGCAGTATGGACATGACCATATTTGATGAGATAATTCTTGTGATATCTGTGATTCACGCACTATGGGGGGCAAAAGCAATTGATTCACCTGTGAGGACTAACCGTGTGCATCCAGCGATCAATCAAAGATTATTTACCTGATTTTCTGAATATTGAAAAGGAAAATATGTCGGTTCAGACTGTGTGTGCAATGATCAAATTATTAATAAATTTCAGGTTAGTTTATAATTAAGATTAGTTCATGCTCACCCTGTGCCAGATAATTTGTTGCGTTTTCGTTGCTGAAGGTGAGTAGATGGTCAAAGACCCAAAGAGTTAACGGTAAAATGGCGTCATCTAATGAGTTATGTTTTGATTAGTAATCAAGGAGTTAGGAAATTTGAATTTTGTTTAATTGGTGTTTGGGAGTATGTGGTTTAGTAATTAGTCTTTGTCTTTAACTTTTTTATTGTTTAATTGACAACAGAAGTCTGACTTGTTATGTTTATGTAGTAAACATGCTTTCATTTTGAAAAATCAAAACCATATTCTAGTTTATATATAAAGTAGAATTGTGGGATCTCCATAACTATTTAAAAAAAATGATTTCCGTGATTAGTTTTAGGCAACCAAACACTCACAATAGGAATTGGAATCCAGTTCCCATGGACAACCAAACATCAAAGTTAATCAAGTCCATGGCATGGGATGTCATGACATGGGATGCCATGGAATGTGATTCCAATTCCCATCTTAGGATTCCATGCAACCAAACACACCCTTAGAGTGGCAATACACTCCACTCATTTAGCACCAAGTCCATATAACTTATTGGGGCCGGGTCTTAAAAATGAAACTGTAGTTGCAGCTGTAAATATTAATGATCTCATCTTATCATGTTATTATTCTATTGAAGGATGCTCTACTAAATCATTCAAATGATGCATAAATTAATGTAAAGGATGGTACTATACCAAGGAACACCCAAGTTATGGTTATGATGAGTAGTTTCTTTCTATCTGCCAATGCCTAACTAGAGTGAATAATGGGTAGGCAAAAGCAAGTAAAAGAATGAATAATGATCGAATTGGGATGTCATGACATGGGATGCCATGGAATGGGATTCCAATTCCCATCTTAGGCTTCCGTGCAACCAAACACACCCTTAGTTTTAAGGGTCCAAAGATCATGGTTTTCACCATACTTATCTGCGCAGTTCTCCAAAAAGCCTCTTTCTTTGTGAAATCTCAATCTCCATTTACTGATAGGCCCTATTTTTGGAGAGATGGGCGACATAAGCATCATCATTTTTTTTTAATTGTTTTTTTGTAAACACCAAGGCTTGCCTCACGGTGGTATTAGTGATAACAAACATGCTACTGCTACGGATAGAAACCAAAAAGCAATTATTTCTATAGTTAATGTTGTTCTCTCTTGCTATTAACAGGAGAAATGGAATGTGGGTTTCACCAAAAGCAACTGTTGTTCCTAATTTTCATCTCCCAATGCGCAGTCTTGAGGTTAAAAATAGGTATGTACTTTTCATGTACTTTTATCAAATTTTCAATACTCATGATTACTCGGATACAATCTCTTACTTCTTAGTGTTGATATTAATAGATATTCTGCATTTTATTAGTTTGTATGGCCCATGTGGAGACAGTTTCACTCTTGAAAAAGAACTAAAATATCTATTCTTTTAAAGGTGTTTGTGATAATCCAAAAAACGGGGTGGATTAAGATCAGTTGAAGATGTGGTATTTGAAAACATTAAATGAGGCTTAAAAATTAGTGCCAAGGTTTTAAGGGTTCCATGGGAGGAATACTAAGTGATCGGAATAAGCATTGAGAAAAAGGATATTGGAGGGGAATCAAAGTTGTAGCTGGTGTGAAGATTGGACGGGTTTTGGTGGTGTTTTTTAGGCTTCGACGGGCAGTAGATGTGGTATTTGAAAGCATTAAATGAGGCTTAAAAATTAGTGCCAAGGTTTTAAGGGTTACATGGGAGGAATACTAAGTGGCCAGAATAAGCATTGAGAAAAAGGATATTGGAGGGGAATCAAAGTTGTAGCTGGTGTGAAGATTGGACAGGTTTTGGTGATTTTTTAAGGCTTCGACAAGCAGTGTGGGTTGGTGTTAGTTCTGGAACTCTAGTGTTTGGTTGAGGGAAGGTAGGAAAAAATGGAAGATCAGGAGTTTTAGATGGAGTGGTGGTGCACTAATCAAGAAGATTAGATGGGGCAGGTTTGGCAAGAGGTTGTTGATGATCCGACGTGGGTTGATGACAACTCAACTGGCGATGATAAGAGAAGGAAAGTTCACGAGATTAGTGATGTATTGGATATGCTTACTTGCACATGTTTTTTGGTTCTTGATGATGTTGAATTGGATAGATCAGATGCTATGTGTCCTAATAGTCACCATGGAACTAGGTTGTCTAGCCAGGAAGCAAGTAGAAGTGGGCCATGAAGCAAGTAGAAGTGCTAGAACCACATCGAGGGTGAGGAAACACATAATTGTTCGTAATCATCCAAGGTGTCACCATAATGGCAACACCAATTCATGTAATATTTTTGATTTCACCACACTATTACCTTTTAACAAATGAATATGCATATTTGGTGACAATTGAACTTAATACCTGGTTTAAGCCTAGTCTCATTCACAGAGACATTTGTGTTCACATCCATTTAGGTGGGAGTTGGCGGCTCTCCCAAAAGATAAAGAAGGCTTGGGAGTTGAAACTTTCACGAAGATAAACATCTCTTTGATGGGTAGGTGGCTTTGGAGACACAACAAGGTACCCAATAGCCTATGGAGGGAGGTTATTAAAGCAAAGTATGGTGAACGTGGGTAATGGGTATCTTCCTCAAGACTTCCATTTTGGGTCCTATGGTATAAACCCTTGGAAAATAATTTCTAATGTGATCTTTGCCAGTATAGTTAAATTCATCAAGATCGTATGATTGGGCACTCGATTTGAGGCTTTGAGCCGCAACCTGAATTGGGTTTGGCCAGAGTCATATGAGTCAACAAAAATCGAATCACAAAATTGCGATTTTTCGAAATCTCACAAGTCGAATTAGAGGAAAACTCCAACAAGATGGGCAATCTGAACCCCAACCATCTTCAGTCAATTTGGTTTTGTAGAAAGGGGACAAAAGAGGGATTCAACAACAAGATTCGAGAATTTTGCGATTCGATTCAAACATTTGCTTTTAGGAAATGTTATTCAATTTACACTTTGACAACCTTGATTCTCCGTTCTTCAAGGAGTTGATCACATCGTTGGGAAGGAGATAGTCAACTTTTGGCATAATCAATAGTGGATCATCGGTTCTTAAAGATGATTTTTCTAGACTATTTCAGGTTTTATATTTTGAGTTAGGATAGGCTCAAGAGTTCTATGTGTGTCCACTGAGGTGGGTGGAACCTTCATGCTAGAAGAGCACTTAACAAATGGGAAGTGGTGAAAGTCGATAGTTTCATGATGGTTTCAGGGTTGATGATGTCATGGATGGATGGTGGTGGAAGTGGTCTATAAGTGTCTTTCTTGGTCTCTTCCTTCTATAATCATGTAATTGATGAGAGGCCTCCATGAGGGCTAGGCCCAACTTTGCTAGTACGCTTGTGTGGAGGAAGTGCCTACTTCTGAAGGTGCCTTTCTTTGGGTCGGTCATGTGGAGACGTGTTGCGACTCAAAGATGTTTTTTTTTATAGGGTATGGATGTGGAATGCAGTTACCCTGTTAGTGTCAATGCCTCAATGGGGTGAGCCTCGAGATCATTTTCCCTTCATTTTGATCTAGCTACCTTTGTGTGGCTCTGCTTTGCGCTTGTCGGGTGGATTGGGTGATACATCAATCCATTGTGGACTTGTTTCATTAGTGGATATGCTAAGTGTGTGCGCTCTAAGGATAAATGAGGGTTGATATTGCTTTTCATCCCTTATGCTTTTGTTTGGGTGATGTGGCAAGAAAGAAATGGAAGGATGTTTGATGGATCTTCCTTAAAGGGATTACATTGTGATGGAAGTCATGGTATTTTTGGTATTTGTATTCTTTTCATGTTTTGTTCGAGGGTATTAGGTTTTAAGAGTTCTTTGTAAGTTGGGATATGTTATGAAGGTAAAATAATGTCTTGCTATTGTATCCAGATATTAGAGCCTCTTTGATTTGGTAGTTAAAATCTTGCTTTTCAATAAAATTGAACAAACATTAAAATCTTTTTTTTTTTGACGAAATAAAATGTATTTCATTCCATCAGAAAAGCCAAAAAGTCTTAGGATATGATTGCAAGACTAATTTGTCTGATTGCAAGACTAATTTGTCTAAGGACATGGTAAGTCAGAGCTCCATTCATGGTAATCTTGGCCAAAGACCAGGAACTCAATCTCAAGTTACAAAGACAAATAGGAAAGATGGGTACTGTAGGCTCCTTTTCTCTCTATATGATCTTAGATAAAATTTGAAAATCTAAAATTACAGGTTTTCTACTAAAATTAAAAGCTAAAACTTATATGACTTTGAAAGTGGAACAAAGTAAAGAGAAGTAAATCAGTAAGTTAAAAGATTTTAAAACTGATTTGCTTCATAATTGGTCCACTCAGTATCGCTAAAAGTGTGTCACAGACCCAATATATGACATAGAATTGCAATTATGGTTTGTTTGTTTTGGGGTACTCTGCACAAACTTTGTTTGTTTGTTCAAATATGGAATGCAGATACTTGTAAAGCACTTCAATTATGAAAGTGTGAATCTCACACTGCCTGTGCCTGACATGACTGCCTGCGAATTAGATTGCATTCTATGTGCATGCCACACATGCTTACAAACATTATATGATGACACTCAGTTAAGGTTTTTTCTCTAGATGATAAGTGTGTGTTCGGGCACTTCATTGTTATTAATGGATTCTGAGCTAAAAAAAACCAAGTAATAATAGATTGTGATTCTGAGTAGTTGTATTTGCTAATTGTGGTTATAGTATTCCTGCGTTCCCATTTTTGTCAAATATATCACAAATTCCATAAATCCCATAAAGATGTGGTAATACATAAAGAAATAGTGATCTTGTTAATTCGTAATAGTTGGACCATTAAAATTTGTCAAGGGTCTAATAATTTTGCATTCAGAATTTCAAGATATTGTTTTATTGAGGAGATTTATAGTGCGAGATAGATTAACACATGATGTAATACATTTTCTCTTTAGAAATGAAATCTTTTTGTTTTACTGATAAAAAAAAAAGATACATTGTTTTAACACTTGCCATTGATTCCAGCAGGGTGTGATACTTTTGTATTTTATAATTTCAAGGTATTGTTTTAAAAATGCCAGTGATTCCAGCATCCTACACAGTTTTCAAGTTGATTATATTCCAACATGTTTTGGTAGTTGAACTTTTGAATTTATGTAATTTGCGGTGAGGATTTGTTGGACTCACCTCTTTAGAAGTTGCCCGATTCTCTAATTTGATTAGGATGGTGGCATGGATCATTTCGAGGAAAAAAATGGATTTCGGGAAAGCTCAAGTCTTACCTTAATGTGATCGTCTGATGTTAGTTAAGAGAGTGCATACCATCTGTCTCTCTTCATTGGAGGATACTTGCATGAGTTTTAATCTCTCAATTTCTTCACTATTATAGTGAATCTAAATTCATGAACCAAATTAGGCAATTCCCAGAATCAAGTATATCACCATGTTAGTCTATTATGTGCATACAATTCTAGGGCTTCTTGGATTAATCAATCCAGATTATTTCAAGGGCAATGTGCATATCTTGGGAGAATAGTATATGACTGCCAATGAACTGAAGTTCCTATTTATCACCAAATCAAGTTTTCTTGTTGCCTCATCTGGGAAGATGTAGATGCATGGTGGTGGGGCGATGTATATCTGGTGGTGGGATGCTGAACTGGGGGTGGTGCATTGTAGATCGCCTGCTCAATAGTGGTGCTTGGTAGTATGGGAATAGATCTGGTTGCTGTAGTGAAGAGATATGGAGGTGTGTCTAAGATCTGGTGTAGGTAGAAGTGGGATCAACAGATCTGGCTACTGTAGATAAGATCCAAGGTCTATAGGTGACTCAAACCACAAAGTTTTAGAGAACGTTGTCAGGTTTTGATTTGGGATTTTTGTGGTTGGAGGTACTTGCAGGTGATGTTATTGGGGTGTTGCTCAAATGTAGATCTGGTGAAAAGATGCCTGGCAGAGCGTATGGCAAGCGACGTAATCATCTAGGGAGAGTGCCGCTGGGTTTGACAGTGTTACTGGGTACCAGGAAAGGTCCACTGACCTGCTATGTTGTCCGATGTGGTGTTGTAACGCTTGTGCAATGGAGTCAGATTTTTTGCAAGGTGCTGCTTCACATCGCAAATTTCCATCCCAAAACTGGATTTCACCTCATACGTTGCAACGGGGCGTTTAAGCCGCAGTGGCAGCAGGGCAATTTTTGAGGTGCTAATAACTAGTTTTTTTAATTATTTGGTAATATTTATTTTATTATTATATAGTAGTTTAATTAATAATTAGTTTCAGTTAATAAATAATTTAAATATAAATACAACCCAAAATACTCGGTCATACTTTGCTCCCCTGAATTGCAATACGATCTTGCAGGAAGACTAAATGTCTTTGTATTTTGTTTTGGATTGGTTGTTTAATTGTTATGTTGTTATGAATTAGTTACTTAATAGTCATGTTTGAATTATGGTTTATTAATAGTATGCAAACTATATAAAATTTATAAAATATTATGGTTTCGTCTCAATTTCGTTGCAACTATTGCAACGGAGGTTGGCCCTTCGACTCTCGCTTTTGACAGCATAGCCGACTAGAGAGGGTCCTGCGGGGATTGCTTTATCACCGAATGACATCAGAGCACCAACCAGAAGTTGTATCAATTCTAGAGCTAGGTGTAGTTCCCGTTGTTCTCGTTCGAGCATCTACCTTTAAATTTTATTACTTTACCTCTGTGCGGAAGATCGGTAATGAGTTTTTTTTTGTTTTATTGAGGTAAACTGTACATCTCTTATTTTTTTTAATGGCTCATCTTCCGCTCAGATCGGCTTATCTTTCGGTAGTATTTTAGCCTATTTTTTGTTGAGTTGATGCGAAGTGAATTTTAAATGAGTATGGTAGGCGAATTCTTGGATTACAGATTTCTCAGAAATCTAATGGAATTGGCTGGGTTTTAAACTTTATTTATTTATTATTTTTTCCAATTCAGAAAAATAAAAATAAGGCTCTATTTTTTTTAATACATTTTGCATATGTATCTTGGTATTGAATTGGAAGTAATTTATATGTTATTATGCTCACCTTTTTATAAATTATAAATTATAATTTATAATACAAAAAAAAATCCACCTAGGCCTCTAGACGCTAATCCACTGCTCGCCATCCGCCTGCCTCCTTGCGATTTTTAGAACAATGCACCGAACAATTGATTTCAATTGGGGAGAGACGTTTGGTTTGTGGAGTCAATCGGTTGTACTAGAAGTTAGATTGAGAGAAAGGAGCCCAATTCTTCTTGGGCGGCTCTATTCATGGTGAAAGGGATTCATGGTAGAAGGGATTGATGTGGAGTTGGGGTTAAAGAAAGGAGTAAATATAACCATTTTGATATAAGTACATGTTAAAATGGAGGATGAGGGGTGGTTTTCAGCCATTAGACCAGGTAAGTGAGTTTTCTTCAGGATGTTCAGAGATTACAGCTGATGCCGGTTTCCATAGATCTGGCTGGAGGTTCGACGGGCTTGGCAGATGGTGTTACAGGCGATGTGTCAGCAAGGAGAGTTTTATAGACCCAGGACACTCGTGATAAAACAAATAATGACTTTTGTCGTACACTTAGTTGGACCATGTTTGTATCTGGATGCTTGAGGGACAAAAGAAGGATCTTCAGGCTTCTAATTTTGTGAATCTTGATATTCTCAAATCTACATACTACGAAGAGAGAGAGTTGGGGGAGATTAATGGGCTCGTGTTGGGCTTAGAAATAGAAAGATCCAGGTTTATGGAGAGCAATATGGTAGGAGTTTGATTGTGATATATGTAAACTTTGGGGCGGGAAGGTCTGGGGCATGGTGTAATTTCTGTTTTCATTTCAAAGGTTGACCAACCACCTTGTGATTCATTGTAATATTTTTAATATTGCAATGGAACATTATCTTTTAAAAGTAAATAATTGCAATATTTTTATTTTGGGGTTTTTTACTTTGCCTCCCAAAAATTTTGCGCAATTAGTAGCAACTCCCCATTATTTTCGTATTTAGCTACAACCCACCAATGTGGAGGGATCTGTTAAAGAGCTGCTTTGTTAGTCACGTGGTTTGCACATGACCATGGGTATTGTCATTTATGCCCTCATTAAACAACAATTAAAGGATATAAAATTCAAATAAGCTTCAGATCAAAGTCAGATCTCGAGGAGTGACTTTTCTTCCCCGATGCTTTCATGGACAAACCCATAGGCATCCTCTGTGTGTGTTGGCCTCTTTCTTGCTCTACCATGACCCTTCCCATGCTTTTCATACGTTTCCCCTCATATTGATCTACTACCCGCTACCACAAATTTTGCCCTTGAATCTGCACCCCACCAACTAACAACAGAGCAATTACCATTGAAGATTCAAGCTTTGGACTTGGCTAGTGCTTCCGACCTGAAATTATATATTTTAACCATCTGGAAGACTATATATTGATACGTTTGGTTTTCCATTGAATCTTTTAAACAATTGATCTAGTTATGGCTTTCCTATATTGCTACTTGATGTTTCTGTGGGTATTTATTGATGCAGGACATCATCCGAGGATATAATGTCTCTTAGATTGATCACTGCTCTCAAGACTCCCTATCTACCTGATGGCCGATTTGACCTTGAGGCTTATGATGACTTGATGAACATGCAGATAGTAAATGGTGCTGAGGCTGTGATAGTGGGTGGTACAACAGGCGAAGGCCACCTTATGAGCTGGGATGAACATATCATGCTTATTGGTCACACAGTCAACTGCTTTGGTGGATCGATCAAAGTGATTGGGAATACTGGAAGCAACTCAACCAGAGAAGCCATGCATGCTTCTGAGCAAGGATTTGCTGTTGGGATGCATGCTGCTCTCCACATCAATCCTTATTATGGAAAAACGTCATTGGATGGGCTGGTCTCTCACTTTGAAGCTGTTCTTTCGATGGGTCCTACCATGATCTACAATGTGCCGTCAAGAACGGGGCAAGACATTCCACCTTCGGTTATCAAAAGGATTGCGCAGAATGCTAACATGGCGGGAGTGAAAGAATGTGTAGGCAATGATCGGATCAAAGAGTATACTGATGATGGGATTGTAGTATGGAGTGGCAATGATGATCAATGCCATGATGCAAGGTGGAGCTTTGGTGCTGGTGGAGTAGTATCTGTAACTAGCAACCTTGTTCCTGGGTTGATACGCGAACTTATGTTTGAAGGAAAGAACTCTTCACTAAACTCCAAGCTCATGCCATTGATTGAGTGGTTGTTCCGCGAGCCAAATCCAATTGGTATGAACACAGCTCTGGCACAACTAGGTGTTGTGAGACCAGTTTTCCGGCTGCCATATGTCCCACTTCCTTTGGAGAGGAGGGTGGAATTTGTGAACATAGTGAAGGAACTTGGACGGGAGAATTTTGTTGGAGAAAAAGACGTACAGGTTCTTGATGATGATGACTTTATCTTGGTGGGTCGTTATTAATTTATACTTTACTAGTTCTGGTTCTTCTAAGTATCGGGGTAACTTAATGTTTGGTGTGTACAAGGGAAAATTTTGGTCACTCCATTAGAATATGACAGCTTTAGAACTTTAAGCAGTTTGCATCATCGATGGCTAGTTATGGATTTTTGGCTCTTTTAGGACTAGTTGGGAGTTATATTTTGTGGATTGAAATAAAAGTTCTTTACTGTATGACCTTATATTGGTGTTCTCTAGGAATGTCTGTCTTGCATCTCTTGATATGAATGGGTTTTAAGCAATGTCTTCTTTGGCCATATGCAAGACAATCAAATGTTTTCTTAGCTAGAAATCCATTCCATTTTGCGTTTTGCCTTGCTTGGCTAACTGCTGACTAGCTTCCTTTAGTCCAACTCAAAAAGGCCGCTTGGGTGCACACTTGTTTGAGAAGTCAATAGCATTTACTAGTTTTATTTAGATTAGACTGAGTTGCAACTGCTTTTAGGGTATGTTTGGTTGTACCCATTCCATGGGAATTGGAATCCTATTCCCAAGGATTCCCATTTGGAATAGGATTTGAGGTGTTTGTTTCGGTTTTTATTTATGAGCATGACATGCCAGCACGTGACACAGATTCCCACCTTTGGTGAGAATCAGACGCCTCGGTTTAGAGAGGAAAACAATTCACGGGTCTCCTCTCTCTTGCTCACGGGGCTCTTCTCTCTCTCGTTCTGCTCTTCATTGCCAAACCAAACCCTAAACACGGGTATCTTCTCTGTCTCGCTCTGCTCTTCATTGCCAAACCAAACTAAACCCTAACAACACATTCTCTCCAGTTCGCGAGCTCTTTTCGCCTCTTCCATTGCATTAGAGACTATCATTTTCGACACCATCTCTAAAACCAATTAACAACGAAGGCTTCTGCGCAACGAAACTTGAGACGGTTTTCTTCCTTTGTCTTCTTTCTTTGAGTCCATCTTTAGCAGTAACCACGACTAAAACAGAAAAATGGTTCAACCTTTGGACACAATCGATAAATCCACTGGGTGTGTTCATCTCAGCAAACTTGAACAGGTCCTTTTCTTCCTACTTATTTTGTGTTATCATTCAATGGGTACTTTTGATTTTCTCATAAATGTTGTATTGAGACTTTAAATTTAGACCCCATTTTGTTGATTAAGGTGAAGGAAACATTGGACAACTTTTTTGAAGGCATGGAGGATCCCCCACTCCTCTTTTCAAAACATTTGCTTAGAATTTTCAGTTTTTCGGTTTTGATTGGCAATTGGGTTTTTGAGTAAGAAATTGTTGTTGTCTTCTGTTTGATTTTACAGCAAATGTTGTCATGTTAATTGAGACAAAATGGAGAAAGTTTTTGTTTTGTATTTTATTGCTTGTTAGGACAGTAAGGACACAAAAACAACCCTATTTATTTGATCCTACATTGTTGATGTTAATTATGCTTTTGTAATAATTTTAAGGCACCATTTCGCTTTTACTTTATTGTAGACGATCGTTTCTCGAGTTTATAGCACTATGACACACACTACACTACATAACATAATCGTTGCAGTTGAAAGCAATAGTTCTAAAGCATGCTGAGAAATGTTAAGCCAGTTGCTATAGTTTATTCCCTGCCCTCTTTCCCACTTTAATGTTAATTTTGCAATATGTAATTGTTGGACAGATTTTGAACAATACTACGCTACATAAAGGATATAATTTATAGTTTACATGAGTTATTTTGAATTAGTGGCAGCGATAGCAATTTGACTTTTTACGAGTTTGATTAATGAAAAGGGTTAATTTTATAGCATCGTTGGTCGTTTGCTGAAGTCGGGAATGAAAATGGAAGCAGTCGTAATCACCTTCACTGGTGAACCTTCTTACATGGTCTTCAACGTCCAACTTTAAACAAAATGAAATAGTTTTTTTTTTTTTTTGAAAGGCAAGCGTGGGGGTATATATGGGCTCCCCAAACCACTGAAAATAAAAGGATTAAATGATCAGATTACATTCGCAAGTATTTCCTTCCACTCGCATCATCAAATATAATCTTTTTAAGATCTTCAGCAAAGGAGCTAGGGACTAACTCCACAAACTCATGAGTAGGCAACAGTTTAGATAATATATCAGCAGCTTGGTTTGAAAAAATGAAACAGTTTGGTTTGGCATGAAAATGCATCTGGGTTTAGCTAGGGCAACACCAACATATATGGAGTTTGGGGAGCATTAATGGTGATTTGTGACTTGAATCTAGCTGAGCTTGGAAAAAAATGCTCTAGATCGAGCTATAGGGTAGGTGGAGAGGAAACCAATCTCCTGAGTTACTTTGTTAACAAAGGGGTTTACATTTGAGCATCAAAGGCTGATATCAAAATGTTTTTGGAATGGAAGAGTTACAAAGAGTTGGAAGGAAAGTGGCGGATGTCACTGGAGAGAGAGAGCATGGTTGTAGTAAAAAGAGAGGCGGGTGTGTTGAGAGAAAAAGTGAGGGAGAGAAGAGGGAAGACTATTGCCAAAGTTGGTGTTGCCATGTGGGGTGCGGTGCTGGTTGCTGTGGAAAAGATAGGGAAGGGGATGTGAAGGAACAAGGTTTTTTTAATTTACTTTTCACTTAAATTTGTTTATTGGTAGAAGAGAGTGGAACCTGTAGATCCATGTAGCAATTGCTTAGTGTACATAATATATTAAGCATTTTTCTTCGATCTAAACAGGTTCAATTCAGTTGTCATCATCCTCCAAAACGCTTCTCAGTGGATTTCTTGCTGTCATATCAGTAAATGTGGTTATAGCATTCTACATTTGTATGGCAATGAAGGAACCTTGTGATAGACATGAACCAGATCCTGCCTTTCTTGCAGACGCAAAAGCTAGCATTAACCAATCTGTGAAAAGTGAAAATGAAGAATCCTCCCAATCCCGTGATAAACAAGAGTAGGCCTTACTTCACAAGTTGCCATAGTGTTCTTTTAATCCAGAAAAAATCGTATGAAACCTTTGGAATGAAGATTGACAACTTTAGGCTCCCGTCATGCTTCTGGTGCCCTAGACAAAAGCCTGAGGGCTTGTAAGGCTCTCTTTAGCATAATTGAGATATACAGAATCTATTTAACAATTTACGTGACTGAATTTGATCTGTGGTTCTGTGATCTGCGCTTTCCCTATATTTATGCTCACTAGCGAAAAGAAACTGAGGGATGGTTTTCGTTTACTTGTGTAAAACTTCTCTATTTGTATGATATGTTATTTGAAAGGGAAAATACTGAAATGGTCTTGCAGGGTTTGTATACCCTTCTGTCCTGCTACTTACCACTGTGTGAGCATAAGTGCCAATATCATTCAAACTGATTGTGTGCAATAAGAAGAGCATGTTTTAATGGTTTGAGCATGTTCGTTCTTATAGTTTTTGGGTAAATGCAATAAGTTTATCCTGACTTCGAAGATATTTTGGAGAAAGTTGCTCAAGGCATGCTGTTTTACGCCCTTCTTAACAAGATTTGTTTCCCATTTGTATTTTTTGTTACAACAAACTTGTGATGATATTCCTTGTGATGGACTTCATTTCATGCTGCATTCCCAAATTGATTATCATGGTCATGCTCAGATCAAGCCTCTAGAATGACGACAAAAACTCATTTTACCATCAATTACAATAATATATCTCAAGTGCGATATGAAAAAATGATGTGCACATGTTTGACAATTAATTGGTGTTCATTCTACTCTTATGTAGTAAATGGATTGGATTTATTTTAATATGAATCTGATGTATATAATAGGAGATAGATTTCGGGGTTCAATCCGATTATGATCTAAATCCTCCACCTCAATAACTTAATATACCATATATGGATTTGAGGATATCTGATCTTATAATATTTATGTCTTATTTTATGTTACATAATATATATTTATATATTTCTACAAGTATCACATGCATATATATATATATATATATATATATATATATATATATATATATATAGTATAAGACATTGTAAAGATTTTGACCATTCTGCCTAACTGATTGATAAGCCTCCTATATATAAGACTTATCAGAGACGTCAACAACATCATGGGAATAATCAAGAAACAACAGCATCATATGATTCATCTCAGTGAACCCAGTTAAAGCAACATCTTTGGAGAAGCAGGAACCAGTAAGAGGAACTATGGCAGGCACACAAGGTACTAACAGTAAATCAAGACTCTGGTAGTAGTGCTATGTTAGAAGTAGTGCTTCGTTAGTTATTTGATAATTAGCAAATGCATTCTGTTACTTAGCAAGTGGTTGGTCTGTTAGGCAAGTGGTGAAAGTTGTTGTAATTAGTAGGCAAGTAGTTGCTATGTGTAATGCAAGTTGTTATGCAAGTTGTAATGAGAATTGAGATCCTTTATAAGAGCAATCAGTAGGAAAGGAGATCATTCATTCAGATTGTAAATCAGTTGTACAAAGAGCATTGCTCTGTGGAGAGTTTAGGCCTCTCGAATTGCCTATAAACAGATTTCAATAAAGCTTTCATTCATTCTTCAATCATTTGAGTTCTTTTCTTCCTGTTCTTATCTATTCAATCCGCAGTTCATATCAAATTGGTATCAGAGCATAGATCTGGGATGACAGGAAAATCAACAATTCAGTCCGGAACATCGAATTTGGCAGCCAGGATCGAAATGATAGAACAGGATAATGGTTCAATCAGGCAAGGATTACATTCCATTGCACAGAAACTAGAACAGTTGGAGAAATTATTTCAAAGATCCTCACGAATGGCCTCTTCTGCGGAGCAATCCAAGGAAGCTGGTGTGGGCGAAGGTACTGATATGAGCTCTGAATCTTTCAGTGTCTCAACGTTGGTTGACTTTTCTACTAGCACCACTAGTGAATCATTGTCAGATGTTTCTGTAAGTGAGGTTCCTGTGTCAAACCATCCAGACAAAGTTGAGGAGCATGTGTTCGATGATATTGGCCATGAAGGGCATGCTACAAGTGCTAGTAAATCAAAGCAAACAATACCTAGTCACACTGTCAAGATAGTTGACTGTAAACCAACTAGTTCTCCGCGCTCAAGCATCCATATTTTGTTGAAATTCTACAATATGTTCTGTAAGCAGCAACTTTGGCCTCCTTTCCATTACATGCTACCGTTCTCGGCGGATCGTGGTGGGCGGTTTGATAGGTCTCTTTGGGAGGCATATGTATCTATAAACAAGTTTTTCTCAAAGAAGGTGATTGCAGTGATAAACCCTGAAGATGATTATGCTTTGAGAACAATTGAAAATGTTTGCAGTCAAGGTGGGGACTGGGTTGCATGGTTTGCCAGAAAAGATGTAGTAAGTAATCTTTGGCACATTTACAAAGCAGTTTGGAAACAGGAAAACACAAGGCTCATTGCTGGTTCATGTTGGGTACATCTAGTTCGTTTCAGCCCTCAAAGCATCCAATTGGTGCTGGAGAAGCTTTCATTTAAGGATACAGCTTCAGCTGTCGTAAAAGGAAGCCCACGTGAACAACATATCAGCTTGAACCTTCTCAACAAGGCCATGGTTGAGAGTCATATGTTCACAAATGGGGAGTTTAAGCATTAAAGATTATGTGTGGATGCATGATTACCATCTCATGGTGATGCCTACTGTCATGAGGAGTTTAAGCATTGAAGATTGTAATTCTTGTAGGGATCAATGTCTAGCTGCAAATGTTTCAAAAGAGTGTTTGTTAGCAGCAATAAAAGAAGATCCCAAAGGTGCATACTTTTGGGTGAATCTTGCCAATGCATATTCAGTGGCTGGAAATTATAGAAGCTTGGGAAAGTGCTTAGAAAAGGCAGTAAAACTGGAGCCTAGTTGCATGTCTACTCGATATGCCATTGTAGTTCACAGAATCAAGGATGCAGAAAAATGTCGAGCTCTCTTTGATCAGCTTTCATGTGCTGGAAATGAAAGGGTCTCGATACTCAAAGAATGAGACACACTATGAAACACTATGAAAGTGCAAAGATAATGCTTGCTAAGTGTCACAACTATTTTCTTGCCTAGCCAAGTGAGGTTGGCAAGTGTACATAATGTAGAGTTTTCCACATTGTTCTAGAGAGAGTTCTCTAGAACCTCCCATAAAGTTCCATAAGATTCTAGTCCTTAGATATTTCTTAGGAAGTGTGTAGAAACTCAATATAGACCGTTAGATTAAAACGATCACCACCGTCCATTGAGGAGGTGGAGTTGTATAAATAGGCTAAGGCCTCATTTGTTGTAATCACCTCAGAGAATTCAAGCAATACAAGTTCTAGTTCTCTTTAGCTCTCTTGTGTGTTCCTAGCTTGCTTAGTTTTCCAAAGTCTAAGTAAGTCTTTTGTGGGCAAGGCTGACTAGCTTTCTTTGATAACTTGGGGCAAAGTTTGCTAGTGCCGCACGGGAAACACCTTGTGAAAAGAAAGCCCGTGACAGTTGGTATCAGAGCCAAGGTTTGGCAAGGTTGGTGAAATCATTCTACACAAGAGAATGTCGTCAGAGGTCAACAACCCAACAATTAGCAACACTGACAAAGGTGGGAAAGTCCGCAAGGACAAGTCTAAGGACATGATCGCTGCGATGGATGAAAGGTTGGCCAAGTTGTGTGCCACCATGTCCGACTTAAGGGAGAAAGTTGAAGACATGGACCTACGCATCGAGGGGCAAGCGTCCAACGGGGAGGACCAAGAGCTCCGGGAAGAGATGCAAGGAGCCTTAAACACCGTAGTGGACATGGTGTCCAAAAAGATCGAGTCCTTAGAAGCCAAAGTTGTTGCTAAAGATGAGGAGATGGAAGCTTATAAAGAAAGAGTTGAGAAACTTGAAACTCAACTCAGGGTGTGCATGGCTGCGGTAGCCAATGGTGGGACTACGCCAGGGACAGTCACCCACAGAGTCGAAGCTCCCAAACCTAAGACCTATGGTGGGGCAAGGAGTGCAAGGGAGATAGACAACTTCTTGTGGAACATGGAGCGCTACTTTGATGCGGTTGGCATAATAGATGAAGCATCAAAGGTACGTAGTGTCTCCTTATATTTAAATGATGTTGCTACAGTTTGGTGGCGCAGAAGGTCCGAAGATGTCAAAAAAGGATTGTGCACCATCGACACTTGGGAAGAATTCACAAAGGAACTCAAGAGACAATTCTACCCGGAGGATGCCGAAAACGAAGCTAGGGCCAAGCTTCGTCGCCTTCAACATAAGGAAGGCCACATAAGGGAGTATGTGAAGGAGTTCTCGGAGTTGCTCTTGGAGATTCCTGACATGGGAGAAAAGGATGCTTTGTTTAGCTTCCTTGATGGCCTAACGGGTTGGGCCAAATTAGAATTGAAGAGGCGAGGTGTGCAAGACCTTGCAACGGCTATGGCTGCGGCCGAATCCTTGATTGAGTTCAAAAGAAAGGACTCATCCAAGGGACAAGGGAAAAGGTCGAGTAATGATGGCAAAGGTGGGGGAGACAAAGAAAAGTCCTCCAAGGAACACAAGTACTCCAAAGACAAGGGGAAAGAGAAAAGAGATGGATCACCCAAGAAGATGTCTTGCTTCTTATGTAGTGGACCCCATCGGGCATTTGAGTGTCCCAACCGAGGGAAACTTGCCGCGCTTGTCATGGAGGAAGAAGCAAAGGAGGAAAGGAGGATCGCCTCAATGAATCTCCTAAGTGCCATTCAAGCTAAGGTCGAAGAACAACCACGTGGAAGGATGTACGTGGAGACCGAGATCGGGGACAAGACTTTGAAAGCCATGGTGGATACCGGAGCCGACACAGTCTACATGGCCAAAGACCTTGCTGAAGAAATTGGCCTACCATATACAAAGGAGAAAGGATATATCAAGGGAGTCAATGCTAAAAGTCTCCCAATTGAAGGAGTAGCTTGTGGCACCGATATTCGGCTTGGACAATGGCGAGGTAAAGTCGACATAACTATTGCTCCAATTGATGATCACAAGTTCTATCTGGGTATAGATTTCTTGGACATGGTGAAAGCATTCCTGGTCCCATATGCCAACACCATGTGCATCATGGAGAAGGGACAACCTTGTGTTGTGCCCGTGGTACGGGAGATAAGTAAGGAGAAAATGGTGTCTGCTCTCCAACTTTCTAAAGGAGTAAAGAGGAATGAGCCTACTTATTTGGCTACTCTCAAGGAAGACGAAGGTCCCATGGATGGAGAGGTGAATGCACTTAAGATCGTCCAAGATGTTCTCAAGGAGTACAAGGACGTTATGCCTGCCGAATTGCCTAAGAAGCTTCCACCAAGGAGAGAGGTGGATCATGCTATTGAGTTGGAAGTTGGAGCAAAGCCACCCGCATTTGCTCCTTATCGTATGGCACCTCCCGAGCTCGAGGAGTTAAGAAGACAATTGAAGGATTTACTAGATGCTGGTTATATCCGACCCTCCAAAGCTCCATATGGTGCGTCGGTCTTATTTCAAAAGAAACATGATGGATCCCTACGGCTTTGTATTGACTATCGGGCACTCAACAAGGTCACTATCAAGAACAAGTACCCGATTCCACTTATTGCGGATCTCTTTGATCAACTTGGTGATGCAAGGTACTTTACCAAGCTTGACTTGCGCTCGGGATAATATCAAGTCCGCATAGCCAAAGGAGATGAACCAAAGACGGCATGTGTTACAAGGTACGGGTCTTACGAGTTCTTAGTCATGCCATTTGGTTTAACTAATGCGCCGGCCACATTTTGCACTCTAATGAATAAGGTACTAGCTCCTTACCTTGATCGGTTCGTAGTTGTGTACCTTGATGACATTGTCATCTATAGTAAGACACTGGAGGAACATGTGGATCACTTGAGACAAGTGTTCCAAACCTTGAAGGAGAACGAGCTCTATGTCAAAAAGGAGAAGTGCTCATTTGCCCAAGAGGAGGTGACATTCTTGGGTCATATCATTGGCAAAGGCAAGCTTCGTATGGACAAGTCCAAGGTACAAGCCATCCAAGAATGGGAGCCACCGAACAAAGTCACCGAGTTAAGATCTTTCCTTGGCTTGGTGAACTATTATAGAAGGTTCATCAAAGGCTACTCTTCCATAGCCACTCCATTGACGGACTTACTCAAGAAGGGACGAAGTTGGGATTGGAGTTCAAAATGCCAACAAGCTTTCGAAGGATTGAAGAAGGCACTTGTGGAAGAACCGGTGTTGGCACTTCCCAACCATTCTATGTCTTTTGAGGTACACACGGATGCTTCCGACTTTGCTATTGGTGGGGTATTGATGCAAGAAGGGCATCCCATTGCCTTTGAAAGTAGGAAGCTCAATGACACTGAGAGGCGGTACACAGTACAAGAGAAGGAAATGACTGCGGTTGTGCATTGCCTACGAACATGGCGACATTACTTGCTTGGGAGCAAATTTGTGGTCAAGACCGACAATGTTGCCACTAGCTACTTCCAGACACAAAAGAAGATCACTCCAAAACAAGCTAGGTGGCAAGATTTCTTGGCAGAGTTCGATTACACTTTGGAGTACAAGCCTGGCAAAGCTAATCTTGTTGCGGATGCTTTGAGTAGGAAAGGAGAACTTGCTGACATAAGTCAACCTCAAAGCAACTTGAAGGGACGCATTAAGGAAGGATTGGCACATGATTCCATGGCTCAAACCATCATAGCTCTTGTCAAAGATGGGAAGACAAGACGGTTTTGGGTGGAGAACAGCTTGATATACTCTAAGGGGAGGCGAATCTATGTTCCACCTCATGACAACCTAAGGAAGGAAGTCTTAAAAGAATGCCATGATAGCAAGTGGGCGGGACATCCAGGTATACATCGGACTCTTGCTCTTGTTGAAGATTCCTATTACTGGCCACATATGAGGGATGATATCGAAGCCTACGTGAAGATTTGTCTTGTATGCCAACAAGACAAAGTGGAACAACAATCACCTGCAGGCTTACTTGAACCCCTCCCCATCCCAGAGAGACCTTGGGAGAGTGTTTCCTTAGATTTCATAGTTGGGTTACCTGTATCAGAGGGTTGCAATTGGATACTTGTGGTCGTGGACAGATTTTCGAAGTATGTCACCTTCATTCCCACACCCAAGGAGTGCACAGCCGAGCAAGCCGCACATTTATTCCTCAAACATGTGGTGAAGTATTGGGGTGTGCCCAAATCTATCATCAGTGATCGGGATACTCGGTTCACGGGGAAATTTTGGACTGAGTTGTTCAAGTTATTGGGTACCGACCTTAATTTCTCTACTAGCTTTCATCCTCAAACGGATGGTCAAACGGAAAGGATGAATGCTTTGCTGGAGTTATATCTTAGGCACTATGTGAGTGCCAACCAACGAGATTGGGCTAAGTTGCTAGATGTTGCCCAATTCTCTTTCAACTTGCAGAAGAGTGAAGCGACGGGTCGTAGCCCATTTGAGATTGTCATGGGACAACAACCTATGACCCCGAGTTCTATTGCCACTGGCTACACAGGAGTGAGTCCATCAGCCTATAAGTTTGCCAAAGGATGGAATGATCAAGCTGATGAGGCTCGAGCTTACCTGGAAAAGGCCTCCAAGAGGATGAAGAAGTGGGCCGACAAGAAGAGACGACCTCGAGAGTTTCAGGTTGGAGACCTTGTGCTTGTCAAGATGCATGCACATGCTAGACTTTTTGGACTACATCGCGGCCTTATCAGGAGATATGAGGGTCCTTTCCCCATAATCAAGAAAGTGGGAAAGCAAGCCTATAAGGTCGAGTTGCCGCCGAGGATCAAGTTTCATCCTGTCTTCCATGTGAGCCTACTGAAACCGTATAAGGAAGATCGGGATGATCCAAGCAGAGGAGTTTCACAAAGAGCACCAATGGGCATGAGGATCCAACATGACAAGGAACCAGAGATTATCTTGTCAGATCGTGTGGTGCGTCATTCTAACCAACCTCCCACACATGAGCTATTCGTCAAGTGGAAAGGATTGCCAGAAAGTGAAGCTAGTTGGGAGCCAATCCAACATTTGTGGCAATTCAAGGAGCAAATCAAAGCGTACGAGGATTTGAAGGCAACGAGGACGTCGCCTGATTAGGTGGGGGAGAATGTCACAACTATTTTCTTGCCTAGCCAAGTGAGGTTGGCAAGTGTACATAATGTAGAGTTTTCCACATTGTTCTAGAGAGAGTTCTCTAGAACCTCCCATAAAGTTCCATAAGATTCTAGTCCTTAGATATTTCTTAGGAAGTGTGTAGAAACTCAATATAGACCGTTAGATTAAAACGATCACCACCGTCCATTGAGGAGGTGGAGTTGTATAAATAGGCTAAGGCCTCATTTGTTGTAATCACCTCAGAGAATTCAAGCAATACAAGTTCTAGTTCTCTTTAGCTCTCTTGTGTGTTCCTAGCTTGCTTAGTTTTTCAAAGTCTAAGTAAGTCTTTTGTGGGCAAGGCTGACTAGCTTTCTTTGATAACTTGGGGCAAAGTTTGCTAGTGCCGCACGGGAAACACCTTGTGAAAAGAAAGCCCGTGACATAAGGCGCTTGCTTATAAGAATTTCCTCAATATCACCTTGAGGACAAGGTGCTTGCTTTGGGGGGAAGAATTGATAAGCCTCCTATATATAAGACTTATCAAAGACGTCAGCAACATCATGGAAATCATCAAGGGACAACAACATCATATGATTCATCTCAGTGAACCAGTGCATACAAGGATAGCATTCGGACATACAAGGATAGCAGTTAAAGCAACATCTTTGGAGAAGCAGGAACCAGTAAGAGGAACTATGGCAGGCACACAAGGTACTAACAGTAAATCAAGACTTTGTTAGTAGTATTCTGTTAGAAGTAGTGCTCTGTTAGTTATCTGATAATTAGCAAATGCATTATGTTACTTAGCAAGTGGTTGGTCTGTTAGGCAAGTGGTGCAAGTTGTTGTAATTAGTAGGCAAGTAGTTGCTATGTGTAATGCAAGTTGTTATGCAAGTTGTAATGAGAATTGAGATCCTTTATAAGAGCAATCAGTAGGAAAGGAGATCATTCATTCAGATTGTAAATCAGTTGTACAAAGAGCATTGCTCTGTGGAGAGTTTAGGCCTCTCGAATTGCCTATAAACATATTTCAATAAAGCTTTCATTCATTCTTCAATCATCTGAGTTCTTTTCTTCCTGTTCTTATCTGTTCAATCTGCAGTTCATATCAAATTGGTAGCATTGCTCTGTGGAGAGTTTAGGCCTCTCGAATTGCCTATAAACAGATTTCAATAAAGCTGTCATTCATTCTTCAATCATTTGAGTTATTTTCTTCCTGTTCTTATCTGTTCAATCTACTGTTCATATCAAGTTGGTATCAGAGCATAGATCTGGGATGACAGGAAAATCAGCCATTCAGTCTGGAACAACCAATTTGGCAGCCAGGATCGAAATGATAGAACGGTGTAGGCGAAGGTACTGATATGAGCTCTGAATCTTTCAGTGTCTCAACATTGGTTGACTTTTCTACTAGCACCACTAGTGAATCATTGTCAGATGTTTCTGTAAGTGAGGTTCCTGTGTCAAACCATCCATACAAAGTTGAGGGGTTTGTGTTCGATGATATTGGCCATGAAGGGCATTCTACAAGTGCTAGTAAATCAAAGAAAACAATACCTAGTCACACTGTCAAGATAGTTGACTGCAAACCAACTAGTTCTCCACGCTCAAGCATCCATATTTCCAATGATTCCAAGAAATTCAAGTTTGTGCCTGTTTTCCTTCCTCCGATTATTTTGTTGAAATTCTACAATAGGTTCTGTAAGCAGCAACTTTGGCCTCCTTTCCATTACATGCTACCGTTCTCGGTGGATCGTGGTGGGCGGTTTGATAGGTCTCTTTGGGAGGCATATATATTTGTAAACAAGTTTTTCTCAAAGAAGGTGATTGCAGTGATAAACCCCGAAGATGATTATGCTTTGAGAACAATTGAAAATGTTTGTAGTCAAGGTGGGGACTGGGTTGCATGGTTTGCCAGAAAAGATGTAGTAAGTAATCTTTGGCACATTTACAAATCAGTTTGGAAACAGGAAAGCACAAGGCTCACTGCTGGTTCATGTTGTGTAAATCTAGTTCGTTTCAGCCCTCAAAGCATCCAATTGGTGCTGGAGAAGCTTTCATTTAAGGATACAACTTCAGCTTTCGTAAAAGAAAGCCCACGTGAACAACAGATCAGCTTGAACCTTCTTGACAAGGCCATGGTTGAGAGTCATATGTTCACAAACATGGGGAGTTTAAGCATTAAAGATTATGTGTGGATACATGATTACCATCTCATGGTGATGCCTACTGTCTTGAGGAGTTTAAGCATTGAAGATTGTAATTCTTGCAGGGATCAATGTCTAGCTGCAAATGTTTCAAAAAAGTGTTTGTTGGCAGTAATAAAAAGAGATCCCAAAGGTGCATACTTTTGGGTGAATCTTGCCAATGCATATTCAGTGGCTGAAAATTATAGAAGCCTGGGAAAGTGCTTAGAAAAGGCAGTAAAACTGGAGCCTAGTTGCATATCTACTCGATATGCCATTGTAGTTCACAGAGTCAAGGATGCAGAAAAATGTCGAGCTCTCTTTGATCAGCTTTCATGTGCTGGAAATGAAAGGGTCTCGATACTCATCAAAGAAGGAGATTCAGCTAATCTCTATCGGCAGCAGAAATACTATGAAAGTGCAAAGATAATGCTTGCTAAGGTGCTTGCTTATAACAATTTCCTCAATCTCACCTTGAGGACAAGGTGCTTGCTTTGAGGGGAAGAATTGATAAGCCTCCTATAGAGACTTATCAGAGATGTCAACAACATCATGGGAATCATCAAGGAACAACAGCATCATATGATTCATCTCAGTGAACCAATGCATACAAGGATAACATTCGGACATACAAGGATAATAGTTAAAGCAGCATCTTTGGAGAAGCAGGAACCAGCAAGAGGAACTATGGCAGGCACACAAGGTACTATCAGTAAATCAAGACTCTGGTAGTAGTGCTCTGTTAGTTATTTGATAATTAGCAAATGCATTTTGTTACTTAGCAAGTGGTTGGTCTGTTAGGCAAGTGGTGCAAGTTGTTGTAATTAGTAGGCAAGTAGTTGCTATGTGTAATGCAAGTTGTTATGCAAGTTGTAATGAGAATTGAGATCATTTATAAGAGCAATCAGCAGGAAAGGAGAGCATTCATTCAGACTGTAAATCAGTTGTACAAAGAGCATTGCTCTGTGGAGAGTTTAGGCCTCTCGAATTGCCTATAAACAGATTTCAATAAAGCTTTCATTCATTCTTCAATCCTCTGAGTTCTTTTCTTCATGTTCTTATCTGTTCAATCTGCAATTCATATCATTGATCTATATTGGGGGAAGATGGAGCTTATGTAAAAGCAGTATGAGAAGAAAATGCAATACCATTAAGCTGGAAAATTGATGCGTTCAGCTTCACACATTAGATTTTTAAAGTGATTTTTGCAAATCTGCTCTGCATATTGGTGAAGGCTTATTGGATTTACAGGCTTATTGCATAGTATACTTTTCATGGAATTTAGGCGGGTTAAGAGTCTGCAATGCTAACATTATTTGACAAGGTCAGATTTTCTTTCACTTTGTTTTCACATTGCTCCTACTGAGTATTATACACGTACTTTTGTGTTTTCTGCTCTTCATACATGATCTGCCTCTGTTTCAAAGATCCATCCATTGGAGAATACATATGTTCACATGATTTGTGTTTTCTGTACTCAGTCAAGTAGTATGGGAACAGTTTTATTGTTTATTCAAAAAGAAAGCGAAAATAGTATAGAAATGGTGTTTATTCTTGAAGTGCTCAATCTCATAATGAAGGTCAGACGATGTTTAGTTTCAAATTCTCTGAAGGTGTTAGTCCAATCTTTGACAAGCACAAACAACTAAGAAGACATTTACTGTGTGCTAGCTACAGTCTTCATCTGCGGATGTGTTCACACAGATTTTGCATCTCTTCAGGTGCACAGTAAGAATGAGTCGAAGATTTACATCTCTGTGATATGTGTTTAGTTCATGTTGCTATATTTAAATCTCCTTGTCAATGAATCTCTCTTTTTGTTTAACATCTTTCACAAGTAAGTCAATAGTGTAAGAAAATGGCAGATGAGATTTTTTTTCTTTTTTTTAACTAGAATGGATATCTCTATCTATATGGACCAATGTCATCAGACCATATAATAGTTTGACGTATCCAACATTTGAATGTCGCCACTACAGTAAATTTTTTTGAACCTAAACACTTGGCCATAATTATACATATAATCTTTATGTATTAATAATGTTGGGATTCATCTAATTTTATTACTATGAGCAGGTTATAACTTAAAGGAGCTATAGTTACAAAAATTATTTCAAACATTGCAAAATTAGGACCTCGGATGTTGATGAATTTCAATTATAAATGAAGTAGATCAAGAGAATGTAAGAGTCATTTACGAATTTGTCAACTTCATTATACTAATCCAATTCATCAAGTCGAAAAGTAGATTGAATTTGAAACTTCGCTATACTAATTGAGCAACAACATGTGTACGCTTTAAGTGAAAAAGAAATCCTTGTTGCTGTTACACAAGAAAGGGAACGAGATAATTCGAAAGATGGCAGTGGTAATACCAAAAATTTCATGTCAAAAAGCTATAAACATTTTGACTTAAACAACGTGTCCATGTTGATGAATTATGTACCTCCAACCTAAAAATGTGGCATCAACTCTAAATAATAAATTGTTGTCTTACAAAACTTGGGATAAATAATTTATTTAATCTTAAATTTTTTTTACTGTGACGTTACATTTTTTACTCAAAATTTCTTACTCTGGTGAATTGGCAAATAAATTGTCTTAGAAAACTTTGGATAAGTATGGTGTGCTGCCTGTGCTCCTCTTGTAGTCAATAAATATAATGTTAAGATGATTGAATAGCTGACATACACAACTTTGGTGAGAAGTGTAGATTAAGGCAAGAGAAAGAGTAGCAGTTTATATGGGAAGGTGTCAGCCATGCTGGCTAGGTACATAACAAAATTGATGATGTGCACGTGAAACGGATACTATTTAATTATTAAGGTTTTGTAAAAGCAATAATGAATGTTGTATCATCAATTATCATACTGGACTTAGAATATTTGAACCGAGTGATTCTAGATGTCGAGGAAATGGGCGAGGGAGGGTGAGGCGCACGTGCAGGAGGTGACGTGGTAAAAAAAAAAAAAAAAGAGGGGGGAAAATCGAAAATTTGGGGGAAAAGGAGGGAATGGAGAACTTTCTCTCCATTTTCAATCAACAGAGAAGCTCTCCTCCCCATTTTCCATCTCGACAGAGATAGAGAAGGCCCTCCCTCTCCCCAAACAAAGCTCTCCCTCACCACCCTCTCCCCATCATCGTCATCGACTCAAACGAAGCCAGAGAAGAGAAGAAACTCTCCCTCGTCCCTTCCCTCTCGCAAAAGCTAAGGTAAGTCTCCCCTTCATTTCTAGATCTAGAGTTTCTCATTTTAGATCTAGGGTTTCTTCTTGTAATTCTACACCCACACACACACACAATCAGAGGTCCTACATAAATAGCTTGTGATAACTTAGGAGTTTCTGACTGACTTGAATGTGAGTGAGCAAACCCCCCATTCCATTTACAGTCTTCTGAGAAGTGGGTGGTGGGTTGAAGTGCTTCCATTTACAACAGAGCATATGCTTGCTTTGAAGTCATCAGTAGTAAACTTCATGAATCTGCCATGTTAAAAACACTCGTTTGATAATTTAACATGGCATTAGCCACTCACCTCGTTCTGGGAAGTAAAATTTGAATTTGTGGTTAAGTTCTCATATGAATTTGGACCATGATGTTAACATTGATACTTTGTTCCAGCAGTATCATCTCAAGTGACTTATTGCACTAGGGTGTTCATTATTCTGTAAGCCAAATGTGAGATTCACCTGACCATAAATCACAAGTTATTGGGATAGAATGTGATTACTAGTGCAAAAAAATATGATTTAACACTGAGGGTTACCTCCTGGATGAGCCGAAATCTGGCTGAGGCGAGATGACTTCCCCTACTTTGATGCAGGGCACAGGCTGGGACGAAACTAGATCTGGCTGGGGCAAATCAGAGGGTCGTAACTGCACCTTCGTTGCACATGCATCTCGCTGCATTCCTGAATCAGCATGCCCAACTTGACCCTCGCCGTTTGAGTCACTCGTCGCACCTTTGCGACGCTGCCGCATGATTATGTTGAATTTTAATGTTTTTGTTCGTGTCGTCGAAACAACTACTCTTCGCCCCTGAATTTACATCCTCCTGTTGTTGTAACGGCTGTGCCTGATTGCCAATAACATTTGCAATCTCCGAAAATGTATACCCCGCCTCCAGAAGGCATTCCTCCGTGGAATCTTGCCTAGCCACGGCACGGTCATGAGCCATGTTCTTACCTACTAGTTGCTCCGCTGAAGCGTCCTCATCTTCCTCGATATTTTCTGTAAGGGTCGCAAATTTGTTTGACATCTCCACATTTACCGGTTCGTTGTTCAATAAGTTCGCCGCACTCATGCCCTCTTTGATCTCCTTTCCTTTATCATTTTTAGCATCACTCGTGCCCACATCAGATTTTGCACCTTTGTTTTTAGTAGCTACTGGAACATATTGTTGCTTAATAACCTTGGTCTCCACCTTATGGTTCTCATGTTTCGCTTCTTTTCCACCGTGGGATGGTTTCACATGTCCCTTGAGACCTAGCTTTTTCCTGCAAAATTCTTCATGATGTCCTAGCAAAGAACAATAGTCACAGTATTTGAAACCCGGGTATTCAATTTTCTGCCAGAAACCC
This sequence comes from Berberis vulgaris, assembly GCA_963556465.1. NCBI lineage: Eukaryota > Viridiplantae > Streptophyta > Magnoliopsida > Ranunculales > Berberidaceae > Berberis > Berberis vulgaris. Next base: position 106,325,962 of record OY747125.1, on the reverse strand, counting down.
CTATTATTAGACCTATCAATCCAAATCCTATTCGATAATTATTCTGCCAACGTCATCTCCACGCAAACACGGGCAGAACCCGAACGTGATAAACAACGAGTATGGTCATCCATACGTAAGAAACCACCAAAAGAATTCACAATAGGTTTTAAAAGAGGAGGATGAAATAAATGCAAAGGCAGGTGATGCGAGTTTAACTAACCTAAATAAATAGGTTAATTCAGCCCACTTGTAATAACCGCAAGTGCACGGTGCCTAACTGGTAGACAACGGCAAGTACGGGTCGATCCCACGAGGAAGGTGGATTAAATTGAATTTTAGAATTTAATTAAACTAATTTGTAGGAAATGGGGTTACAGTGTTTTTAAAACTAAACTAAAAATAAATTAAAAATAAGAAAACTAAAATAAAAGATAGATGAAATGGGTTTTGTGAGCTTGGACTCACCAATGAGTTAGCAAAATTATTGAAATCTAAATTACTGAATTTAAAAACGAGAAGCTTTAGGGATGAGAATCCCTTGCTTACACCGAATATGTGATCGTTAAAATCCAATTCAACTTATATTATGTTTCTATCAAACATTAACAAATTATTTCAAGCAAATACGCTCTTACAAAGTATTAAGTGTCTTTTTAGGGCACACTTAATCAAAGTTTAAGCTTAATATTTTTAGCACATGCTTTGAATATTGAAAAAGGGTAATTCTAACTACCAAACATATCAAGATTAATTTCTCGAAAATGAAAGGTGAAAGCAATTTATCAAAAATTCAGAAATAAAATGTAATTAACAATTAAGCACACAATTCAGTAAAATAAATCAAAATAACTTATACAACCCATTTAGTTTGTCACAAACTCGATGTGGTGGTACTCAGCAGATCAGCAGGTGGTGCGAACACGAATCCCGAGACAAATGGTCCCAAAACGCTCTGTGGTGGTACAGAGCATAACCGGGAGTGTGAATAGCCAAAAACGGTTTTGACTCATTCTCCCGCCTCTGCTACAGTGCTGCTACAGTACAGAGCTCGCTCCGCCTTCTTCTCCAGCGCGACAGAGCCGCTCGCGGTGCTGTTCTTCGCTCCTCGCGACCGTCCCGTCCTCCAAACGTCTCCAAAACCTGCAAAAGAAGAGAGAGATGCAATAAGAAACTCAAAAACAGAGAGAGAGAACAGGAAGGAGACTCCCTGTTTTGATTCCAGTTTCAGCAGTGGTTGTGCACCGCAGACGAGCCGCTGTGTGGTGGTTGTACAGTGGCGGAGAGACGGTAAGGAGGCCGAGACGAAGAGAGGACAGAGAGGAGAGGAGGAGCAGGGTCTGTGGCTCTGTCGCGAGGCGGAACAGAGCCGCGGTGAGGCTCTGTTTCGCGGTGGTTGTGCTGGTGGTTCTCGGTCTGTTGTCCTGGTGCTCGTGCGGAGGTGGTGGCGGAGGTGATGGATGATGTTGGTTGATGGATGATGGACAGGGAGAGGGAGAGGGACGGTGATGGTGAAGATTTGACGTGAAACAGGGTTGTCACGCCCCTGTTTCACGGTGGTGGCGGTTGTTCTGTCTGGAGGTGGAGGTGGTGGTGGTGCTCGGGTGATGGTGGTGGCGAGGTGGTGATTGCTGAGTTAGTGAGAGATGGATGAGTGGTGAGGGTGATGAGAATCAATCTGGAGGAAGAGGTTTTGATATTTTTCTAATTCTTTTTTCTTCCCTTCTCTTCCTCCTCCTTTTTTCTCACCCTATTCTCTTGTATTTATAGAAAATGATCAAGATGAATAGGGATGAGATGAGGGGATGATTCATCAATGAGGGTAGGATTGGGCTTGACATTGGGTTTGGGTTTAGGTTATGGATTAGGTTTTGGGTTTAGGTTATGAATTAGGTTTCGGGTTTAGGTTTGTGACCATCTGCTTTATACCACCGTTAGAATCGACTAATTGTCGTTCCTTAACTTGTCGCCTTAATATGATTTCATCGTTTACGCTCAAATTCCTACAAAGACATGAAAACGAAATAATTACTATAAAATATAATAATCGAAACACTAACATGTATAAATTAAGGGATATATTATGTAATAATTATGTGAATATCAGCAGGTTAGGCAACTCTACCCACAGTGGAGCCGAGACTGAATCTGCTTTCAGACTGAAACCATCATGCCAGCGAAAGGCTTTGAAACGCACTCCTCGGATCAAGAATGAGTCCCTAGACAAAACTTTCTTTGCTTCGACTTCAGACTGAAGCCGGACGAGAACGTGTCGTTGATCAAGAAGACCTAGAGAAAAATCACCTAATATCCCCCAAGTTCGATGAATAGAATCTCGTATATCGACCAATGTTGGCTGGTAACTAGACTATCACGTGTTGTTCCATGAAAACCTCTCCACGGGATTCATCAGAAGCCGTAAGCCCAATGACTGGCTCTCCTTCTTTCCGGAATCTTGTTCCCTCCACATGTGACTCCTTAACATCATCCACAAGAATTTTTCCAATTGTTTGAGCAAAAGAGAGCTTTGGAACCTCGTCCGGAGGTTCCTGAACCCCCAAAGGGGGAAAGGTAGTGTTGACGGCTAAAGAAGCCGTCATGTTGCAAAACAAATTTAACTCGCCAGCCCTTTAGAAGACCAAGAAGGCCCTCAGGAGGTAACCCTCAGTGTTAAATCATAGTTTTTTGCACTAGTAATCACATTCTATCCCAATAACTTGTGATTTATGGTCAGGTGAATCTCACATTTGGCTTACAGAATAATGAACACCCTAGTGCAATAAGTCACTTGAGATGATACTGCTGGAACAAAGTATCAATGTTAACATCATGGTCCAAATTCATATGAGAACTTAACCACAAATTCAACTTTTACTTCCCAGAACGAGGTGAGTGGCTAATGCCATGTTAAATTATCAAACGAGTGTTTTTAACATGGCAGATTCATGAAGTTTACTACTGATGACTTCAAAGCAAGCATATGCTCTGTTGTAAATGGAAGCACTTCAACCCACCACCCACTTCTCAGAAGACTGTAAATGGAATGGGGGGTTTGCTCACTCACATTCAAGTCAGTCAGAAACTCCTAAGTTATCACAGGCTATATATGTAGGACCTCTGATTGTGTGTGTGTGGGTGTAGAATTACAAGAAGAAACCCTAGATCTAAAATGAGAAACTCTAGATCTAGAAATGAAGGGGAGACTTACCTTAGCTTTTGCGAGAGGGAAGAGAGCTTCTTCTTTGGCTTCGTTTGAGTCGATGACGATGATGGGGAGAGTGAGAGCTTCGTTTGGGGAATCGTGAGACGCCTGCGCAGGAGCTCATTCTGATCCAACGGCTGAGACGCCTGCGCAGGAGCTCATCCTGCCCAGTGTGCGCAAGAGCCCCCCTCGATCCTCGATATATAGTGATGTGCTTTAAAAAAGTAATGGTAAATAGGGAATCGTGATATCTTTAGGAAAAAATATGGTGGTGTCATACAATCCAACAATCGTAGCCATCATTAATTGAAAATTGAAGAAGATTTTGATGACAAATAGTACAGTGTTTCATCAGTTCCCACTCAAAACTTTCTTTTGATCACCTCACGTGGTGTGTTCTCTCCTTTGCGTTATTGTTCTACAAATGGTCTCTAATAAAGACTAGAGAGGAGCCTCGTGAGTCAATGAACTCATTCACATGTCCACATGTCGCCCCTTTATTCACTCAATATAAACCCAAAGAAGAAAAGATAAAACTGTAGACTCCTTTGGAAGAAAATATGAACACAAGTAAATGCAAACTTAACATATGTGCTCATTCAAACAAAGTGTCTGTGTCAGAGATTTACTACCCACTAAGGAGTTTTCAAATACATCAATCCAATCCCCCCCATTTGTTGTTCTCCATTCCACTTTTTAAAAGAGCAAAGAAAAAGCTATCGATTTGAATCTACTCCTTAAAGTAAACTTTGAGCCTTAGAACTAAAAGGTCCACCATTATTGTAGATGTGAATAGCCCAATTCAAGAGCTTTGCCCCCACTTTTGGTTGATTTGCAAACTTTAACTCCCATGATGCACTGTATGGATTGAGATATTATCATCATCATGAACAACCAAGTGGTGTAAAGCTTTTGATTCTGCAATGGAGGAAGAAGCCCACACATGTGGTGATGAAGTAAAGCACAGACAGAGAGAGAAAGAGAGTATACATCTGTGTATGTTGATAGAGCTCATTCATCTAGGGATTGGGCCTACCCAGGTACTTTTGTAGATGTCAGCTAGCTCTCTAATCTCTAATAGTCGTGTAGGGTTTGGACAAAACATGTTACTCTCCATTACTTTATACATTGTCCCACTCAAACCTCTACGTATGAATTGTCCCTACAAGCATGGACGGATCTACCCTTTGGCTAAGGGTGTCCCTATTATCTTTTTAGAAATCCCTACTAAAGCATGCATTCATATTTCTCATATTACATAGATAGTGAAATCAAAGCATGGGCCTCTTTACTGCTACTCAACATAGATAGTGAAATCAAAGCATGGGTGTTACCGACTGTTCATCATAAAAGAACATATATAAAGAAGAAGAAGATCATCATCTTACTACATTTGCAGCACACTGGGAGGGAGTGTTAACTTCATTCATAGTGTTTGAATCTGAGAGAGAAAGAGAGACAGAAGGTAATGTGGGTCCAGCTCTGATAGTCCTTTTGACCTTCAATTACACTGCTATGCTATCAAGAAAAAATTGCTATTAGGTAGGATTATACAAGCAGTGAAAGATCAAATATTTTATCTTTTTCTGTGGGTACCATTGTTCATATATGAAATTCTGTGTCCAGGCGTGTGGGGGCTTTCACTGCAAGTAAGGTGAAGAAAATTCAACTCATGAAGAGGCCACACGAGAAGGGGGTTGCTTATATAGTTGGAACATATCGTGGGACTTGAATCTCTCCTCCTCTTCACATTCACAAGCAGCAGCATTTCTGTTTCTTCTTTCATTATCTCATCCAGTCCATGGTAAGTCTCCCTCAAATCTAGCATCTCTCCAAGCAACATATACACACATTTTCTGTATCTCACTCTCTCCCTCTCTCTCCTTCTCTCCTCAAATATATATATTCATTTTTTTTGGGGTGTTGTACAAATTAGGAGGAAAACAAAGCAGCTTTCGGAACGGTTTACGAGTCTCTGGATCAATGTGAGAGAAGAAATGGTGGTGGTTTCAGAGCTGCCATTTTCATCTTCAGTAAGGAAGCTCCCCAGATCTCTTACCAATCAATTTCTTGTGTTTTTTAATTTCTATCTTCTGATTAAATAGTTGTTTTATGACTGATTAACAAGTATTATTTTGTCACGTGGCAATTAATTAGTCCTGGTTGCACTTGAGAACATGGGGTTTGTTGCAAACATGGTGAGCATGGTTCTGTATTTCATGCTAGTGATGCATTTTGACTTGACTGGCTCTGCAAACACTCTCACGAACTTGATGGGTTCCACTTACTTGCTCTCTCTCATTGGTGGCTTCATCTCTGATACTTACTTGACTAGACTCAATACATGTTTAATATTTGGAGTAGTTGAAATACTGGTAAGTTTTATATTCTCACTATCTAATTACATCTACTGAATTCAGTAAATTAGTAAATCCCCATTTGTAGAAATTGATCTATGGGTTTGTTTACTTTGTAGGCTCTGAGTATGTTCACAATTCAAGCTCATTTCCATGAGTTGCAGCCACAACCTTGTAATAGTTCTCATTGCCTCAAAGGTGGGGAAGCACTTATGTTCTACAGCTCCCTATGTTTGTTTGCGTTGGGTGCTGGTGGAATGAGGGGAAGTCTTCCAGCACTTGGTGGTGATCAATTCAATCAAAAGGACCCAAAGGGGAGAAAGTCTCTTGCAAGTTTTTTCAATTGGCTATTACTCAGTACAACTATTGGGTCAACAATTGGAGTCACTGTGATAGTGTGGATTAGCATCAATAAGGGTTGGGACTTGGGGTTCCTCATATGTACAGTGGCTACATTGGTGGGCTTTGTATTTCTTGCCCTTGGGAAGCCTTTCTATCACATTGAGAAACCAGGGGATAGCCCCATTTTGAGGGTGATACAGGTATATTTATGTCTGTGATCTCTCCTCCTCTCTCCCCTTCTCAAGCTTTTGTATTCATCTATACTACACATTGTGCTTAATTTGCAGGTCATAGTTGTGGCATTTCGAAACCGAAGTTTGTCGCTGCCAGATAACCCTCATGAATTGTATGAAATCAGTGAAGAAACCACATTTGGAGAAGAAAACATCTCACATACCAAGCAGTTCAGGTACTTACTATGTCTCTTTCTTGTGTAACGTAATTACCAGCTTTAGCTAATTAAGTAAACTCTGAAGTATTTGGCACACATGTCAATGTATAGTAGTAAGGCTTGTGACTTGGTAATTAGTACATCATGAGATAGATATTGCACCTTGTAATGACTAATAGGGCTCATAACATGCATCGTTTTCTACTCGGAAGTGGTCGGAATAAATCCCACTCTCAAGTCAAGCTCGTGCAATTGGGTGGTTAAGCAGTCAGGTTAGGACAATATGTGCACTCACACTGTCACACAAACACGTCCCAAACATGTCTAGTTTAGAAACACTGTGTACAGTTGTTGTCATGAATTCATCAAAGACATCATAGTCAATTTGAGTGATAATTACACTACCACATGTAGAGCATTTTGTATAGGAACTTGTGTACACTATTTCTTACATGGAAAGTTAAGAAAAAGAAAATGATTTTTGAATCAGGTTATTAGACAAAGCTGCAATTATTGGCCAAGATTCAACTCTGGGGCCATGGAAAGTTTGCACTGTGACCCAAGTTGAAGAAGTGAAGGTACTGACTAGAATGTTGCCCATTGTAGCCAGTACCATCCTTGTAAATACTTGCTTAGCACAATTACAGACATTCTCAGTTCAACAAGGTAACCGCATGGACCTCCACCTTGGTTCTTTCAAAGTACCCGCGGCATCGATACCAGTTATCCCACTGTTGTTCATGGTGATTCTATTACCCCTATATGAGTTAGCTTTTGTACCATTGGCCCGTAAGATAACACACCATCCATCTGGCATAACACAACTTCAGCGTGTTGGAGTAGGTCTATTACTCTCTTCCATCTCCATGGTCATAGCTGGTTTTATAGAAGTAAAGAGAAGGCACCAAGCCATCAAGGATCCAACTAGGCCCATTAGTCTTTTCTGGCTTTCCTTTCAATATGCCGTATTCGGTATTGCAGACATGTTCACCCTCATTGGATTGTTGGAGTTCTTCTACAAGGAGGCTCCGTCAGGCATGAGATCACTTGCAACATCTTTCACATATTTCTCAATATCCATTGGCTACTTCTTGAGCAGTATTTTTGTGGACCTGATTGACTCCATAACCAAGAGAGTTACCAAAAGCAAACAAGGTTGGTTGGAGGGTCAAGACCTGAACAAAAATAATTTGAACCTGTTTTATTGGTTCTTGGCCATCCTCAGTTGTCTCAACTTTGCAAAGTATCTCTTCTGGGCTTCATGGTACAAGTATAAGACTGATACCCCTGATTCTGAACTAAAAGAGAGTGTTGTGCAAGCTGGATCACCATTACCTTTTCTAAAGGAAGGAACCACACAAGTGGCCGGAGCTAAGAAAAATGGTATATTCAATCCTGTGACATAAAGCAGCTCCCAGTTAAAACAGAGTTTACTACTCAAATGACAATGCACGTAAATACGTGTTTACTCAATATATATAACTTTACAAGCTGATCCAAGATCTCTGTATGTTTGTGTGTGTGTGTGTGCGCGTGCTTGTTTGTTGATTTATTGCTAAGATGTGTGGAAAGTTTTACAAAATTATGATTTATGCTTGAACTACGTTGTGATTGGTGTTCTATACAATCTCTTTTAGTGATCAAATACATACCACAGTGAAAGCAGAATTGTTATAGAACAAGCTGCAGCTGTAACTTTTGAAAAGATGTGTTGCTTCTCTGTCTCTCCCACTCTATTCGAAGAGGCAAGAATAGTTTGGTTCATAAACAAGTTATAGTTTTGGAATGACCTAGTTGGGATGGCCATATCCTATCCAGGAAGATTACTTCTATAAAAGATTCAACTCATTTTATGATTGTAGCATGATAAACAAGCTGAACTACTTTAGATTGTCCTTTTTGGCCAACTTTGTAGCATGACGGCTCTAGACTTTTCATGATAGGTTGAGCATTTATAGATAATTGATGGGCTCATTGACTGATAGAAAACAGAGACTACAAGCTTCAAATCTCTCAAGTACCCGATGAATTTCTATCATCAATTATTTCAAGAAGATAGAAACCCAGAGTAACTGAAAGCAAAATTTCCATAACTTATAAAATTCCCAAACTCAATGTTGTGACAAAGCAATGGTAAATAAGATTTTCAAAACAACTACAACTAGCCCAAAATCAGCAACTAACAAAATAAAGTCGAGAGTCGTGTTACTCTAGCAGACAATTCTGTTATGAGAGAATTTAGTGCTTCCAAAGTTAAATGCAACATCTGAACTGAACCTCAGATATTGATTGACGAGACATCGAAATGTCATCTAATTGCAGCCATACATGTGGCATGAATGATCCTAATGGAAAATGGCATTGACGGATCAGGCTCAAGTCAGATCCTAATCGAGCCCAAGGTAAGTCCCAATCAGGCTCAGCTATAAGCCAGGAGATTAAGCCCATATTACATAAGCTCAATGTGGCAGCAATCTAGGAGCTTGGCCTGAGACAGAAAGGCCAAAATACAAACGTTGGGGCTAGAATAAGCTCAAGGTCTATTTGGATCACTCCAAGTCCAACTAAGGACATTGAGCCCAAAAGGGAAATAAAGGCCTAAAAGAAGATTAAGTCATTAACGGTTAAAAACCCTACAAGGACATAACTTGATTGTGAGAGATTCTTAGCACGGTGGTCCTTAATTCATTGGTGTTCATTTTGCAATTCAAAGTCAAGGAGGACGAATTTGCATGCATCATTGATGATAACCCATCAGACTTACTTAGAATGTGATGAGTGTATGCCTCCTCTATATGTGTAGTACTTCCACCAAAGTGCAGATTTCATACACAAATGCGGTGATGGTGTATTGTTAGCTGCTTTGGGCCTGAAGACTACCTGGATATCATGATGGCTTTAGCTTCGAAGAATCCAACATCCTTGTCTTCTTAAGTTTTCATGAGTGTGTACAAAGGAGATATGTGTTGCATGGTGTTGTTCTGTTTTTGGCATAGAGAATTGAATTATGAGAGCTGAGTTGAATACCTGGTGCATTTGTTATTTATATGGTGATTTGAATTCTCACAGGAAGCATGTTTTGGAATTGAATGATTTGGGGTGAGAGGGAGGGAGGGACCAAATAATCTAATTCTCTGCCCATTTCCCATTCCCAGCCGGCCCTTTCGAAGAAAAAAAATAAAATGTCGTCAATAAATTCATGCAGCAAAAATGCATTTTTCCCAATAACTCGAATCTGTATATTATATTCGAATTTGTAGCTAGTATAGTAGTATAGATAGTGAGTGTTATTTTGATGAAAACTTGGCTCAATGAGTTGCTGAGGCTTTGGCTGTAATCAAATAATAATGTGGACCTAATTACATTGCAATTATTGTCAGTTTGATCTTATTATTGCTCCCTTGATGACTTGCAGAGAACAGTGGTGCATGTCATGTGCAGTGAGGGAACAGCCGGATCTATAAATGATGATGTTCATCTCCTGCTAAAATGAACATTAGATTAATTGGTGTTATCTACCGTGCCTGCGTTCACGTAAGGCTGTAGAAATTATGACATTGTCCCTCAATTCGACAAGAAACCAAATCTGTGCCTAATCCACTATTGGGCCTGAGTTTAACTGGTTCCTATATATGTTATAAATTTTTTTTCTTTAATATATGTTTATTTTTTCAAATTTGCAAATGGCATTGTATCTGGTTAGCCGATTGACTTATTAATTGTCTGAGCTTGTCACATTTGCACGATAATGAAAACACCATATTGTCTTTACCAAATTGTCATTTATTGTCTTAATGAATGTACATAAAAAATATATATATATGATCAAGCATACCCATGGAACCTTACATTCAAAAATTAAAAAAACATTTTAATTTGCACTTATTGAATTAAAAAAACCCGGAATATACGCGTACATAGATCTGGACACTGGTATAATATAATGGCAATGGTATGGGGAGAGGTTTGACACCCATATTGAAAGTTGTATTTTTTTCCATGTGATCTTATCTCTTCACAAGTACTGTGTGTGTGTGTCTGTGTTTCTCGAATTTACTCATTGTTGTTGTTAGATCTCACATATTGTGTCGTCTAAGATGCCCTTCACATGTTCATTATAAAATTTCATAAAAACAAACTCACCTTTTATTAGCATTCTTGTACAATGTACATAGATTCCAGTAAAGAAGACAAAGTAATACATCTTTCTATATAGTCACTTGAGATTTCGAAAAATAAAAATAAAAATAATTAGAGCTAGTAACGAAGGAGGTAGCAAACAAACATGTATATCTGATTTCAGTTTTTTTTTTTTTTTTTTTTTTTTAAATCCTAGTAAAATGATTAAAGAGTGAATTATTAATTCCGAATTAGAGTTTATTGCATATATAACAACACTAACCAGGTAACTAGCTGGTGAATTGCTTCATCAAAAAGGATAGATATAGTAACAGTCACAGCTCAAAAGTTTGTTGAGATGAATATTGTTCATATATATTAGATATAAACAAAACCAAAATTAAGATTGGTTCGTGTAGCGCGCTTCATAGTTGTGAAAGCAGAATAAAAGCTTATTGGATGATCGGCAACAAAATGGTTCCAGTCTTATCCCATTTACCTTTATTTACTTAATACATCTTCTTTTCATGCATTTATTATAATTTTTTCCTCTTATCAGTGCATGTTAATGTACGTACCTCTCTATCTTCCATAAACATTCTTTAGTTTTATTGATTTTCTTAACTCATCAATAGTTGATGTTTATCATCAAACGTACATGCATTAATTAGCTAGAAGGATAGAATTGTAAACTTATTACATCGTTTTACATTACTTGCAGAGCCATATCCTTGATTTGAGACTAAGCATGCCCTGATCTCATATACTTTGTTACTGGGTTGACACACAGACATAGAGGATACATTTACAGGGGCATCTTAATGTAGATATTGTTTCAAGTTTGTAATGATTGACAAAGTTTATTACAATATGGTGGATGAATCGATGGAAAAAGGAGTGGTACTGATTAGAGAATATTAATCATTGAATTGGTTAAGAGACACATCAAATTGAAATCGTTCTCCATTAATTATCCAACTAAAGCAATTATAAGGGAGGGACCCCGACCCCAACCCCAACCCCAACCCCAGTCAATTAACAAGCCAAAGTAAAGCATAGCAAACAAACTATGTTTAATCAATCAAAGTCATAGATGTGAATGTTTAACTAAATCATCATGCATAAATGCATTATGTTTAATTGTGATGCAGCTGATTGTTAAGCTAGCTAATTAGACAGCGACCATAGATGATTTTATGGTCACTGCAGGACCCCAATTGTGAATATGTGGTGGTGATACAAGTATAGTTTTATTTGCAAATATGTGCAGGACCCCAATTGTGAATATATATATTACACTATTATTTTCATTCAAACGATGTACATAAGGTAAGTCGATCAAAATGAAGTGACTTCCAGAATAATAAAAGAATGTAATTAAATTAATATTAATATTAATGATCCGATTGAATTGAAAATTTAGTTAAAAAGAAAAAGAGTGATTTTGGAGTCACAATAGCTTGCATTCTTGCTCCATTGGTCCCCAGTCAAATCATATTATATATATATTTTGAAGTACATTTGCGAGATAAACACACAAGAGAACCGGAAGAGGCAGAAGAGGAGAAACATGTTAACTTGCACTACACCAAATTGACATTTTTGTAATAATCCCCAAAATAGTAACACTCACTACAAAAAAAAACATTAATAGCTACTGAAACTAGCAACGGTATATCGCTAATTATAAGATATGTGACGGCAAAAAACCGTCGCTAATGCTTTTGACACTATTTCAACCCATAATTATAAAAAGTTGTCGCTAAATATTTTGCAACGGCATAAAACTGTCGCTAATTCTTGTAATAGCGACGGTATTTTAGCCGTCGCTAAGATTTACAAATAAAAACCATTAGCTACAGTAGAATACCGTAGCTAATAGATTTTTTGAAATATATATAAACATCTAGCGACGCTAAGCTTTACAAATAAAAATCATTAGCTATGGTATTCTATCGTAGCTAATGGATTTTTTTTAAAACAAACTATATAAAAAAAACATTTAGCGATGGCACAAGAGTCGTCGCTAAGTTTTACAAATAAAAATCATTAGCTACGGTATTCTATCGTAGCTAATGAATTTTTTGAAAAAATATATATATACAAAAAAATATTTAACCACGGTAAATGAGTCGTCGCTAAGTTTTACAAATAAAATATATACACAAAAACATTTAGCTACGACAAACTTACCGTCGCTAATGTTTACAAATATTTTTTTATTAGCTACGGCAAAAACCGTCCCTAATTCATTTTTTTGAAAAAAAATTATACATAAAAACATTTAGCTACTGCAAAACACCGTCGCTAATTTTTACAAATATTTTTTATTAGCGACGGCAAAAAACCGTCGCTAATTGATTTTTTGAAAAAAAAATTATACACAAAAATATTTAGCTACGGCAAAAAATCGTAGCTAAGTTTTACATTATTTTTTATTAGCGACGGCAAAAAACCGTCACTAATTGATTTTTTGAAAAAAAAATTATACAAAATAACATTTAGCTACGGCACAAAATCGTCGCTAATATTTTTTTTTGAAAAAAAAACCACGTCACCGATCCGCGTGAAACTAACTCAACCAATCCCCTTCAATTACCTCTCTATATAAATTTAAATTTTCTCTACCAGCAAACTTAAACAAAAAATTTCTCTCAACCAAAAACTTTCTCTCAACCCGCAGAGAAGAAGTCCGCCGTCTCTCTCGACACCGATCCCAGTCGCCTCCCTCTCCCCTCCCTTCCCCGCCTTTCCCTAGCTGCAAGAGATATCTGATCTTCGAGATCTGAGATCTCAGAAATCTGAAATCGCAGATCTGAGATCTCTGAGATTTGAAATCCTGAATCTGAGATCTCTGAGATCTAAAATCTCAAATATTCTATAGATCGAATTTATTTATATTTTTTTTTGTGGTTTTTTGTCATTTTTGTATGGATTTTTTGTAATTTTTGTATGATATTCTAGAGATTTTGTGTAATTTTTGTTATAATTTTGATCAATTAAGTCTTCTGTCATGTTTTTGATCAATTAAGTTTAGCCGTTGTTGAATTGTCTTTTTTTTGTAGTGACTTTTAAGTTGTAACAATTCACAGAGCAATTTTACACATTTTCACAAATAAAATGATATAATAATTGTATCACCATGAATAGTATGGTCCCACAAGTGATACTATTCATGGGGATCCAATTTATTGTATTACATTTTTTGTGTAACTATTTTTTATTTTTTTAATTAAATTTAGTTGAATTTAAATTGTTTGGTGGATTGTAACAGTTCAAAAGTGTTGTTGAATTGGTGTGATTTGGCAATGAGTGAATGAGAGAGATGTGGATCTGCTGGTGGTTTTGTTTTGTTTTGTTTTGTTTTGTTATTAGGGCAGCAATTCAAATGCAACAACATATTATTTGGTGCGCGCAATGGCTCATTCACTCATCAACGCAATAATACCCAATCTCCTCCTCCTTAACACTACTATTGACACTAACATTACATTTCATAAATACTCACTCACCCGACTTTCTCTACTATCTCCTCTCTTCTCAAAAAATAAAAATATCAAGGTGCATGAGGGATCACGGATTCCATCCCCCCCCCCCCCCCCCCCCCCCCAATTCCCATGCCATTCCTGTGCATTCATCAACAATACCATACCCCCTAAACCTCTCTCTCTCTCTCTAAATCTGAACAAATTAAGTGATCAACCTGCCACACTCCAGCGGCACCACAACAAACAACCATTTTTTTCAAATAAAAGCAAAAAAAAAAAAAGGAAATTTTCATTATTACATGATTATAGTATATTATGATCTTAACTAATTACGTGGTTGAAATGGGATGGATGGATGGCTAGCAATCGAATCAATCTCTGATATGTCCGTGGTTGTCGTAACCAAATCTGAAAAAAAAAAAAAAACCAAGGTCAAGATCCCCATTCCGATCGCAGCTCCAGATGCAATAAAAATGTACTGTAATTCTAGAGAGAGAGGTTAGTGTGAGTGTTAGCTAGCACCAAGCACCAAGCACCAACTAATCTAAAACTAACTTGAACCAAGTTAGCGAAAGGAAAAGATGGGCACTAACTACAGTGACATCCATCCCTACACATTACACTCTAGTCTCTGTTTTAAACAAGTACACCCAGACCTTTCTTTCTTTCTTTCTTTCTTTTCTCCCTTCGTTTCGTCCCTCCCTCCCTCCATCTTTCATCACCTCTGTCTCTGTCTGTGCCTGTAAGAGAGATAGAAACCTTTTTTTTAATTTTGAATTTTATATACACGATTCAATCTATCCATCAATAACACAACCATTAATTATTATTATTATTTAACTCTATCCACTCTCTTCTCATTTTGGTTTCATTCATTTTTTGTTTGCTAATTTTCCCATTCATTAAAAGAATCAAGGAAGGTCAAACATTCTTCCCTCTTGGAATAAATGCTTGATTGGGTTGTAAATCATACAAATGTGTGTGTCTTTGTGATTAACATAGAAAGAAACGCTTACGTTTTATGTTCACAGTCCTCCTTCCTCCTCCGATATTCGATTTTGTTGCAGAGATTTCCTACCCATAAAATCTCATACCCACACTTTGATTTCTTTCCTCTTTTCCTTTTCTTCATATAAATATATCCAATTTCCACCTTTCCTTTTTCACTGCATTGTGTTTGTCTCCACAATTACACAGAGGAAAACAAAACAATGAAGCAGCTGTTTTTGTGGGGTTTTGGGCTTCTTCTTCTTGTTGCTTTCATTAGCAGCAGCACAACAACAACATGTGTTGGTTTTGAGTTTGAGTTTGATGAGGAGGATGAAAATTTGTTGTTCAATCTAACAGACAGCATCTCTTATGCGGAAGAGCAATATAGAGTCTCAAAGATTGCAGCTACTCCTTTGTATGTCCCCCAAACTATCATCCAAGGCGCTGCTGCTAAAGGAGCAGGTAATTTTTTTTTTTTTTTTTTTTTTAGAAAGCGAGCCGGGGTTTTTAAGATCCCGAACCTTATATTAATACAAAATGATGATGATAAAGTTTGCAATTCACTCGTTTCATCGTCTACAAAATAATTAACTTGTTTCAAAGCTTCGACAAAGAATTTAATTAGTTCTAGATTCATTGTCTCCAAATTAGGGAGTAACGTTGCAAAGTGTTCTGCTACTAAAGTGGTTGCATGATAGACATGCCATAACTTTTCTTCCTCAATTACCAATCAATCATTTAAGCACTCTTATGACCTGATTTATCTAGTTTCATTGCTGTTTTACTCTTTGTTATATTAATAGTTTTCATCATTAACATATGATACCAATGCCCATTCCTCTGTTTTTACTTTTTTGTTTTTTTAATTTTTATTTTTACCTTCTCTTCTTCATTATGATTAATTACTTGATTCTAGTCTCATTTAATCCCACATCTTTCGATTAATGTTTTCTTATAAATGTACGTGATTACAATCTTCAAGTGTTATATTTTCAATTTCCTGACTTGTCTAGTATAATATATGCCTCATGGGGTTTCTTATTCTTTCTAAAATACCAGGGATCCACTTGATGTTTTTTTTTGGTATCTCAGGTTGTTGTCCTTCTCTTAATGGCTAATATTTCTGCCATTCGTTTTGGTTCATTTTCGGTGTCTTAAATGATGAGATATATGCTGATATCAATGATTATTTGTGAGGATGTCTAGTGGCATTTTCTTCTAAAAAGGTGGATTAAACCTCTTTTGATTATCATTTGATTTATGTAGTTTGTTTGGATGGTTCACTACCTGCGTATCACATCGATCGTGGATGGGGGTCAGGGGCAAACAATTGGGTTGTCAATTTGGAGGTAAGTGGGCTACAGTTTATATTTACTATTACGGTGCCAATTTGGTCGGCTATCCATGTTTAAGAAAAAAAAAAAAAAAAAAAAAAAAAAAAAAATCTCTATTTCATATATTACAGACACTCTAATCTTATTTTCTCAATTGAATAGACTGATAAACCTATTGTAAGCACAGGTATGGGGGACTTTTGATAGGATTCAAACTTACAGATTTAAGTGTGATATGCTGATGTCGATATCCCAGCCAGAATACTACTAAGATATATAGCTTTAGTCTTTATGTTTATTAAGCAATAAAAATAATATTGAGTTTATGCCTGCCTTGGCATGAGTTATTTGTCTCCACTGCTGCACTTGCACCCAGTTGAATCTTTATACCAGTTGCTGCATAATTCTAGCAATCTATTAAGCTGAGAAAACTAGCCTGGCTGCCTGGGCATCCAAAGGTTTGTGTATCCTACTGTAACAATGACCAAGGAGTACATAAAGCTGTAGTGAAAATAGCCTTGAACAGGGTGTTACTTTCAATTAAGATATCTTCATCTTCCCCTTACGGTACTAGAGATGCTTATCGCCACTGTGTCCACTTACGAATAAGTATAGGAAAATGGCGTAAATGTGGATGGGAAGGTAGCCATCTTAGTAGAGTCAAGGTCCCAACCCGACCAGTCCCTAGACGCTGTCATCATGACAATTGCTGAGTTAGATGATCACACCTTGATGAAGTGCCCCCTCCATCCCCCATGAGATGTTTCGGTTTGATTTTGCCTCCGGATGAGTCAGTGATTGCTTTGGTTTGGTGGGGTCAGGTCTGGTGTATTTTATATGGTTACGTTCCCTCGCCTAAGGGCAACTTTGTGGCCACTGAATCTTAATAAGAGGGATTGAGTGTTTGGTGCAATGTTTAGGATAACTGAGAAGAACTTTTGAAGAGCATGGCTTTGAAAGCAAAGAAGGGCATTAAGATAAAATTTTCAAGGATGCTTGGATTGGTTGTACGCTATTGAAGGATTATTTTCTGAAAATGTTCTCCTTGGCCTCTGGGGTATCCATTTAAGGTGCGAGTTTGGGTCAGGGTGGGGAATTCATGGGATGGAATCACCCTTAGGAGATCTTGTTTCGGTAGTTCCTCTAGTTCCGGCTATCAACATCTGGCATATTAAGTGATAGTATCCAAGTCTATATTTACTGGTTTTAACTTTAGAACATTGAGAGTATACTAAATTATTGCATTGTTCTCCATTTTAATGAACTTCCTATACTGCTTCCCACTAATGAGTCCAATGATGAAATGATTATATTGAGTTTGAACTCGATCACGTTAATGTTTTATTTGTAGGGAGGAGGTTGGTGTTATAACACTAGAACTTGTGCCTACCGCAAAAATAGTCGCCATGGATCATCATTGCATATGGAAAAGCAGTTAGCATTTACCGGAATTTTGAGCAATAAAGCACACGAAAACCCTGGTGATCTTTCACACTAAATTCCTGCTCATACAAGTTAATAGTTCCATGTTTCATATTGTTATATGCTGTGTTTTTTTGTTTTTTTTTTTTTGCAGATTTTTTCAATTGGAATAGAGTCAAGATTCGATATTGTGATGGTGCGTCCTTCACAGGTGACAGTTACAATAAGGTTGGCAGTGCACTTTTTCTTCAGTGGGGTAGTTATTGTTGACATTGTTAGTATTTCGTAAAAATCTTTATGCTATCGCATGTATTCCAAGATCAAAAGTTATTATCATATAAGGTGATTCATTTAATTGGAAAGACGAGATATCCATCTAATGTTGAAAAACTGTGTATTCCAAGTGCACTTCATATACATGATCATAGAAATTCTTGAAGTCTTGGAATTCCAGCTTGATCCATTATGTTTCTAAATGCATTGTGTGACAGTTAGTGGTTCTTTTGTAGGCTGCACGACTTTATTACCGAGGACAACGTATATATGTAGCTGCTATGGAAGAGTTGATGTCAAAAGGAATGCGCTACGCCAAGCAGGTTTTGTATACCTTATACTAACTACAATTTTAATTTTTGTTTATGTTCCAACGTGCTCATATTCAGTTTCATTTCAGGCCCTTCTATCTGGATGCTCTGCTGGGGGTTTGTCAACTATACTACATTGTGATGAGTTCCGAAAACTTTTTCCAGGAACTACAAAAGTCAAGTGCCTCAGTGATGCTGGATTATTCCTTGACGCGTAAATATTGTTCTCCTTTTAGTTTAGATAGTATTTATCTAGATATTGATTGTTCTTTACCTGTGGTACTGATTGATTTTCGTACTCCATCTTGTTGAATCCTTAGGATTGATGTATCTGGAGGAAGGACAATGAGAAATATGTTTCAAGGCGTTGTTAACTTACAGGTACCTTATCAGATAAGATTTGCTTCTGGTTTCTGTAGTCACAGTCATGTTGTAACACAAAATCTTAGTGGTAGAGCTCCAAAGAAGTACCAAATATAACATTTTGTGCTATTAATATGATGAAAAAGAAAAAGAGATAATTCTTTGCAGTGTGTGAAACAAATGCCATGTTGGTCTTCGAAAAATCTAATATTTTCAGTGTAAACATTTGTGCTATCTTGTTCTATATTCCACCTCCAAATGTGGGCTTCACAACATAGACATGCTTTTCCTTTTATCTATGATTGGACTAGGAACCTAGTGTTACACCTTATGCGATAGGATTCAATCTAACAAGGCAAACACCATGTCACAAACTTTTATTTTTTTGAAGGGTTTTACTGGATCCATGAATCATTATATGTCTTTGGTATAGTTTAAACCCTAGACATGTGATACCATCCGCCACAATTCTTACCAGACGAGCTAGCACCCATTGGCCATTTCATGTACTTCTATTTGTACTTGGCTTTAGTTTAATATCTGATTATCAATGTATATGTTGTTTTGACACAATCTCCGTGATATCAAATCTCCTACCAAATACATTTCCTATTGTAAAATTTTCCGCTTATCTGTTGCATTTCTTGAACAACCAGTCTGACTTTCCAAACCTGCTGTTCTGGCTAAGTCTTGACTTATTCCAAAGTTTTTCTGCCTAATGCTTTTGATTCCTCAAGAACAGAATCAAGAGGACTCATCCAAGCTTGTTCTTTTTTCTTTTTTTTTTGTCTACTCCTTTGTTGTTCCCTTGGACATATGTATACTAACAAACATGGCTACACTTCTGACACGCTGCTGATGTTAGGTTATTAATGCAAATTTACTTTTGATTGCAGCGTGTGAAAAAGAGCTTACCATGGACATGTACAAACCACCTGGATGCAACTTCGGTAACTTCTTTTTCTTTACTAGTAATGAAGTTTTTATTCAGTTATTTGTTTTGTCTCTCTCTCTCTCTCACACACAGACACCTGCATTTCTCTTGTTTTTTACAGTGCTTCTTTCCTCAAAACTTGATCGCCAATATTAAGACTCCATTGTTTCTTCTAAATGCAGCCTATGATTCATGGCAGGTAAATTTTGTTGTCATAACCCCTTGATTTGAATTCACTAAATGTAAAATGAGGTGAAATTTAACATTGCAATGTAGGATGGAAAACTTTCATGTTTTTAATTTCCTAAAAAAGGTGCATGGATTCTATTGCACTTCCTATTTACTAGATTTAATGTTTTGTGATACTGTTATGTGAATGCTTCCCTTGATATGCGCATTAACCGGATGACTGATTAAATGCTCGATTGTGACTCTTTATCCTGCCAATAGTTCGTATCTAGTTTAGCTCCACCAGCAGCTGATCCACACAGTAATTGGAAGGAGTGTAAAGCAAATCATGCACTCTGCAGTGCGTCACAAATCAAATATCTACAAGGTGAGTTGATCAATTGGTCATTCTTTATTTTTTGCGCAAGAATTGGGCATGACCTTAAGTGTGTAACCAATTTGAAGCCAATGTGTTATCTTCTACGAAACAGGTTTCAGAAACGAAATGCTCAATGCCTTAAAAGGCTTCGCAGCTTCCAGGAAAAATGGGCTATTCATAAATTCATGTTTTGCTCATTGCCAGTCTGAGAGACAGGATACATGGTTTTCTGACAATGCTCCTCTTCTTCATAGCAAGGTATGTTCAGAGTAATTATCATTAATGGTAAAAATATAACAGGAAATGCTCAAATAGGCAATTTATAATATATATATCATGAAAAGAAAAACAGCTTAAGATTATTATAAATACAGAGACAAAGATAGGTAAAAATGTGATTTAGTCTCGGCCCTGAGGCATAAGCTTTGGCATTTCCAATTAGTGATGTATGCTATTTAGATAGCCCCCAGCGACCCTGAAGGCCTAAATATGAGAGAGCTTTTATTTTCGTATTAACTTTGATACTTACAAGTGATTCTGAGTTCCTGTGACTAATAATGTCATATTGCAGCTATTCCTCAATATGAATTTATTTTCTTTTTGGTCTCATAAAAACTACTGAAATGCATTTTCCTGATTGTTGTGTTTCTCTCAATCGATACAGGGGATTGCGAAGTCTGTTGGAGACTGGTATTTTGACAGATCAGGAGTCAAGTCAATTGATTGTCCATATCCATGTGATAATACCTGTCATAATCTGGTTTTCTAGTGAGCAATTCATTGATGCGGTTTGCTTCTAGGATTATTCATAATTTTTTCAAGATAATGCACATAGAAAGATTCATAGGAATCAACTCAATCAGAACAATAAGGCCTTGTATTCCATAAAAGGGTGAACGATAAGTTTCTTCCATATTGTTTCAATATAGGGATGTGTCATTAGTATTCATAGAAATTATTTCTGTTGAAATTTCTAGTAGAGACTCGGTGTTTTCTTTGGCCAACTAGTGAGAACATGTTTGCCTGTTCAGCGTTTGCGGTTCCTAGTACTTTGCATGGTTGGGACCTACCTATGAGACTATGTTGTTTGTGAGCTCTGTTGGAGAGGATATAATTTGGGAAGTCATTGGTACAAGTACAAAACCCATATGCTGTTCCTACCCATCCGTGTTTGGAACTTCGAACTGAAAACTTGGTCACTAAGGATAAACCCTCCAGTCACATTAGCTTCTTGAGGATGGACTTGGATGATGGTTTTGTAGTTGGTGTGCATGCATTTACTTCCTGGTGGGTGTGAGTAGGGCATGTTTTCATGGCTCATGATCGAAGATGGAACTGGTACCAACCTCCCTGGCCTACAGACCGACCCCCTAAGTGTTAATGTTTTGTGAAGGAGATTAAATGGGTCATGTGACAAATTTCTCGATACAGCAATATGTCCGCAATGCAGTAAATGCTGCTATAGCAGGATGAAGTTCACTAGTCTACTAAAAAAAATATCTTAGGTACCACATTTATAGATCCGTTCAATTTACATCACTTGTTTGTTTGCTTCACAAGTACTGGTCCCTCTCTTTCAGTTTCAGCATCATTTTAGAGGAGTGTGAAAATAGAAGTCAGTGTGGGATGATGGGATATTCAGGTTCATTTGGGCTGTTTC
Source organism: Berberis vulgaris (assembly GCA_963556465.1). Classification (NCBI taxonomy): domain Eukaryota; kingdom Viridiplantae; phylum Streptophyta; class Magnoliopsida; order Ranunculales; family Berberidaceae; genus Berberis; species Berberis vulgaris. The sequence continues at coordinate 106,304,250 of OY747125.1, read as the reverse complement.
GCTCACATGGAACCTTTAACAATAGCAGGCCATATTGTCATGTGGTAGGGTTCGTACTCTTAGGTTCATATTGGCAATTCAGGTCCAAAAAAGCACAGTGATCGTCAAGAGTCAAGTACTGGTTCTGGTTCTGGTTCTGGTTCTGGTTCTGGTTCCCCCCACCCAGAATTCCTTAAAGGAGTAGAATAAGAAATTAAAACTCAGAGTGAAAACACAACGGTTTCTGTTATAATCAAAGTAAAACAGATTTGTAAGGTGTTACTGCAGTAATGTGGTTGTGTGTGTGCTAGCACAGTCATATACACCGAGAAGGCTGTGATTAGTGTACGAGTACTCTACCCATCTGGACTTTGCTATTAAGTGTGGTTGGTGAATGTAGTATTGAGACATTCATCCTCTTTTAGAAGGCCTTGTACTAATTCAATAATTGGGATTTGGCAAAATGGATTATATTTGGAGTTATGCCACTTTAATTCAATAATTCTTGGATCTGAAAAACGAAAGTAAACATGCTAAGAGCACTGAAGAAGGCGAACAATCTGTGTCCTCATTTCCCCTAATCCATCCATGTCGCCTCTCAATTTATAAAGACTGGAAAATATATTATAACAAGATGGAATTTTTCTTCACACCCAGCTACCTTGCTTTTTGTCACTCACTCCTTGTAACAAACCAATATTGCTCGTCAAGGTCATAGTGATGATAATTTAAGAATAAAAGCTGATCCCTACAAGAGTAGCCAAAAAGAATGCAATATTGTTTCAACTCATTTTTTTTTAAGCCTAGCTAGCTAGCTGATCGTATGGTGAGAGGTAGAAGCTATTGCTACAGCTTGTGCCCATACCTTGAGCCTTGCCTTCACATCTCTTGGGTCGTCACCTGAAATCAAACAATCCATCACAACAGGTTTTAAGTGTTTTTTTTTTTTTTTTTTGGGGAAGGCAAGCTAGGTTTTTAACAAGATCCCGTAACTATATCAGAATATCACAACAAAGTTAGCATATTATTTAGCACAGAAATTAACCAGTACTGAAATCAAAGGAAGAGACAGCATAGTAGTAGTTATTCTATAGGTGGGGAAATGGGAACTAACCAGGACTGGAGATTCTCCAATTGGCAATAGGGGAACTGCCACCACTGCTATTCTCATTAGTGGAACATGACATGGAAATTCTTCCAGGTAACTCCACCATCTCGTGTTCCAAATCGAATCCAAGTTCTTTACAGGCCTTCACTTCCTCCAAATCCATGCACAGTGCTCTCTTCCCTCCTTTTGGCCTGCTTGTTATCACCAAGGACTCACTTTCATTACTATTGTTGTTGATCTCTTCTTCTTCATCCATAGCACTCACTTGGTACTTCTTTTTGTCCCCCCACCAAGCTCTTTCCATCCACCTCTCTCTGAAACTAATACTGCTACTTCTCTGCCTCCTGCTGCGGCTTTGATTCCTCTTTCTCATACTACCCTTGTTAAGCTGGGCTTCATTCTCACTTGCATACTCTTTTAAGTTTGAACTTTGGTTGAGATTGAGGATTCCTCCACCATGTCGACGAGTTCGCCTTCTAGGAGGCGTGGCTGGAAGAGAATAGCATCTGGGTTCCTTACCGTCGGAATCCGAAGATAAAACTGATGAGCCTACTTCTTTTCCCTTGTCAGACAACTCTACATCTGCATCCTCTCCATCATCCATTGACAAGCCTAACATGCCTAGCTCCAATTCATCTTCTTCATCATCAGTAGGAGGTGAGGTTTTGCTGTTGCTGGTATATCTGGATAGCCTAGACAAGTGAAGGTGAGATTGATCTTCCATCACCTCTTCATCATAATCATCATCTAGTAAATCATGTATAGATGAGTAGTGGATGTTCATGCTGTCATGATCGGAACCCATTCCCTAGTAACAGAAAAAATTGAAGAAGAATCTCAGAAGCTACAACTTATGCTAGTGGTGGTGGATGGTCACTTAATTGGTTGGTGTTGTTGGGGAGCTAGTTTTGGTTGGGAAGATGATGATGAGTACATTGCAAACCAATAGTACATAGACTCTCTATATACAAGGACGACCCTGATGATGTTTCTAACCCATGCTTTATTTCCTAAAGCTAAAGCCCCTCCTAACTCATTATCATTAGTCATTACTCTTATTATAATTAAATCAAAGCTAGCTAATTAATTATAGTAGTTAAGTTCGCGTGTGGTCTCTTTTAATTTGATTACGCGGTCACCAATCACCACGTGTAAAATAGGAAACTAGACTTATGATCAATTCATCAGATTGTCTTTATGAAATCATTATGAAGATGTAAGTTTCAGAGTACTCTTTAACCTCAACGATCATGGAGTTGAGTTGAGTGGATTTAAGTACAATGATCATGGAGTGGTATTTGTATTCCAAACAAGATAAAAGGGTAAGAAAGAAAGAAGTGTTTTTCACATTAAAGTGAAGTAGTAGCCAAAATATATAATTGAGAAAAGAAAGAAGAAATAGAGATGTCAACAATTCATTGATATTTGGGTGGTGGATCATTAGTAGTGAAAAAGACAAGTGGAAGCATATATATGTTGGTGTTGATGTTGGATGTTTGGGATGAAACGTTGCACATTATGTGGAGATGCTGTGGGCGTACGTTTGCTTTGTAATGATTTTACAAGACCAGGACCAGATAAATAATAGATATGTACAGATCGATCTCATTCATACACAAGACAAGACAAGACAGATAGATCTAAACCTGCCTGCACGAAAATTTAAGATTCATGAATATATATATGCAACAATCGGATCACCAATAAGCATGAGTCGAGCGATGGAGGGAGCAGTTGTTGAGATAGAGTTGAATTATTAAAAGGAATATTGATTTGAGGTCACTCATCGCCACTCGCCCATCCATTGGCCTCAACTCTGAAAGTTTGACAACACCAACACCACGCAACATTTCCAAGTCAGCTTTAATAATTTTCAATCAAAAATAATAATAATTTTTTGCCACCCACTATATATATAATTTTGGATCTGCAAAACCAAATGTCCTCCCGCCCTCACCCACCATTGAATTGGATCGGAACACATTGGAAGACTAATTAAGGCGAAGATTAGTGGGCGGGCGGCTTAATCATGTTATCACCACCTTCATCACGACTGTTTATCATCACATCACATTAGTAGAGCCATAGAGACCACTTTTATACTAATACCATTTTGACTTAGACTGACTTGTTAATATATATATATATCCAGTTTGCTCAGCCGTGTGTGTTCCGCGTCTGTTTTTTTCCACAATCTTTCATCAAAGGAAAAACTGCTTATTTTAGTTTATCTTATGATTAATTATACATTTGAGATAGAAAAAAAAATAAAAAAAATCAAAGTCATGTCAAAACATTTATTGATTCAATGACAAAAACAATAGCGCGTTAAGTATTATTAGCCAAATTCATTTTTGAATTAAGAACCAAAACATTCTTGTCACCTATAGATCGAAACAAATGCTTGCTTCAATAACCAACATGTGAATGTGCCTGAAATTAATTAATTGTGTGGTTGATGTGAGGATCACGCAATGATATTATTAATAGCGTGGCCGTGGATTGATGAGTGTGATTTCAAAGTAGTTTCAATCACATTGTCCACAAAAACATCATCCGACTCGGATTCCAATGTGTTACCAGTTATGAATTGACCCTCTGGATTTTGAATAGAGTGACTAGGAACTCTTCCTAACTCACTTAAAGATACTGTCTCAGTAATATGATCCACAACTATCTCAAGTCTTTGAGTCGTGGCTATCAACTCAGATATGTCCTTAGAATTCTGATCAATTATACTTGCTGAGCGCTGCAAATACTGATTAATCTTTTCCTCTAAACTTGATGTGTTGGATGGAGGAACTTGGTTATGGTGGGGCATGACATGATTAGGGTATTGAGGAGCTTGAGAGAAAATATGTCCCCCTTGGTGTGAGTTATGAGCCCAAGAGAGATTTTGATTATTGGCAAAACCAGGGCTGTAACAGTTGAACTTTGAATTATAACCAGGTCGCCAATTAGCATTAAAAGAATGGATTTGCTCAACGAAATATTCAGGATAATTATATTGCAAATCACAATCAGCTGTAGAATGACTAGGACTCGAACATGCAACACAACCCTCAAATGAAACATTACTGGGAGGTAGGGGTTGAGTCAAATTCATAAGTGCATCTAATTTCTGAGTCATCATCATAAGGGTTGTTTCAAGCTTCGAGGTAGAAGGGGAGAAGTAATCCTTAAAGTCTTTATCCTCATTAGAAGGGGAGAGGAAGTCAGGATAATATGCGGAACCTGAGTTGTGATAATCTGAATATGGAGCATAATCAGGTTGTCGCATGGCATTAAATGCATTCCTGTGAGATGGATAATTATTGCGAGGGTTCATTTTTTTTTTTTTTTAATGCAAGCCTAACCTCTATATGAAGATAACCTAACTCAAAAAAAATTAAAAATGGGAAAACCTAATCAGGACCTATATGATGCGCAAGCAAGATGGATGGAAAACGACCCTAGATAAGTACCTAGCAATACAATCAATTGCCTTCGGGTACTGCACAGCTGATAGTTATAGCCCCACGAAAAGTCGAGGTTTCTACAAAGCAAATTAATCTCGTGAGAAATTAATTTACTAGGTAGAGGCTGTAACGTCTGGTAATCCCTACAAGCACTCCTTTTTATTACCTATGTTTGTTACTAATCAAGGACTGAAATCCATTTTAATTAGCCTATCCGCGGGAGAGAGCACGGAGTTTCCCAGCATCAAAAATATCCTGAAATCTAATTGCTCCTACCTCCTTTTCTACCTTCAGCTTAAAGTGCAATGCCAGTTTCAGAACTATGCCAAGATTGGATATGTTCCTTCACTTAACTACTTTAAACTTTCAAGTTTCAAAAGAGGGGTCCTATGAGCGTCTTGTCCTAATTTATCTTGCTACAAATTTTAATAGTGAGGGCTTAGGTCCCTAACCCTAAAATAGATGGTGGTTAACCTATCCGCGGGAGAGAGCACGGAATTTTACAGCATCAGAAATATCTTCAATCTATTCAAATTTGCATGCAATTCTAGCTAAAAACAAAACAAGCAAAACACACAGTAATCCACTCAGAAACCGCGTGCAGATGCGGTGGGAAGAAGTTACCTCCGGCGTGAACCTCTCTTGGGTTACTTGCGACGCCGGGTAGAAGTCGAGTTGACGTTGATCAGAAGCACCATCCACCTGACGGCTCGCCAACTTCTGAGAGTGTCCACGCGATAGCAACCTGTAAACAATTCAAACTCTGTGCTTTTTGTTTTGTTTTGTATTTTTATTTTATATACAACCTGTAATATATGCTTCCTACCTGTTAATACCTGCAAAAATAAAAAAAAATAAAAACAAAAACAAGTATCAAAACTTCTAAGACTTAAAAGAAATAATTAAAAAATAAATTAAAGCCTATCTTAAAAGCAAAAGCAATCTATATCTGACCTATTTTTTTTTTTTTTAATTAACCTAAACTACAAATTAGTGAAAATAAACTTTTGAATTCAATTACACCGTCACAGTCCCCGGCAACGGCGCCAAAAACTTGATGGAGATTTAACTAACCTAAATAAATAGGTTAATTTAACCTACTTGTAATAACTGCAAGTGCACAGTGTCTAACTGGTAGACAAGGGCAAGTACAGGTCGATCCCACAAGGACTGTGGTTGCAATTAAATTTCAGAGTTGATTTAAACTAATTTAAATGGGGTTACAGCAATTAAAATATCTAAACTAAAAATCAAATTAAAAACAATAAAATATAAAGTTTTAAAGAATATGAGAAGGGAAACCAAGGCATTGAATCCACCACAGGTTCTTTGAGATTTGTGTAATCAAAAATATTGTTTTCAAGATTTAACATGACTAATCTAAAGATTAATCTAAGTTCACAATTGATTTCAGCATAGGTATAAACCCCTAGAATTGCGTGTCTTCTTACGGCACACACAATCACAGGTTTATTCTAACTAATCCTAATCCCTAGCATTGCGTGTCTTCTTACGGCACACACAATCACAGATTCAGATTAATTGATTAAATCAGGCTTTGAATTTCAACAAAGGGTATTTCTAACTACCGACTAGTCTAGATAATTAATCAGGATATAATCGGTGAAAGCAAATTATTGAAAATCATAAATCAAATGTGTTTAACGTTCAAGCATAAAGAAAATAAAAAATTTAAATACAACAAACTCTAGGAAACCCTATGGTTTCATCGTAGCCTTGGCGAAGGGTTTAGCTATCCATGGTAGTGGTGGTCATTTCCTCGTGGTGTGGTACGCCGCAACTCATCTCTGCACGGACGCGAATCCCGAGAAAAAGGACCACACAAGCTCTGTGGTGGCTCTTAGAGACCTCGGGGTGCAAATAGCGAAAAACTAGAATTTTAAATCTTTCCCGCCAGAATTCGCGCGGCTCTGCTGCGCCTTCGTCTCCAGCGAGACAGCGTCTGCTCCGCCGCTGTTCTTCGCTCCTCGCGAGCTCCTCGTCCTCCCGAACTTGCCCTGGTACCTGCAAAAGAGAAAGATGATGAAGAAAGGATGAGTTAACGCAAAGAAAACGAAGGAGGAAGCGAAACAGGGAGCCTCTGTCGCGAGCTCAGTTTCGCGGCCGTGACGGCGGAGGTTGCGTGGTCTGTTCGCGACGATGATCGTGAGAGAGGGAGTCAGGAAGGAGGTCGAGACGCAGAGAAGCCGAGAGAAGAGGAGAAGGATCGGTGGCGAAGCGGAACAGAGTCGCGGTGGTTGCGGCTCTGTTTCGCGGCAGTGGCGGCTGAGGTTGCGTGGTCTGTTCGCGACGATGGTCGTGAGAGAGGGAGTCAGGAAGAGAAAAGTGTGGGAGGTAATCAAAATTGATTTTCTGAAAGTTATTAAAGAATTTAACTTGATAAATTTTCTGGATTGGCACTTGAACACCACTATCATCTCGCTTATTTCTAAATGTGCGGGAATGAGGACAGTCAAAGATTTCAGACCTATCAGTATTTTGAATGGGGCATGTCACGCCCCGACCCGCCACGGAAATTGCAGCGTGCCGATGAGTGAACTAACATGTAATACAGGCAGATCGTAACCGGCCACAACATCATAATATAACACATTCTTGATACAAGAATCAAACGGAAATAAAAACTATGATAAAATTTGAATAAAATCAGTATATTTGATTCGCCCCGCCAGAGTCATAGCGACAAAACCAATATACATACATCTAGTATAACAATATAGTACACCTGATAACACAGAGGAAGCAAAACATACCCGTACAGGGTGGACACGACCAAACAACACAAAACGCGCCTACAACGAAAAACTGGGCCTAAGCGCCACGATCAGCAGGAACGCCAACACTGCCTGCACTCCAATAGAAGCACACCCCTTGTGGGGTCAGCAAAGCACAACGCTAGCTGGTGCGAGCGAACTAAATACAAATAACATAATAATATACAAGAAAAATTCATGCCAGACAATAATGGATAAGTAACAAGTTCTGAAGTCTAAATCACACCGTGTCTTTAAGGATAATAGTTTTAAGTTCAAGCACCAACACAAGCATTTTAGATTCAACAATAACTACAAGTTTATGAGATATGTCGATCATTATCTGTGATTCAAACATGGTAAATATCAAGCGAAGAAAATAAAGACAATCTCATAATTCTTCCTAGTCTCCTAGGTATAGCAATCAACTCGAAACCAAAAATTATGTATAAGTGTCTCATATCGTAGGTATCCGCATACCCTACGAATGTGTCTCACCCAGACACATTCCACAACGTGCACCAATACCAATTCAGGTGGTTTGTATCCTAATGGGGTGTCATCTGTCAGGATACAAACTTAAACATCTCGAATGATTGGCCTAACATGGCCAACCTAACACAAATTAAACTCAAGCGCGCTTGGAGAGAAAGCGAGTAATCTCCAAAACACGTCCTCCGGGACCCGCCCTACTGCATTCTTTAGTGGCAAGTGCATGTGGGAGCTCACCGCACCTCAGCAAGCTTGCCACATGCAATAGTGTCCTCAATGTCTGGTGCGAGTCATCTCAAGCACCATCCAACTCACGATGCGACCAAACTCTTAAGCATCGGCACAACAGACATTATAGCGGGGTAAAGACACTTACACTAATATCAACATGTATAACAGACGTGTAAGCATAATCAGTTCGGCAATTTTCATAAATCACGACTATGCTAGGGTCCCAACATGACCCAATTCACCACGATAAATTCATTCGAGTCGAACTATCATACATGCTCAAGACTCGGCAATCTACGGTAAAACATGACATACTATGCACACTCGAAAACGAAGCAAACAAGCCCAATGTCATTACATCAAAGCCTAATCACACCAAAATTCATCCACTATTCAATTCATTCAAGTATATCATGCTTTCAGAAAATTCAATACGTAATTCATTCACAAAGAACCAACATAATCATCAAAATATCTGAAAATCCCGAATTTTGGATTTGGATTCAATTATACACAATCGACGGTATAATGTAAAAATTAAATTCAGGATTTCAAATAATTATTTCTCAAAATAAATATTATAGTTACATTCATCTGAGCGGAATGGGTTTTCAGAACCCAATTCCTACCGATCAAAGCTCTCAACTCGCAAAACAGTGAATGCGGGACCACGAAAATTTTAAAAACTGCAAGACGGACTCAAAGGTGAGCAAACTAACCGAAAACTGAAAAAATAAATAAATTACCATCGGTGTGAGACTGAAAGAAAAACTTACAGGCAAAAAAAATCTGGCAAACTCCCCGACGAAACCCAAAGTTTGGCAAAAACTCGTCGAAACCCTCCCTACTCCGGTCTGATCGCCTCCAAACCGCACAACAGGCAGGAAATAGTTCTAATAACACTCGGAGTCACGAATGTGCGGCTCACCCACGCACCCAAAGCCCGAATTCACACTGAAGAACCCTCAAAACGGACATGCACCCTGATTTTTTGAAAAATTCGGCCAACCCCGAAATCATCCTTGCATGTCGGGTCTACGGGCTCCAAATAACGCCACCAAGGCCCCTCAATGGCTGATCAGAGCTACGAAATCTGATCAAACAACCCACCATCTCAAACCCAAATATGAAAACTGATTTTTTTTTTTGCGAAAAACCAAAAGAAGGAACGAAGAGGGGAATAAATGAAAGACAATGGGCAAGATTCCACGAAGGAGTAGTTTGATCTACTCGAACGAACTCCAGCGAACATCGTCGCTGCGAGAGAAAAACTCGCACTGAAGAAGAAAAAAAAGGAGAAAAAAGAAAAGGGGGGTTGTCTTTAAAGGGTGGGTGGCTATGTGCCCCCCTCGCATTTACTGAGTACAACCCTTCCAACAAACTTAAAAAAAAAAAAAAAAAAAACAGATATTACAAGGCCTATAAGATCATTGCCAAGGTGTTGGCTAACAGATTGAAAATAGCTCTTTATTCAATCATTTCTCCTTTTCAAAGTGCAGCAATCAGTGGAAGATAAGTGGTTGATAGCTCTTTGATTGCCAATGAACTTATTGATTCTAGGAAAAAAACAGAGTGTTCCAGGGCTCGTTATCAAATTAGATTTTTCTAAAGCCTTTGACAATGTCTTTTGGAGATACTTGGATTCGGTAATGGCTCGCATGAGGTTTGACTTCAAATGGATTCATTGGCTTCACACTTGCAGATCTATAACTAATTTCTCTCTGAAGATTAATGGTCAGCTGCACGGGTTTTTCAATAGCTCGAAAGGCTTGCGTCAAGGCGATCACCTGTCTCATATTCTCTTTACTATAGCAACAGAGGTTTAACCCAAATGATTCTTAAAGCGGTTGATGATGGCCTAGTGAAAGGATTATCTGTCATAGAGGGTAGTCCTCCTATTTCTATTCTTCAGTATGCGGATGATACTATCCTCTTTTGTGATGTCTCCGCTACTCAGGTTCTTGCTCTTAAAATAATTATGTTTTTGTTCGAAGTTACTTCAGGTTTGAAAATAAACTTCCACAAATCAGTGGTATTGCCTGATATTCACATAATTATTACATAACATATCCCTTAATTTATACATGTTAGTGTTTCGATTATTATATTTTATAGTAATTATTTCGTTTTCATGTCTTTGTAGGAATTTGAGCGTGGACGATGAAATCGTATTAAGGCGACAATTTAAGGAATGACAATTGATCGATTCTAGCGGTGATACAAAGCAGATGGTCACAAACCTAAACCAAAACCTACCCATAACCCCAAACCCAATCCTACCCCTAAAGAATATTCTCTCATTCATACCTTGATGAATGTTCCATTTATCTCATCCCTATTCACTTTGATCTTTCTCTATAAATAGAAGATAATAGGGTGAGAAAATGGGAGGAAGAGAAGGGAAAAGAAGAATTAGACAAAAATCAAAACCTCTTCTTCTTAAAGTGATTCTCATCACCATCACTACTCACTCAGCAATCACCTCCATCCGCCATCAGCCACCCGAGCACCACCACCGAGCTCCTCCACAGTCACCGCTACCACCACGAAACAGAGGCGTGACAACCCTGTTTCGCGTCAGAGCCACCTCCATCACCGTCCTTATCCCTCTTCCTGTCCATCATCCATCGACCTCCATCCGCCATCAACCACCATCACCCTGTTTCGCGACAGAACACATCCGCGAGCCACCACCACCACCTCGCGAACAAAAGCAGAGACAGGGAGTGCCTCCCTGTTTTATTTCTCTATCGATTTCCTTATCTCTCTGTTTCCTCACCCTCTCTCTGTCTTCTTGCAGGTACCGGAGCTAGGTTGGATGACGAGAAGCTTGCGAGGAGCAGAAAATCAGCACCGCGAGCGGCGCTGCTCGCTGGAGACGAAGGCGGAGAGCTCTGTGCGTCTGGCGGGAGACTGAGTCAAATTTCCTTCAGGCTATTGGCACCCTGATTTCTGTTCTGCACCACCACAAAGCGTTTTGGGAACATTTTTCTCGGAATTCGTGTTCGGACTATCTGCTGATCTGCTGAGTACCACCACATCGAGTTTGTGTCAAACCAAAGGGATTGCATAATTCATTTTGATTTATTTTACTGAATTGTGTGCTTAATTGTTAATTACAATTTATTTCTGAATTTTTGATAAATTGCTTTCACCCTTCATTTTCAAGAAATTAAACTTGATATGTTTGGTAGTTAGAATTACCCTTTATCAATATTCAAAGCATGTGCTAGAAATATTAAGCTTAAACTTTGATTAAGTGTGCCCCAAAAAGACACTTAATACTTGGTAAGAGCGTATTTGCTTGAAATAATTTGTTAATGTTTGATAGAAACATGATATAATTTGAATTGGATTTTAACGATCACATATTCGGTGTAAGCAAGGGATTCTCATCCCTAAAGCTTCTCGTTTAAATTTTCAGTAATTTAGATTTAAATGTTTTTGCTAACTCATTGGTGAGTCCAAGCCCACAAAATCCATCTCATATATCTTTTATTTTATTTTATTTTTCTTATTTTCAATTTATTTTTAATTTAGTTTTAAAAATGTTGTAACCTCATTTCCTACAAATTAGTTTAATTAAATTATTAAATTCAATTGCATCCACTTTTCTCGTGGGATCGACCCGTACTTGTCGTTGTCTACCAGTTAGGCATCGTGCACTTGCGGTTATTACAAGTGGGTTAAATTAGCCTATTTATTTAGATTAGTTAAATCCCCATCATTGCCTATTGGAGAAGTCTCTCCTTTGCATCAGTTGATGGGTTTATTTGGTTGTTCAGCGGGACAACTTCCAGTTAAGTTGGGCATGCCTTTGGGTGTTAGTTTTAAAAGTAAAGCTGTGTGGGATGAGATGATCAAAATGATGGAATCGAAACTAGCGTCTTGGAAACAAAATTTTCTCTCTAAAGCAGGCAGATTAGCTCTTGTCCAATCCACATTAGCTTCTATCCCTGTGTTCATTATGTCTCTTATCAAAGTTCCCTCGTCAATAGCAACCAAGATGGAACAGATCACGCGCGATTTCCTTTGGAGTTCCACTCAAAACTCTAGAAAGATGCATTTAGTGAGATGGGAGAAAATTTGTTGCCCCAAATCTCGAGGTGGTTTAGGCATTCGCCAAGTGCTCACATTCAATTTTGCATTACTTTCCAGGTGGTTTGGCGATTTGCAGAAGAAAATGACAATTTATGGAGATTTATCATTATGGATAAATATAGGCGCAATAGATGGGTTTGAGAAAAGAGAACTAAGTACACTCCCTATGGATGCTCTTTGTGGAAGTCCATCTCCCGGTGCACAAGTGGTTTCTACCCTCACACCTCTCTTCGATGTGGGAATGACGATCTCATATCTTTCTGGCATGATTTTTGGTGTAGTAACCAATCTCTGAAGGATCTGTTTCCAATGTTGTTTATCATTAACAATAAACAATATGGGAGTGTGAGCAACTTTTGATTTAATGGCAATTCTTGGAATCTTTCCTTTCGAAGATCCCTTAAAACTGAGGAACTAGAGGATGTCGCCAATTTAATGCAATTGTTGGATAGACAGATGCTCTCAGATAAATCTGATAGTTTGGTGTGAAAGGGTAAAGGTATGGGCTTCTCGGTGAAAGAATTTTCTAATTTGTTGGATGCCTCTCATTATGAGACTCACTCCAACCCATTCATTTCCTCTCACAAGAATCTGGTATGGGTGAAAAATCTTTTTCCTCGGATAAATTTTTTTAGTTGGTTAGTGTTGCATGAGAGAATCTTGACTAAAGATAGGTTAAGGAAAAGAGGAATCCACACAGGGAGTCTTTGTGTGCTTTGTAATGAGATTGACGAGACGCTGGATCATTTGATGTTTCACTAAAGATTCTCCAAATCCATTTGAAGCAGTTTCTTGTCAAAATTTGGTTTGAGTTTGATGTTTCAAGACTCCATTTTAGATTGGCTAAATTGATGGTCCCAAGCTAATCCTTTCGGTCGGGCGACGTAGGGTTCCTCACATACTCATGTGATGTGTGTGGAAAGAGAGAAATATGAGGGTATTTGAATAGCTCAACAGATCAGAGCACTCTATCTTTATCGAGATTAGGAAATTGTTGTGGAAGATGAATTCGGCTTATAATTTGTTTAGGAATTTGGTTTTTGACACTTTCATGGTGTCTTGGCAAACCTTGATATATAAATAATTTTATTTTATTTTGTTTCCCTTTCTTTCTTTAATAAATACCTTCGTGTTTGAACCAAAAAAATAAAAATAATGCTTCTCTCTCTGGTACTGATGGAAGTTTGGAATAATTTTTCGTAATTCGAGTTTGGGGAAGTGTGAATTCAGGTTAAATTTTTTTTTTTTGGCAATTGGGGATTTTGGGGTTTTGTTGTTTTCAACATAATGGAGGAAAGTTTTGTGAATTGGGTTTTTGTGTTGATTAATTTAACTTAAGAATTAGTGAATTTGGGTTACAATTTTGATTTACTTCTCTGATATTTGGGTTACAAGTAAATGAGTTATACAATCTGTTGAAACAAATTTACACAAGAACAGCAATCATCTTTTGAGATGCTTCCTCATGTACATCTAAATCTCGAGGCATATTGTCACATATCATTGGACATTAACTTTTACTTTTGGGTTCCCACCGTTTTTGTTTGCGTAAAGTTATTCACAAAATTGCATTATTTAATCTATTCTAAATTTCATAATGCAGGTTACAGTGAAAAATGTGTTTTCAATCTGATTTTTCACAGAAAAATTTTCCATGAACATAGCCTTGGAAAATTTCACGGAAAGAAGGAATTTTATGCAACTATTGCTTCAGAACACCACTGACTTAAGATGTCGCTCTTATTTTGCAAAGATAGATACGAAAAGGCAATTGAGGGTCTTAACACGGCGAAGATGAGTCTCATAAAGAATGATTTGGTTGACATGAGATATGCAATGAAAGATGTTGCATTTCAAGTCTATGCATGTGGTGACGATATCCGGGCTCCAGCTGCATCACCATTAACAAGAGAGATCTATTTTGCGCGCATTATCATTGTCATCATCTTCACTATTTCAAATTTCATGTTGCTTTCTATGTAATTGTCCAAGTTCTTGTTAATCATGTATGAACAATACTAGTTTAGAATAGTAGCTTGTATGGATCGAGATTCTGAATTGATTTAAAAAAGCAACATGACACCAGATCAAGGACCATACTTAAGATTACCCAAACAAGGCAAAAAGAAAAAGTGTGCAAGATTTCAAAACTTGGCAATCTATATAATTGAAGACTTGATTAGGTTACTCTAGAACCCATGCTTTTTACCATCTTGACTTTAGCTCATAATGTATCAATATACATCATTTTCTACTGTACTGGGTATGATGTCTAGGAACAACCTGCATTTTGTAGGGTTAATATAATTAGTAAACATTGATGGGATGATCCAAACTAGAGGGATCAGTAAATAGTAAAACAGTGAAGATATTGATTATTATTAGAATGCGAGAGCTCTCTATCTAAACATTAATAAATATGGACGAAACTTAATAAGAATGTCATGTTTTATTCAGGTTTGCGGTGTTTGACTTATGTTACTAAACACCATTAAACTAATTTTCTGTTTATGATGTATTGGCTTCAGAAAACTTTAGAAAAATAACGAAATACATGGGGTGAACCTTCAGTTCGGATGAATCAATATATATTCATTTGGTGGGGAGTGCCAAACAATCATTAGCGAACGAAACTTCATCGCCTTTAATGAAACATACCATAGGCTATTAATTAAGAACTTTGATAAAAATCAGAAAAGGAAAAGCTTCAATATCCCATTCTGCCTAAAATTACTCTTTCATGTAGCTATCAACTTTATGGCGTAGGAATGGCAATTACCGCGCTCTTGAATTGGATATGAATGTGACGCTAAGTTTAAAGGCATTACAAACCCATTGAAAAAAAATAATCATGTTACAATCACCTTTGGTGACATGATCATCCTTAATATTACGGATCTTCTACATTGATTATATGACTTTCCTTATATAATAACATTTGGAAATTACCATTGGTTTTGTGTTCCTCAATTTTATGGTCGTTTAAATGGCTTGAGTGTTAAAACGAAAAATGACCACATCCGGAGAGAAAATAATGAAACATATAAATGAGTGTAAGTGAACAAGTTTCTGACTTTAGCGCTGAAACAAAAGTGCAATGCTAGAAAGGAATAAGAGCCCTTGAATTTTTTGGGAGAATTTTAATTGGCGAGGAAACGAGCGAGTAAACGGGCGAGGGAGTTCCATCCCCTTCGAGATGCATGAGTGCATACATTTCGAGGGGGATGAAGGGTTCCACCCCCTCCCTCGCTCGTTAGACAAGCCCATTTTTTTTTTTTTTTAAGCCAGAGATTCAGAAACATAAATAATGTTGTTTCTTGAGTTGAATTCTAAATTTGCTAAAATGTTACATACGTCTTAATTTGCAATCAACAATATTAATCAACAGGGCAAGCTTCGCATTAGCTTCATTCTATGCATGTGGAGTCCTCACTGCATGCACCAAAAAAGCGTTGTTAGCAACTCAAAGTAAAAACTAATGCTCATAGTATTTATAAACATGGAGATGATAACTTACCAAATAAGGTACACCGGTCGAAGGCAACCAGTCATTATACCCTGAATAAATGTCTCTATTGAGAAATCAACTACCTCGGGTTTTCTGATCATTACATGGAACCCAGACCATCGGATACGTAGCTGTCATGTGGAGCCTCGAACTTATGAGGATGCTGCCTCAGATCCAAATTGGCAACAGGCTATGCTTTCCAAGTTTCAAGCGTTGGAATCAAATCACACTTGGACTCTTATTTCTCTTCCTCCCAATAAAAAACCAATTGATTGTCGGTGAGTTTACAAGATTAAACGTCGCTCTGCTCACTTGGTTGCTAAAGAATACACTCAGACTAAAAGCATTGATTACCATGACACATTCTCTCCCACGAATCTTAAAGTTGGTTATACTTGAGAATTATCCAAACCTTAAACCCATACGGTCCACCTGACATCATATTCGGTGAGAAAAAAGAACTCAGTGAATATAGAATGTCATATAAAAATAAATTATGCAATGCTAAGACATAAAGGAATCATCATTCACAGTCAGGTTCATCATATATCGGATTGCATCATCGAGTTGGGTCTGTTCAAGATTTACCAAATAGCAGTTGATATCCCTATATGGTTAAAACTCAATGAACATAGAAACCAGGTTGTGGTACCGAAATCTAAAGGAAGCAATGATCTCAGGAGATATTCTACAATCATCGAGTGTTAATTAGTTAATTTTCTTATGCAACCAACTCTACCATCAGCCTCGTTTTAGAGGGAATAATCTATATGATTGATTGTCACTGAATAAAACCCCGGCCTTTAATGAACCATACTTCAACTTGCGGTTTAAAATAAAAAATTAAAATAAAAATGAGAAAATAGAGAAAATTAATAACTTCTTACATGTGGATGTCAAAAGTTGTGTCTGGGTCATCATTTACATTATATCAAATTAGGTGCCTATGCTCACCAATTGACACTCCTATTTTTACCAAAACTTAAATATTTTGGATACACTCAGCACAAAACCATATCGAAAAAATGTGTGAGAGCAAACAGTGGCAGTACGAAAGGAAATCGAGGGGCTATACAACACAAAACTTAACCCACTGACGCCTTGGACTCTTAGGAATCCAAGTATAAAATAAAATCATGTAAGATCATAATGTGGTCACCATGTTTACACTTTTTTAGATGGACCTATTTGTCTGGTTATTTATCTTAGAGGCCAACGATGGACAATAACTCCCTCCCCCGAACACAGCTTACAACTTTCATCGCACTGTACTCTCTAAAGCGCTACTCTTATCAAAATCTTAAAAAGGTGCTGAGTTGGAATCTCATTTAGGGATGGCAACGGGGCGGATTGGGGCGGATTTGAGCAAATCCATCTCCGCCCCGCAAGGAATAACGGATCTCCAAATCCGCCCTACCAATCCGTTTACCAAATTATTTAAAATCCACCTCCGCCCCGCACGGATTGGCGGATATCCGCCCCGCCCACATATCCGTTAAAAAATTTTCTTCATTCATAAGATTTACATAACAGTTTGATTACAAAAAATTATATAAAAAAAAAAATCATACAACAAATTAAAGAGATTACAAAAATTATTAAAAAAAAAAATACTGAGATTCAGGGATTACATACAAAAAAATTTCATTCATACATAAACACAGTAAAAATTACTTCTACACTAAAAAAATACATAATTCATTAATACAAAAAAAACATACAACAAATTACAAAAAATAAAAAAAAATTCGATATAAAAAAATACTCTGATCTCAGATATGATGGGGAGAGGAATCCGTCTTCGAGATCAGATCAGATCAGAGATCATCTCATCGCAGATCTCATCTCATCAGATCAGGATCAGATCAGGGATCAGAGATCAGATCTCACAGATCAGATCTGAGAGATCAGATTTGAGAGATCTCAGATCTCACAGATCAAATCTGAGATGAAGGGACGAAGAGGACCAGGGGAAGGGAGGGGATCACTGAGAGGAGGAAGATCATCGTCGCAGTAGGGAGGAGGAAGGAGGAAGACGCAGCAGCAGCATGAAGAGGGAGGAGGATGGATCTTCCTTGCGAAATCTCAGCAGAAGGGAGGAGGAGTAATCCCTTCGTCTTCGAGTGTCTGAGATTCTGAGAAGGAGATGAAGGGACGAAGACGACCCTTCGAGCTTCGGCCTTCGACCTCCGCCTCCGCCTTCGACCTCACCTTTGCTAATCGCTGTGACAGAGGGGGAGAATGTGAGTGAGAGGGGGAGAATGGGGGAGAGTGTGAGTGAGAGGGGGAGAATGTGTAATTTCACAGAATAACTTTGGCTTTTATATAGTAAAGTGTAATTTCACTAATTTAATCGAGGGTATTCTAGTAATTTTACTACTTAAACGGATATCCGGGGCGGATATGGCCAAATCCGTATCCGCCCCGAATAGTGAACGGATATTTTTTGGATACCCAAAACCACCCGAAAACTCATTCAACCATATCCAAACCCGTTCCAAACGTTTTGGGTGGGGCGGATATCCGTGAAAATCCGCCCAACTGCCATCCCTAATCTCATTCTATGAATTTTTGAGATTCAGAGAATCCAGCTATAGGAGAACCAGGAAGGGAGAGCTTTCCCCCCTTTTTTTTGCCCGACTCTTTGATCTTAAGAATGCTAGTTTTAAGAATGAGTGATTGCCCTTTTCTGACCCTTACTGCCCAATCGGAGAGCGGATAACTAATGCATTCAACTTATTGAACATGATTCTATGGTCGGTCTATGATCTCTGGATGCAGCAGGCGTCTTTGGGGTGGTTTCGTAGTTCCTACGGAGTGGAGACGATGGGGTTGGCTCATGGATTTTCCTTCCTTTTGCCGCATTTCGCTCAAAGGGTTGAAGGGAGATAATGCATCAAGTTGTTCGCAAGGGCCAACTTGATCATCTTTTCCAGGGATCCCAGATGAGGGACAACATTTTTTTACCCGTGCCATAAGCTGAAACAATTTTCTGGAATTCATGATGAAAATAAAGAGCTTAAACCTGGAAATTTTCTGTATAAAAAAAAATCGGAAAATTAAGTGAAGAAGATGAAGTTACTGGGCTGGACTAATTTGAATGTTAGGCCTGTTTTATTTGTAATTTGGACCTATTGTTATAAGTTATAAGGCCCGATTATTTAAGCCTAACCTAGTCAGTCCTATTGAAATGAATCCAGTTGGGCCGGTTCAGTCCAATTGAAATGTTTGGTCCTTTTGGGCCTGCTAGACCTATTTTATTTGCTGGGTTTAAGGGCCTGTTACTGTTATCGTTACTGAATATGTACTGTTTATTGGTCCTTTACTGTTTAATCAATCTGTTACTTTTTTATGGACTATAGTACTGTTCATTATGGATCATGTAACTGTTCAGTTAGGCCTGTTTAGTTGAATTTTAATGGGCTGTCATATTTCGAGCATAATATGATTCACTCCAATAAATATGGTTCAGCCCATGTACGTGATTCAACTTATTTATGACATGGTTCCTAAAGTTAATAGGTTTATGCAATACATGTTTATGATGTGTTCATAATTTGAGGTTTATGCAATACCTGATTATGATTTTTTTCATGATCAATGTTATTATTAATGTTTGGACCAGGGCCTGTTTTGTTAAGAAAATCAGGCCTATCTGATGTGCTGGGTCATTTTAAATTGGGTTGTTACAACTTATATGCTTTGGACTTGTAAGAGCTTAATAAATTATGAAATTAAGTTGGATTTCATAAAATCCAAATGATTTATTAATGAGCACCTAAAGTATGGAGGCATCTTTATTTCGGGGTGGTGTTCGACCCGTAGGTCGCATCTCGGGACTAGGTTACGGATCCTAGGCTAAAAAATCGGCTTGCCTTTCCAAAAAAAAAAAAAAAAGTGCTCACTTATGATGTTTATGCAAAGATTATTAAAATAACTAGTTTTCAATAATATGATCCGGTTTGGTAGCTACCAAAGTAGCTCAACTGGAATGTGTGTAGAAAACAAGTTTATTAATGGTATCCTAACATAAATTTCCATATATTTAGTGATCAAAATAATTTTTTCACAACATGCAATTCCTTGATTTTTAGAAAATTATGGTTGGCCCAAAGACACACCACACTTCTAATGATCATTGAATTGAGGTAGTATAAATAGTGAGTGTTATTTGTTAGGTTGGAATGCTTACCCAAAGGAAGCAAACTTACTTAATTTGTGCACTTGACTATTTAATTCTACTAGGTGGCAGAGAACACTGTAATAGTAAAATAGCATGCATTAGATTATTCCCAAAGGTCGATCAAAGCTAATGCTATTTATAATGTCTTATCCATGTGTTTGATCATGTTATACTCGTAACACTAATGTATTGAACATGTGCTCATGTTTCCTACATTCTCATGCTTCTTCCATTCCCATGCTCAATGGTCTGAATTTTTTTTTTTTTAGACTGAAAAGAGCCAGTCCAATTTAACCTTTGCGTTATGGACCTTGATGTAGCTCTCAGAACTGAAAAACCTGTTGCTCTTACTCTAACTAGCAACACTTAAGAGAAAACATTGTTTAATGTACGAGAAAGGTCTAATAGGTTAAGCCTAATGTTTATGAGAATGACGATTGCAAACAATATTAAGACCACACTCCCTCCAAACTGAAAATGCCAAAGAGTTCTCAAAATGGTTGAATAACGTTTTAAATCCCTAGATGAATCTTTTGCTGGGACTCTTATGGCTAAGTTTACCACGCTTAAGTTTGATGGTTCTTGTTGTATACATGAGCATGTTCTTGAGATGACGAATTTGGCAGCTAAACTTAAAACTCTAGGAATGATAGTGGATTAGTTCTTTCTTGTCCAATTTATTTTAAACTATTTGCCATAGCAGTATGAGCCATTTCAAATTAATTACAATACCATGAAAGATAAATGGAATGTAAATGAATTGGCTAGCATGCTTGTGCAAGAAGAGGCAAGGCTAAAGACACTTGAACAAAACTCAACCCACGTGGTTACTCAAGAAGTCAAAAGTAAGAAATGAAAGTTCAAAAGCTCTAAAGGAAAGACTCCTATAAGAAATGATGTTACCCACAAAGATGACAATCGTAAGAATGAAAGGGCATGAAGTGCTACTTTTGTAAAAAAGTAGGCCACCTCCAAAAGGATTGTCTGAAAAGGAAAACATGGTTTCAAAAGAAAAGTAATGATTCAATTTATGCTTTTGAATTTAATCTTACGAAAGTACCATCAAATACTTAGTGGGTAGACTCAGGAGCCTCTACTCATGTTTCCAACATTTTACAAGGATTTCTTATGACCCGAACCACAAGCCTAAATGGGCAGTTCATGTTTATGGAAAATCGGGACAAAGCTCCCATTAAAGCTATTGGAACTTATCGTTTGTTCCTTAATAGTGGATATCATATTTGCTTGAAACTCTTTATGTGCTTTTAGTTTCAATAAATCTAGTTTCTTTATCGAAACTTGACGATGATGGTTACATTTTTAAGTTTAGGCATGAATGTTTTAGCCTGTTTAAGAATGCTTCTTGTGTTGGTTCTGGTGTTTTAAGTGATGGCTTGTATAAAATAAATATTGGTGATTGTTTTGCCAATTCACCTATTTCCCTGCATAATTATGTTGGTGTTAAATGAAGCTTTGTTAATGAAAGTTCCTCACAATTGTGGCATAGAAGGTTGAGACACATATCCCGAGAAAGATTACAAAGATTAATAAATGATGAGATTAATCTCGAGTTTACTGACCTTGGTGTGTGTGGATTGTATTAAAGAAAAACAAACCACACACACCACATGAGAACGTGAGGGACCCTACGCCATAACCACTCCCCCCGACGGGAAGGATTAGCTTGAGACCACCAACATAGCCAATCTAAAATGGAGCCTTGAAACATCAAACTCAAACCAAATTCTGCCAAGAAACTGCTCCAAATGGATTTGGAGAAACAACAGTGAAGCATCAAATGGTTCAGCGTCTCGTCAATTTCATTGCGAAGCACACAAAGACTCCCTGTGTGGATTCCTCTTTTCCTGAACCTATCTTTAGTCAAAATCTTCTCATGCAATACTGACCAACTAAAGAAATTAATCCGAGGAAAAAGGTTTTTCACCCATACCAGATTTTTGTGAGAGAAAATGAAGGGGTTAGAGTGGGTCTCATAGTGAGATGCAGCCATCATGTCCGAAAATTCTTTCACCGAGAAGCCCACACCTTTACCCTTCCACACCAAACTATCAGACCCCTCTGAGAGCATTTGTCTATCCAACAGAAGCATTAGATTAGTGAACTCTTCTAGCTCCCCAATATTTAAGGGTCTTCGAAAGGAAAGATATCAAGAATTGCCGTTAGACCAAAAATTGCTCACACTCCCATATTGATTGTTGTTAATGATAAACAACATTGGGAACAGATCCTTCAAAGATTGGTTACTACACCAAACATCATGCCAGAAAGAGATGAGATCACCATTTCCACATTGGAGAGAGGTGTGAGAGTAGAAGCCACTTGCGCACCGGGAGATGGACTTTCACAAAGAGCATCTGTAGGAAGTGTACTTAGTTCTCTTTTCCCAAACCCATCTATTGCGCCCATATTTTTCCATAATGAGAGATCTCCATAAATTATCATTTTCTTCTGCAAATCGCCAAAGCCACTTAGAAAGTAATGCAATATTGAAAGTAAGCACCTGACGAATGCTTAAACCACCTCGAGATTTAGGGCAACAAATTTTCTCCCAGCCCACCAAATGCATCTTTCTAGAGTTATGAGTAGAACCCCAAAGAAAATCACGCATGATCTGTTCCATCTTGGCTGCTATTGAACAGGGAACCTTGATAAGAGACAGAATGAACACCGGGATAGAAGCTAATGTGGATTGTACAAGAGCTAGTCTGCCCGATTTAGAGAGAAATCTGCGTTTCCAAGACGCTAGTTTGGATTCCATCCTTTCGATCGTCTCATCCCACACAACTTTACTTTTGAAACTAGCCCCCAAAGGCATGCCTAAGTACTTAACTGGAAGATGACCCGCTGAACAACCAAATAAACCCCCCAACTGGTGCAGATGAGGGACATCTCCAATAGGCAACACCCTTGATTTGTGAAATTTGATTTTCAGACCTGAAATAACTTCAAACCAAAGCATAATTCTTTTAAGAGCAAGAACCTGAGAAGTGGAAGCATCACAAAAGAGGATAGTATCATCCGCATACTGGATAATAGAAACAGGCGGACTACCCTTCGCGACAGAAAACCCTCTGACTTGGCCAACATCAACTGCTTTAAGAATCATTTGTGTTAAACCTTCTGCTGCTATAGTAAAAAGAAGAGGAGACAGGGGATCGCCTTGGCGCAAGCCTTTCGAGCTATTGAAAAACCCGTGCAACTGACCATTAAATTTCAGAGAGAAATTAGTTGTAGATCTGCAAGTGTGAAGCCAATAAATCCATTTGGAGTCAAACCCCATGCGAGCCATTAACAAATCCAATAATCTCCAAGAGACGTTGTCAAAGGCTTTGGAGAAATCTAATTTGATAACGAGCCCTGAAACACCTTGTTTTTTCCTAGAATCAATAATTTCATTGACAATCAAAGGGCTATCAACCACCTGTCTTCCACTGATTGCTGCACTTTGAAAAGGAGAAATGACTGAATGAAGAACTATTTTCAATCTGTTAGCCAACACCTTGGCAATGATCTTATAGGCCCCATTCAAGATACTGATAGGTCTAAAATCTTTTACTGTCCGCATTCCCGCACATTTAGGAATAAGCGAGATGATAGTGGTGTTCAACTGCCAATCAAGAAAATTTCTCGAGTTAAAATCTTTAACAACTTTCAGAAAATCAATTTTGATTACCTCCCACATTTTTAAATAGAACACCATCGAGAAACCATCAAGACCTGGAGAAACTTCAGATTTTAGTTCTTCCATTGCCGCTCTGATTTCCATCTCCGAAAAATTATCTACCAAGGCGGTAGCCGTAGACTGGGAGATAGACTTGAAGGTAATTCCCGAGAAGAAAGGTCGTCACTCCTCCTTTTCATGGAACAACTCCTTGAAGTGAGATATCAAGAGTTCTTTAATACTGATTTCATCCACTACCAACTCCTGACCCATGCTAAGAGCTTCAATGAAGTTAAACAGTCTACGTCTATTAGCCAAGGTATGAAAAAATTTGGACCCCTGATCCATATGACGGACCCAGTTGACTCCTGATCTGATCCTCCAAAACTCCTCATCTCTTTTGGTTAATGTTGCCCACTCTTGATGTAGTTGCACTCTACAAGATCTCTCCTTAGCAGTCAGGTATCTAATCTCTTCATCAGCATCAATGTTAGCAATTAAAGCAGAAATATTTTGAATACATAAATTTGCCTTACCCAAACTTTAGTCTTTCAACTTTTGAGATTGCATCTGAGAGCCTTAAGCTTCCACCATAAACAGTAGTCAGGGTGGCCAAAGACTACGAAGTTGTTCCACCAAGCTTTCATCTCCTCTGCCAGGGTAGGGTGATCAAACCAATCATTATCAAATGAAAAAAGACGAGTACAACCACCAACAGCCATCGGGCCTCGGTTTCCATTTCTGAAGCCCGTCGGGTAACCGGCCCGGTCCGACTCCTTCACTTAACTAATTCTCTCCCCCCTCAACTTCACAGAGAGTCTCATTCTCCAGAAATTCTAAATGATGAGGAAACCAACGAGGAAACTAGAGTCTTATTCTCCAGAAGCCGCGGACGCCTCTTCTCTTTTCACAGGGGATTTCGATCTGAGGCCGCCTCCATTTCCCCTCTCTTGTCACAGCGGAGGCGGAGGCCAATCCGAGGCCGCCTCCCTCTCCCCTCCCTTCTCACAGCGGAGGCGAAGTCGCGAACGCCTCTTCTCTTCTCACAGCGGAGGCCGTCTCCCTCTCCCCTCCCTTCCCCACTCTGGAAAGCAATGATCAGATCAGATCATCCACATTCTGGAACACAGATCAGATCATCCACACTCTGGAAAGCAATGATCAGATCCCCTCCCTTCCCCATTTTTGCAATGATCAAATCATCCACACTCTCAGATCTTGATCAGATCTAATCTCCGATCTTGATCAGATCTGAGCTCGGATCTTTGATCAGATCTGATCTCGGATCTTTGATTCTTCAGATTTTTTTTTTGGATGTTGCTTGTCTCAGTGTCTCAATTGTATCCAATTTGGATGTTTCTCTTAGGACCGAGACCGGCCCGAAATCGGCCAAAAATTTGGTTAACCGGGACCTCGGTTAACCGGTCAACTCGGTCCGATTTCGGGCCTCATAAACACGGGCCTGAATTTCTCGGTCCAATTTTCAATTTTTACACTTTGGGGCGGTTACCCGTATTTGCCCAGCCCTACCATAGGCTATTAATTAAGAACTTTGATAAAAATCAGAAAAGGAAAAGCTTCAATATTCCTGGCTGCCTAAAAATCGACTTTATTGTGCAACTCATTCCTACAAAACTTGGTCAAATCTCTACGCCATTCACTCAACTTTTCAGGTACCCATAAACTGAACTTGGTAATTTAGACTTTGAATATCTCTTGTTTTCTGAGAAATTAATCACAAAACCCGAAAATTTCTAGTCAAATAAAAATAAATAAACGTATTTCAAGTAATAATTGCTCGATATCGTTGACTAGAAATTACACCTTTATTTCTCTTTTATTCTATGGATTTTAAGGAGAGGACTTTACTAATTAGAACTCTATAAAGATGTCTATTTCTCAGTAAATTTTTCTCAAGTGAACAAAGAGGACGAGAATGGCTTTCTACCTAAATACTTGTTCAGGACTACTTGCTATCTTATGCGGACTTAATTGATCAAGTTTGTCCCAAAACTGGTGATCCTGCTTTATGTGATAACATCCTGAGATCAGATTGCAGCTCCTCGACTGCAGATCCAATGGGCATTGCACTTATTGCGATTAACATAGCTATATATGTTAATCGCAATTACCACTCTTGAAGACGATGGCTATATATGTGACGCTCAATTTAAAGGCATTACAAACCCATTGAAACAAAATGATCATGTTACAATCACCATTGGTGACATCATCCTTCGTATTACGGATCTTCTACATTGATTATACGACTTTCCTTATATAATAACATTTGGAAATTACAATTGGTTTTGTGTTCCTCAATTTTATTACTTTCCTTATATAATAACATTTCGAAATTACCATTAGTTTTTTGTTCCTCAATTTTATGTTCGTTTGAATGCCTTGAGTGTTAAAACAAAAAATGACTAAATCCAGAGAAAAAATAATGAAACATATAACTTAAGCGCTGAAACAAAAGTGCAATACTCGAAAGGAATAAGAGCCCTTGAATTTATTTTTATTTTTTAAGCCAGAGATTCAGAAACATAAGAAATGTTGTGTCTTGAGTTAAATTATAAATTTACTACAAATATTACATATGTCTTAATTTACTATTAACAGAAGCAAGTACACAGAAATATTAACCAACAGGTTTGCTTTGATGGCAGGGGAGCATTAGAGTAAGGGCAAGCTTCCCATTAGCTTCACTCTTTGCCTGTGGAATCCTCACTGCATACACCAAAAAAGCGTTGTTAGCAGCTCATAACTGAAAACTAATGCTCATAGTATTTAAAAACGTAGAGATGATAACTTACCAAATAAGGTACACCGGTCGAAGGCAACCAGTCATTACCCTGAATAAATGTCTCTACTGAGAAATTAGCTACCTCAGGTTTTTTCATTACATGGAACCCAGGCCATCGGACACGTAGCTTCGTGGGCGCACCTGCTCCAGAGTTGTTAAACTCTCCAAAAATAGACCGTATTTTGGTATGCATGGTCAACCGATGTCCATTCAGCAGTGTTAATCAACCCATCAAAGATTGAGTTGATCATCACCACTCTAGAATACGGGTCGATGCTACACCCAAGTATGTATTATTGACAATTGTTTTTGCACCCTCTAGCTCGGATCTGATACTACAGTACAAATCCGCCACGGGATCTCTCTGCCGTCAATCTCATTTGAGAGGTGATCACACGATCCTTCACGGGGAAGGGTTGACCCACAGTAATTGTACACTGCTCAAACAATGTGGTCGCCTCTCCAAATATTAAAAATTGCTTCCCATATATTTTACATTCCTTGAAGAATCGTAGTCTATTATATCTGAAATGGACAGTATGCTGGTTGCTTCTAATGCTGCATCTATATAAAACCGCTTGGTCAGATTCAATAGAGAGGGCTACAACATCTTCTTCATTAGGATTCGCATAATTTTCAATAGCAATATCCATGGCCATGAATCCGTCACCCAAGACTCCTGGAAGACAAAATCAGAACTTTCATTGCAATTTTCGTTTTGAAGGAAAAAGAATAAAGAAAATGTAGAAATAAAAGTAATAAAATTCTGCTATTTTTGACACCATCATCAGTCTATTATTCACTTTTGATTCAAACTTTAATTGTTTACTGAGTAACATAAGCTGGTACAAGGTTTGATTAAAAAAATGTATGGCAGGTTAGAGATTAAAAAAAAGTATTGCATGATAAAAAGCAAACAATATTCAAGGGAATTACTACTTACTTATGTCGCATTTTTACCCTTGTTATGTATGTCAGTACCAGTTAAATTTGATACGACATATGTTTTGTTCAGTCCCTCTCCTTGAAGCACAATATTCGTCTCCTTGAAGTCGTTTTGCTTGAGAGAATTACAACATTCTCTTTGTATATCCCAGTTCTGATAAAAATGCAAAACCTTTTTTTACTGTTTTTTGGTGCAAATGCCACCGCCGCACGGGTAACTTCACCAGAGTGTCCAGTGCTGTGGCATTTGCTCCAAAAAACAGTAAAAAAAGGTTATCCGTGCCATTAGCTGAAACAACTATATCTGGTCTACACTCAAATTAAAATATGTCAATTTGGCGTGTTTGCTTGTGGATTACGACATGGGTGATTAATAAAGTCAAAAATGTCAAAAATATTGAGAGTGTTTCAGCTCCATGTATATTGAGAAATCTAAAGCAAGCACAGCCGTGTATATTGAGAGTGTTTCAGGAGGTACTCCTCGTCCTTGAACATGCATCGGAACCATTGCTTAAACCCTGTAAAAGAGTAATACTTGATGAGAACTTCAATTTAAAAATAATAATAAAACAAACTTATTTGATATTAACTTGAATGGTTTTAGCTTTTATTTTTTCACTTCAAATTGCAAACTTGATTTTTACTATAACCTGGGCTAAATACACAAACAATGAAACGTAACCATTCTTGTACTGTTAGAGAAATGCAGGCCCCAAAACTGCAGTGTAAAACCGCAATGCCAACAAGAAACCTTAACCCAAAACCGCATCATCATCTCGAACCCGTAATCCCTAGCAAGAAAACACCCACTCTGATCATCTCTAAAACAGAGCAAACAGAGCTCTGTTTCAGCACTAAAATCCTCTATTTCGACGCGGCCTTCCTCCTTTATCAACACAAAGAACTCGACTGATCTTGTAAACTTTTGCAGCCAGCAATCATTTATAAACTTAAACATTATCACTTCTTCATCATAGCACAAAACCACAGAATCCTGAATTCATTTACTTTCAAATGAATATATGCAGTTTGACATTTATCTAAATGAATCAAACCTGAAATTCTGATTGGCAAATTCCAACCTTCAAACTCTCTCGATCTTCCTTCTCTGTGAGCCATGTGCTACAAAAATTCCTTTTCTTTCCTTATTTCAACCGTTATACTATTCCCAATTAATATTTTTTTTACTTAAAATAAATAATAATTTGTAAGAATTTTCATCTTTCACCAAGAAAATCCTTCACATAATTCTATTTAAAAATAAAAACATAAACAGGAAAGCAAAAAAAAGGGTATAAGCATATAGATGGAATATATGATATGAATGCAGGATAGCGGCAACCATGATAACGAAGCAAAAGCTAAGATCATCTTCCACGTTCCAAATATGCACGCAAATGCAAAAACAGAAGAGAAAAGAGAAGCTTTGAATGGATCTGAGGGGAAGGGAACTTACAGGAGAGGAAACAACTGGAGAGGAAGGTCCTGAGGTATCAATGTTTCTCCTGATGGAGGCGGTTATAAAGAAGTTCAGGAAGAGGATGAAAATGTGGATGAAGATACTGACGATGAGGTATGACATAACATCCATCGTTTTCATTATGGGTTTTTGGTGTTCTAAAACAGAATGTTCACCTTAGTATAATATAGTAAGGTTTGTCTGTCAATGAGTTTATGACATGTGATGCAAGCTAAGGGATGGGGCAATGACCTACTTTCTTACCACCTAGGCTAGGCTAGGAGATTTAGAATAGTGAAACTTATCATATGATCCTTAAGTGCCGAAACAAAAGTGCAATACTAGAAAGGAATAAGAGCCCTTGAATTTTTTGGAAGCTGACGATTATTGACAAAGGAGGGGGAAAATCCTTTTGTTTATGGTAAGGTTGTGGGGTTTGGTACTAAAATTAAAAACCACCCAACCATTATTGTGAGAAGTACTAAATATTCAGTTTCGCTCCCCATGCTAAATTGTTTTGGAGTGCTTCCAAAAGAGAATCCACAAAAAAAATTTTGGTTGTCGAAACTTATTTCACTCAACATGAACCATTCTTCATTCCCCGCCAAACCACCTTTCAATTTCCTATAAACTAACTAGAGTTTATAACACATCACGTGTACCAGCTGAGTTGGTAGAGGTTTGGCAGATAAAATCACACGTCTCCGAGACAGTTGATGAATCGTGATAGAGAGAGTTGTTTGGTGTTGCTGTTAATTAGTTGTGGTTGATGACTGATGGAGATGGTGAAGTGAGATGATGATGTTGTCAATGTTGTTGCTAACTTTCTTACCACCTAGGCTAGGATTGGAGATTTAGAATAGTGAAACTTATCATATGATCCTTAAGTGCTGAAACAAAAGTACAATACTAGAAAGGAATAAGAGCCCTTGAATTTTTTTTTTGAGCCAGAGATTCAGAAACATGAGAAATGTTGTTTCTTGAGTTAAATTCTAAATTTGCTAAAATATTACATGTCTTAATTTACTATGAACAGAAGCAAGTAGACAGAAATAATGCTCCAACTTCGAAATTCTTGGAGGCAATTGACAACATTAACCAACAGGTTTGCTTGAGGAAATCTAAATGTCGAGGAAACGGGCGAGGGAAGGGACGTGGCGGGGTGGCGACCGTCCACCCCGCTCGAGATGCGCGGTCGCCACTCTGCTCGGGATGCGCGCACCAAAAACGATGGCACGCATCCCGAGTGGGGTGGACGATCCCCACCCCGCCACGTCCCTTCCCTCGCCCGTTTCCTTGACATTTAGAATTCCTCAAGAATGCTTTGATGGCAGGGGAGCATTAGAGTAAGGGCAAGCTTCCCATTAGCTTCACTCTTTGCATGCAGAATCCTCACTGCATGCCCCCAAAAGAGCGTTGTTAGCAACTCAAAAGTGAAAACTAATGCTAATAGTATTTAAACATGGAAATGATAACTTACCAAATAAGGTACACCGGTCGAAGGCAACCAGTCATTACCCTGAATAAATGTCTCTACTGAGAAATCAGCTACCTCGGGTTTTCTCATTACATGGAACCCAGGCCATCAGACATGTAGCTTCGTATCCGCACCTGCTCCAGAGTTGTTAAACTCTCCAAAATAGACGGTATTTTGGTATGCAGAGGACATAATAAATAAATAAAATTTGCTGCTGGACGACTTGATGTTAGTAACAAAATGCATTAGTGTATTTGAGTTTTCTATTTTATTTTTATTTTTAATAATCCATGGTTATTGGCTTGTTGCCACCTACCTTCCTGTTATTGCTAAACCACCAATCAATTCTACCTCAAAAGGTTTTGTTTATTTTGGAAGCTGACGAACGATTTTTGACAAAGGAGGGGGAAAATCCATTTGTTTATGGTAAGGTTGTGGGGTTTGGTTCTAAAATTAAAAACCACCCAACCATTATTGTGAGAAGTACTAAATATTCAGTTTCGCTCCCCATGCTAAATTGTTTTGGAGTGCTTCCAAAAGAGAATCCACAAAAAAATAAAATACAAATTCCCACTAGAATTTGCCTGGTGACTGTTGTTGGTTGTCGAAACTTATTTCACTCAACATGAACAATTCTTCATTCCCCGCCAAACCACCTTTCAATTTCCTATAAACTAATTAGAGTTTATAACACATCACGTGTGCCAGCTGAGTTGGTAGAGGTTTGGCGAATGAAATCACACGTCTCGGAGGCAGCTGATGAATCGTGATAGAGAGAGTTGTTTGGTGTTGCTGTTAATAGGGGTGGGCAATGTCGGTTCGGTTCGGTTTTGAGCCCCAAACCAATTTTGAATCGATTTCATTCGGTTTGCTTAAAACCCAAACCGAAACCGAATTTTGTATTTGTAAACCGATGAATTAGGTTGAACGAAATTTCGGATCGGTTCAGTTCGGTTGGGCCCAAATTTCAGGCTCAAGCATTTGAAAGACTTTCATTAAAACATGTCCAATTTTTTTACAGACCCAATTTTTAGCCAAAAATTGAAAACTTTGAGAGAAGGAGGTGATTCAGTGCAACATGGTGTACTGCAGTGCATTTGTTGCACTAATCAGGTATTGACACCTACCTGTTATTTAGTTATTTATATATATATCTAATTAATCGGTCGGTTCGGTTATAAATCGGTTGGTTCAAAACCGTAAACCGATTTCGAACCGTTTATAATCAGTTCGGTTCGGTTTAAATTATTTTCTTTCTACTCATATTTCGGTTCGGTTACTGAATTGAATTTTAAAACCGGTTCGGTCAGTTAACCGAATTTAAATCGATTTTTGCCCACCCCTAGCTGTTAATTAGTTGTGGTTGATGACTGATGGAGATGGTGAAGTGAGATGATGATGTTGTCAATGTTGTTGCTAACTCCTTGATTAGAAGGTTGGTTAGTTTTTTACACTTGCATTTCACTTAATAAGAATCAAATTTCAAAGTAGATGAAAGTTTACCATTTTTATGCTTATTGTCAAATAACCCGACAATCATAGTTGGGGTCGCGATATCACATTATTATATTTGTTAGTCACAAATCTACTGCAATGCTAATGGGTACTCTGCCTCAATTGTTCGTTACAAATTTTATCGTTGTTCACTCTCATTATCGCAATCGAAAAGCCTTATAATTACAGTGATATGCATCGCTTATATGTGTCTCTCACTCTCCTTTTCGTTTTTTGCCACGAGAAGAATTACCTCTTACTACTTTTTGTCTGAGGTTGCTCTGTAAGTCCACTCTTCCCTTTTAAATCTCTATGTTATTTACTGACAATTTACATCGTAAATACCTACATTTTATCACCTTAATTTAAAAAATGGTGACGCTGTTTTCAACATTCTAGAGTCAAACTAGTGTAATCTAAATCTAAACTATATAATCAAGCTCAGCTTAGCAACAATGAAAATGCTTCTATTCGTCTTGATTTCATTTCCCGCTTTGTCAGATTCAATAGAGAGGGCTAAGCATCTACTTTGCATAATTTTCAAATGACCATGAATCCATCGCCCAAGACTCCTGGAAGACAAAATCAGAACTGTCATTAAAAAAAAGACAGAAATAATTAAAAAAATACTTAACGAAAATAATACTTACTTATTGTCGCATTTCCCCCATTGCTATGTATGTTTGGAAAAGTAGAATTTGATAAGACATGTTTTGTTCAGTCCATCTCCTTGAAGCACAATATTCGTTTTGCTTGGGAGAATGACAACATTCTCTTTGTATATCCCAGTTCTGATTAAAATGCAAGCCACCGTAAGCCTTTCCTCGTTTGAACCTCGCCGTTAACTGTAAGGTTATGCAATTCGAATGTGCTGCTAAATGGAAGGATCTTATCAACGTCTATTAATGAGGAATCATAGATTGAACTGCTCTATACCTTTGTATCGG
This sequence comes from Berberis vulgaris, assembly GCA_963556465.1. Taxonomy (NCBI): domain Eukaryota; kingdom Viridiplantae; phylum Streptophyta; class Magnoliopsida; order Ranunculales; family Berberidaceae; genus Berberis; species Berberis vulgaris. The sequence goes on along the minus strand of OY747125.1, from coordinate 106,271,606 downwards.
CTAAGTTCACGAGCTGAAGATAAGCGAACTTGAACCGCTGACATCCGCCACAAGGTAAACCACCGCCTCTCAGGCCTCCCTGACTGATTCTACCATAGAGGCCAACGATGGACAATAACTCCCCCCCCCCCCCCGGAACACAGCTTACAACTTTCATCGCACTGTGCTCTCTAGAGAGCTACTCTTTTCAAAATCTCAAAAAGGTGTTGAGTTGGAATCTCATTCTAAGGATTTTTGCAATTTCGAAAAATCTAGCTACATGAGAACCAGGAAGGGAGAGCTCCCCCCCCCCCCCCCTTTTTTCGCCCGACTCTTTGATCTTAAGAATGCTAGTTTTAAGAATGAGTGATTGCCCTTCTCCGACCCTTACTGCCCAACCGGAGAGCGAACAACTAATGCATTCAACTTATTAAACAGGATTCTATGGTCGTTCGTGATCTCTGGATGCCGAAGGCGTCCTTGCACTACACCAAATTGGCACTTTTGTAACAACTCTCAAAGCAGTATCACTTTTGAGATGTTACAATCCACAAAACAATTTCAAGTCAAAACTAAATTTAGTCAAAAAAATGAAAAAACAGTAACACAAAAAAAATGATACAATAAGTTGGATCACCATGAGTAGTATCACTTTTATAACCATACTCTTTATGGTAATACAATTATTGTATCATTTTATTTGTGAAAATGTGTAAAATTGTTAGGTGAATTGTTACACTTCAAAAATGATACTATTTTGGGGGTTGTTACAAAAATGCCAATTTGGTGTAGTGTTGGGGTGATTTCGTAGTTCCTACGGGGTGGAGACGATGGGGTTGGTCCATGGATTTTCCTTCCTTTTGCTGCGTTTCACTCAAAGGGTTGAAGGGAGACAATGCATCAAGTTGTTCGCAAGGGCCAACTTGATCCTCTTTCCTAAGGATCCCAAGATAAGGGAAAACATTTTTTTACTGATTTTTGAAGCAAACCCCACAACACTGGTGAAGTTACCCGTGCCATCGGCTGAAACAATTATATCTGGTATATACTAAAAAATGTCAATTTGGTGTGTTTGCTTGTGATTTACGACATGGGTGATTATTAAAGCAAAAAACATCACTACCACTAAGAATTTTAAAGCAAGCACAACCTTGTTTCTTGACAGTGCACCAGGAGCTAGTCCTTCTCCTTGAACATGCAACCCTGTAAAAGAGTAATACTTGATAAGAACTTCAATTTAAAAATAATAATAATAAACTTATTTGATATGAACTTGAATAGTTTTAGTTTTTATTTTTTTTACTTGAAATTGCTTACTTAAATTTTCCTATAACAATGAAACGTAACCGTTCTTGTACTGTTAAAGAAACGCAGCCCCCAAAACTGCAGTGCAAAACCGCAATGCCAACAAGAAACCTTAACCCTAAACCCTATCATCATCTCGAACGTAACCAGCCGGTAATCTCCAGAAAAAAAAAAAACCCACTCTGTTCATCTCTAAAACAGAGCAATGTTAGTGGGTTAACAATATTGTGGCCCATTGTGACCCACTCCCTATTAAACATGAAATGATAATGTGAGATGAAGTGATGATGTTCTTACATTATTGTTTCAATAGTTATGGATGTTTGATGGACAACGCCATCTTAAGCGATAAGAGGGAAAGGTCCTCTCTCCCCGCCATAGACACACACAAACATTTATCTGAAAGGTTTTGTCATGAATCAACTAATTCTTCCGAAAGTTTGAGTTGTTAAGGAGGGAAAAGTCCATGATTAGGATCATAACATTGTCCCACACTTTCAAAGTCGACGTCCTCGTCGGCCCACTCTATCGACACTGGCCCAATGAGCTTCTCTCACCTGTTGGGTTTTGTCATGAATCAACCAACTCTTCCAAAAACTCGAGCTGTTCAAGAGGGAAAAGTCCATGACTAGGATCGTAACATTGTCCCACGCTTCCAAAGTCGACGTTCTCGTCGGCCCACTCTATCGACACTGGCCCAATGAGCTTCTTTCACCTACCAGTATTCAACAACTTAGCACTATGCCCATACATAATTCTAAATTATTTTAATCCAGCTTATAGGTCGCCCCTCCGGAAATCGAATATTGGATGTGGGGTTTGGCTCTGATACCAATTATCATGAATCAACCAACTCTTTCAAAAGCCCAAGCTGTCCAGGAGGAAAAAGTCCATGACTAAGATTGTAACAGTTTTGTGGGAGAGAAAACCTCTTTCAAGGTGATTTAGCAAGAGAGATCTTCACGGGTATGTTTTATGATTTTTACATTAAGTTTAATTCCGCACCCGTGTTTGATTAAATATCATGATCAAGATGATTATTATATAGATTATATTATGCTTACAATTGGTATCAGAGCAAATATAACATGATTTGGGACTGATCTGTTAGTTTCAAAGAGATTCAGAAACCTAAGAAATGTTGTTTCTTGAGTTAAATTCTAAATTTGCTACAAATATTATGTATGTCTTAATTTACTATGAACAGAAGCAGGTACACAGTAATATTAACCAACAGGTTTGCTTTGATGGCAGGGGAGCATTAGAGTAAGGGCAAGCTTCCCATTAGCTTCACTCTGTGCATGTTGAATCATCACTGCATACAACAAAAAAGCGTTGTTAGCAACTCATAACTGAATACTAATGCTCATAGTATTTAAAAACATAGAGATGATAACTTACCAAATAAGGTACACCGGTCGAAGGCAACCAGTCATTACCCTGAATAAATGTCTCTACTGAGAAATTAGCTACCTCGGGTTTTCTCATCACATGGAACCCAGACCATCGGACACGTAGCTTCGTATCCGCACCTGCTCCAGAGTTGTTAAACTCTCCAAAATAGACCGTACTTTGGTATGCAGGGTCAACCGATGTCCATCCAGCAGTGTTAATCAACCCATCAAAGATTGTGTTGATCATCACCACTCTAGAATACGGGGTCGATGCTACACCCAAGTATGTATTATTGACAATTGTTTTTGCACCCTCTAGCTCGGATCTGATACTACAGTGTAGGAAGACAAATCCGCCACGGGATCTCTTTGCCGTCCATCTCATTTGAGAGGTGATCACACGATCCTTCACAGGGAAGGGTTGACCCACAGTAATTGTACACTGCTCAAACAATGTGGTCGCCTCTCCAAAGATTAAAAATTGCTTACCATATATCTTACATTCCTTGAAGAATCGTTGTCTATTATGACTGAAATGGACAGTATGCTGGTTGCTTCTAATGTTGCATCTATATAAAACCACTTGGTGAGATTCAATAGAGAGGGCTACGGCATATTCTTTGCTAGTATCCGCATAATTTTCAATAGCAATATCCATGGCCATGAATCCGTCGCCCAAGACTCCTGGAAGACAAAATCAGAACTGTCAATGCAATTTTCATTTTGAAGGAAAAAGAAAAAAGAAAAAAAAAGTATTGCATGATAAAAAGCAAACAATATTTAAGGGAATTGCTACTTACTTATGGTTGCATTTTTCCCCTTGCTATATATGTCTGAGCCATTACCGGTAGAATTTGATACAACATATGTCATGTTCATTCCCTCTCCTTTAAGCACAATATTTGTTTTGCTTGGGGGAATGACAACATTCTCTTTGTATATTCCAGTTCTGATTAAAATGCAGAACTTTTTTTTACTGTTTTGCGGGGCAAACGCCACAGCACTGGACACTCTGGTGAAGTTACCTGTGCCATCAGCTGAAACAACTATATCTGGTCTACACTTAAAAATGTCAATTTGGCGTGTTTGCTTGTGGATTATGACCTGGGTGATTAATAAAGTCAAAAATATTACCACCGCTAAGAATTTTAAAGCAAGCACAATCGTGTTTATTGAGAGTGTTTCAGCAGGTACTCCTCGTCCTTGAACATGCATCGGAACCATTTCTTAAACCCTGTAAAAGAGTAATACTTGATGAGAACTTCAATTTAAAAATAATAATAAAACAAACTTATTTGATATTAACCTGAATAGTTTTAGCTTTTATTTTTTCACTTCAAATTGCGAACTTGATTTTTACTATAACCTGGACTAAATACACAAACAATGAAACGTAACCATTCTTGTACTGTTAGAGAAATGCAGGCCCCAAAACTGCAGTGTAAAACCGCAATGCCAACAAGAAACCTTAACCCAAAACCGCATCATCATCTCAAACGTAACCGGCCGTTATCCCCAGCAAGAAAACACCCACTCTGATCATCTCTAAAACAGAGCAAACAGAGCTCTGTTTCAGCACTAAAATCCTCTATTTCGACCCGGCCTTCCTCCTTTATGAACACAAAGAACTCGGCTGATCTTGTAAACTTTTGCAGCAATCATTAATAGACTTAAACATTATCACTTCTTCATCATAGCGCAAAACTGCTGGGCGCGACATTCTAAAAAACCACAGAATCCTGAATTCATTTACTTTCGAATGAATGAATATATGCAGTTTGACATTTATCCAAATGAATCAAACCCGATCTTCCTTCTCTGTGAGCCATGTGCTACAAAAATCCTTTTCTTTCCTTATTTCCCTAAACCCCAAACCCCAAACCCCAAACCCCAAACCCTCAACCCTCAAACCCTAAACCCCAAACCCCAAACCCCAAACCCTAAACCCTAATAAGTCAATTCAACAAAAAACATTGTAATTTGGCTAGCCTCAACACTCATTGGAGTCGCATGGTTTTGACATTGCAACCACAAAAGCTACAATAATAAGAAATGGAAAAACCTCTGAAATTATGGATTATGGCTGTTACAAGCAGGCATTCTGCAATTGTTGCCGAAATGCAGCAACTGATAAATGAAATTCAAAAGCGCTAAACATATTTTTGAGAAATGTTATAGCAATAAATCATGCAGGGCCAGAAGAACGCATTGGCACTGCTAAAAAGAACATAAGAGATTTGAAGAGGAGGTTGCAAGTGTTGCAGGAGGAGCAACAAACATCATTGTGCAGGCTGGCACCCTCAGTGACCGCGAAAACCACTAAAAGAAATGAAAAAAGTAGTGACTTTATCTTCTATCTACTTGTTAAGGTCTATCTTTTGACTTCTTTATGTTTTTTTAAATAATTAATGTAGTTAAATATCGTTAAATACAATTTCATATTCATTCTTTCAATAAAAAAATTTATTTCTACAAAAAAAGAACAATATATAGGATGTGCGTTTACGAGGATCCAGAATAAAAACGGCGAAAACAAAAAATGAAAAAATAACTCCAAAATCGTGGATTATAGCTTTTAAAATTATGTCAAATTTGGTAAAATCAATTGCATGCTCAATATTTCAATAAAATTGTTTAATTCTACCAAAAATATAGAAAAAATAAATAAAGTAAGGATGAAGGGGTAGCCGGATAAAAATAAAATCATCAAACTGAAAAACTCGAAGAGAACTTAAAAAATCGTTCACTATAGCTTTTGAGATTTAGAAAAAATCTGTAAATTCAGTTTCAAAATCGTTATTTCAATAAAATTGCTTATTTCTACTAAACGCATGGAATTCTAACTTAGCTCTTTATATGGATTTTTATTTTGACATCTGAAATCAGAAGTCGGTATATCTTTATGTATATATATCCATAGTGGGATCCTATGGCAGAGATATTGTACTTTTTTTTACCAAATGATTCATATCATTATAGTGCTAGTTGATGAGAGTTACTTCGGAAATGTTTTAATAGCATGTTGCCTCATATTTGTATTTTGAAATATTTTTGCTCAAAAGTCCAAATTTAGGCCTCTATACGAATAATCTAATTCACAAGTCCATATATTTTTCGTTTTGCTTAGCTTTTTATATGATTTTTTTTCTTATTTTGACATGTTCTAATAGAAGGTTGTTTTAGATTTGCAGTTTGAAACATTTTATTCAAAAGTCTAATTTTAGGCCTATACACGAATAATCTGACCTTCTGGGTCCATAACATTTTCGTTTTAAGTCATTTCATTTAGCTTTATATATGAATTTTGTTTATTTTTACAAGTTCCAGGATTAGGTTGCCTCAGATTTGCAGTTTGAAGCAATACTATGACTTAAATACCTATAGTTTTATTCTCTCGAGATTGAACATCAATTTCTACGTGTAGGCCGAACTTGATCTTTGTAAATAATTGGGTTAATTAGCCCATAACTAATGGTATTCGTCTATGATTTTATCAAGGGTATTTTTGTGACACTATGGGTGGTACTCCTAAATTTTTTTATATATATAATGATACCTTGCATTCATTGGGATGTGCACTAAACCAACCTATAAATTAGTATTTTCTTCAAGGCCTCCATTTGCAGTGGTCTCACTCACTGTCATTTTGCTAGTGGTTAACCTTAATACTCACAAAATAAGTCAATTCAACGAAAAACATTGTAATTTGGCTAGCCTCAACAATCATTGGAGTCGCATGGTTTTGACATTGCAACCACAAAAGCTACAATAATAAGAAATGGAAAAACATCTGAAATTATGGATTATGGCTGTTACAAGCAGGCTTTCTGCAATTGCTGCCGAAATGCAGCAACTGATAAATGAAATTCAAAAGCGTTATTCAGTGCTAAACATATTTTTGAGAAATGTTATAGCAATAGATCATGCAGAGGCAGAAGAATGCATTTGCGCTGCTAAAGAGAACATAAAAGATTTGAAGAGGAGGTTGCAAGTGTTGTAGGAGGAGCAACAAACATCATTGTGCAGGCTGTCACCCTTAGTGACCGCGAAAACCACTAAAAGAAATGAAAAAAGTAGTGACTTTATCTTCTATCTACTTGTTAAGGTCTACCTTTTGACTTATTTATGTTTTTTTAAATAATTAATGTAGTCAAAAATCGTTAAATTCAATTTCATATTCATTCTTTCAATAAAATTATTTATTTCTACAAAAAAAAAAAGAACAATATATAAGATGTGCGTTTATGAGGATCCGGAATAAAAACGGCGAAAACAAAAAATGAAAAAAAAACCTCCGAAATCGTGGATTATCGCTTTTAAATTATGTCAAATTTGGTAAAATCAATTGCATGCTCAATATTTCAGTAAAATTGTTTATTTCTACCAAAAATATAGAAAAAAATAAAATAAAGTAAGGATGAAGGGGTAGCCGGATAAAAATAAAATCATCAAAATGAAAAACTCTAAGAAACTTAAAAAATCGTTCACTATAGCTTTTGAGATTTAGAAAAAAAATCTGTAAATTCAGTTTCAAAATCGTTATTTCAATAAAATTGCTTATTTCTACTAAACGCGTGGAATTCTAACTTAGCTCTTTATATGGATTTTTATTTTGACATCTGAAATCAGAAGTCGGTATATCTTTATGTATATATATCCATAGTGGGATCCTATGGCGGAGATATTGTACTTTTTTTTACCAAATGATTCATATCATTATAGTGCTAGTTGATGAGAGTTACTTCGGGAACGTTTTAATAGCATGTTGCCTCATATTTGTATTTTGAAATATTTTTGCTCAAAAGTCCAAATTTAGGCCTCTACACAAATAATCTAATTCACAAGTCCATATATTTTTCTTTTACATCGTTTTGCTTAGCTTTTTATATGATTTTTTTTCTTATTTTGACATGTTGTAATATAAGGTTGTTTTAGATTTGCAGTTTGAAACATTTTATTCAAAAGTCTATATTTAGGCCTTTACACAAATAATATGACCTTCTGGGTCCATAACATTTTCATTTTAAGTCATTTCATTTAGCTTCATATGTGAATTTTGTTTATTTTTACATGTTCTAGGATTAGGTTGCCTCAGATTTGCAGTTTGAAGCAATACTATGACTTAAATACCTATAGTTTTATTCTCTCGTGATTGAACCTCAATTTCTACGTGTAGGCCGACCTTGATCTTTGTAAATAATTGGGTTAATTAGCCCAGGACTAACGGTATTCGTCTATGATTTTATCAAGGGTATTTTTGTGACACTATGGGTGGTACTCCTAAATTTTTTTATATATATATACCTTGCATTCATTGGGATGTGCACTAAACCAACCTATAAATTAGTATTTTCTTCAAGGCCTCCATTTGCAGTGGTCTCACTCCCTGTCATTTTGCTAGTGGTTAACCTTAGTACATGAAATAAGTCAATTCAACCAAAAACATTGTAATTTGGCTAGCCTCAACACTCATTGGAGTCGCATGGTTTTAACATTGCTACCACAAAATAAATACTGAATTTTCCTCAATACCAAATAAATCATTTGCCACAAGAGAAATAGTTAGTTTAGCCTCAAAACTTATTTGACCTCAAATCAGTGGTACACGTCAACATATTTTATAATTCTTAACTCAAACCGTATAAATGCGACAACATATTGAATTAAGTAGTTGTTCGACGAGATCTTAGAGGGTGTTTGTTTTTTTTAAGTGCTTAGAAGCTAACTTTTAACTAGAGTTAGAAGTTTTCAATGAGCTTCTGAATTGACCGTTTGTTTTGCTTCTGAATGGGCTGTTGATTAGAAGCTGTAAAATTAAAAGGTGTTTGTTTTTAGGTGCTGAATATGAACTATTTGACAATTTTGCCCCACTGAGCTTAATAAAATTATAACATAAATATTGTGCTCAAAATCATATCCAATAATTATTCAAATCTTAGATAATGTTACAATACATTTCATTATAAGAATATCGAAATATGACCAAGTAAATTAAAAAAAAACCATCAAACCAAATTTCTTAATAATATTTCATTTGCAATACGGTCTCGTAAATTAATCATATCGGTCTGTTCACGTGATCCAAATACTTGAGATAGTTGTGGTTGTCCACTATCAGTTTGTTTGGGTTCCTCGTGCATCAAATGTTCATTGGCCCAATAATTGAATAAATCATCGTTCAATTTAACTCAACGAAGAAAGTTGTATATCGCCATACATGCAACGATGATATTCCTTTGGGTGGGAAAGCTATATGAAGGCATCATATTCAAAATGGGAAATCTTGCCTTCAACACGCCAAAAGTTCTTTCTATGACATTCCTTAAACGAGCATGTGCAAGGTTAAATTTCTCTTATTTGCTTCTAGCACGCTCTCCTTGTTGAGTCCAATCTTTAATCCAATATCGAATACAACGATAAGGACTCATGAAGCCTCTAGTGTGTGAGTAGGTCGCATCACATAAATAATATTTATCTACAATGGTTGTAAAGCAAAATGAGTAAATAAAACATTTTCAAATTTATGGTCAAGTATATAAATAAAAATTTACCTAGGGGAGGTAAAGCAAATTTGAAATGTGGGCTACGCAATGCATCTGTAAGTACTCTAGAGTCATGTGCAACTCCTTCTCAACCAGCAACCACGTAAATAAACTTCATGTCAAAATCACAAATGGCCAACATATTTTGGTAGCAAAGTCCACCACCCCTTCCTCTAAACAGAATTTGCTTGTCAGCTGGAATAAACGCACTAACAAGTGTTCCATCGAAAGCTCCAATAGCACCTTTGAATATCCCTTATCGAATATGTCTATGTGATTGTGAGATAATTCCCATTGTTTGTTCATTGAGGTTTGGGGGAACTATCTTTTCAATGGAAAAATGCATCATTGCCGACAATATCTCATAAAAGCACTTGCTGGTTGTTTGACCAGAATGTTGAAATTGATGTTTGATCATTTGATTGCTCTCATTATGACTTATGGTCATAAAAAATATTGTCATCTTTTGTTCCACATCTACATGTTTGCTATCTATGAACCATGCCTTTTCTCGAAAATGTTGACATAAAGCAATGAACGAACTCTTACTCATCCTCATCAATTCATAGATTTGGGTTGAAGAAGTCTCTTCCAGATGTATCATTCATACATCTTGCAAATCCAAATCTAAGTGTCTCTTGAATATCTAGGCGCACATCATAACCTGTTCTCCCAAACATGTCCACAGCATTTCTGAAGTACCCACCAAAATATCGAGAGCATTCATTTGTAATGTTGGGAGTGAAAAATGGATGTGCATTCCCCATCTGGTTGACACGCATATCAACAACAAATTTTGCATGTGGATAATTGTTGTCAAATAAGCTGAGTTGTTGAACATGGGGGCGCGCCTCTGGCACTTGGAGAGGTCTTTGAGGATAACCTATGCCCATCACCAATTCTGTATTTTTGTTCTTCAAATTGTGCACAAATCTAAATTTGAAGGTACTGCACTCTCCTAATGGAAAGGGTTCATCACATCTTGCCCCATCTCCTATCTTATTATTGTATCATGGATAGTCTTCTTTCGTGAAATCGACACACTCAATCAAGCCCAAAGAGAATGCCAAAGAAAGTTCTTCAAGATTCCATTGGTTATATGGAGGAGTTGTTTTGTGGTTGACGTGAACTTCACCATCGGCCCTCAGCATACCACTTGAATTCTTAAAAAAACCTTGCACAAGACTCCTGTGCATCCTGTATATAAAAAATTTACATAATAAAGACTTCAAAAGCATCCTCATCTTTCGTTAGAAAGCTCAAAATATAGAAGAAAAAAAAAAACAAAAAACATGTAAATAGACTAATAAAAACCAAAACCTCGGTTTCTTACTTCCAAAATATTGTAGATTTGACACAATATAATGTAGACTCAAAAGATGGACTTGACTATGTTTATCAGGATCGAAATATGCAGAACATTCCAAACTTTGTCTATCATTTCTCGTATTATGATCACCAAGATAACTATTCTCTCTTGACTGTTCTCACATGGCTTGAACATTAAAAAATGGTATAATTTCTAAGATCCGAACTCCACGGGGGATCCAAATGCTATACCTTAACAAAAAATTTGTGAGTGGCAATGCCACAATACTTTGCAAACATGTGATCTCTTAGACAAACAAAACTCAACTCTGACGCCAGCAAAAGCGCACAACACAATTGAATAGACGAGGGCTAACTTTTGGTGAGCGTGATTTCACCATGTAATCAAGTATCTCCACCCAAAAGCAACCCATCTTATATAAGTATATAAAATGCCTTAACTGGAGAAAATCAGGAAGTAGAAATTGCATATCATCATTCATGCTTCCCATCCAAGTATTCCATACTAATGCTAATTATGTAAGATAGGCATGCTACAGAAAAAAATAAAAATAAAAAAAAATATAGTATTGTACCATGGACTTTGTCTAGCAATCTCCTCTCATAGTTAAATTGTCTAGCAATATAGTATTGTACCATGGACTTTGTCTGTCTTATACTTGCCTCTTGCCTTTTCAAAATCTATCTAATTGTAATTTTCACTCACGCCAGAAGTTAAGCATGGTGACCTATTTATGGATTCAGTGAGAGTGTGGCACACAAGTTAGTTTTTTGCACTCTTAAAAATATTTTCATGATCATGGTGCCAGTATTTCTCACTAGTAGATAAAAAACTAGTACTTGTGCATATTCGTGAGAATGTATATGCCAAGTTTAATAACAGATTCCACTTTGTGTGAACGTGACGATTAAAGAAGAGAAGAGTATAAGTATACTATGTCAATAGGTCTATGTATATACATTTTAAGTTAAAAATGTCCGTCAGGTTATGCGCAATACACAAGGAAATAGCAAATCCAACAATATTGCTAAAAGCATAAACGATAAACACCAGTAAAAAAAAATTACATTTATTAATGTTCCAAAGAAAATTGATAACAGTTCTTACTTGATCAGTTTTGTGTTATCTTCTTTTCCATGGAATCTTGCATGAGGGAAGTTGAAGATGATTCGGTCAAACTTTCGCATTCGCAAGTCAGTATGAAATTTCATTTTCGTGGCATCAACTCCATGTAAAATTGTTGCTCCAAGCTTCTCCAAACCTTCAATGTTTGATTTTGCTTTACTGTACTTTTTTATCACAACATCTAGTAGAAAAAGGTCAGTGTTTAAATTAATCCAAAAAACGGAAGGCAAAACAAAGGAAACTTCGAAACTTGCAACATTTTTCATTAAACCTCGTACGATAACCAATCCACCCAAAGAAAATGCTTAAATATGAGAATGACCAAATACTAGAAATTTTATACCCTAGAAAGAATCAAGTATACAGTTTTCTCAAATTTGCTGAACTTATACGTAGAATACTATGTATTTCCTTCAAATTCTAGTCACGATCCCCAAAGATCAACAATAAACAGGGGTTTACAAATAAATGATTGTTGGAACATATGAATAAGAAAACATGTGACAAGCAGAAGCCAGTACACTTACTGCTAATGCATCTCATCCAACTACTAGCAGTAACCGGTGACGCAAGGCATGAAGCAATAGTCATCGATTTTGTCAGCCTCGATTCTCTCATGCTGGGTCCCTAGTTGCAATCTCCCCGACTATCGCAACCCTATCCTGTATCCCTCTTTCGATTGTCTGGCATTTGTACTTGACACCCATTTAGGACCCAAACTACAATGTTGTCTTCCTGCCAAGACCTTATCTAACCCTTACCCATAGACTCTAATACCGCCTCAAAATACAAACAAGGATTTGCATCAACTTCAGAAAATGAACACTGTATACAGAATGAATAAGTGAATAAAAATTACTACACCATAGTTTGTGGTAAAATGGATTGTGAATAAGATCATGTCGCTGAGAACATCACATTGTAATAAAACCATAATTGTCGTTATCATTTAAGTAAAACCATTTCCTATTCTCCGATCTCTATTCATGGTAGTCTCCATTCCATGAAAAAAAATTTACCATTGAGGGCAATAAATTAAATTGTTTTTCAAATCATAAGCTACGAATACAAGACATTAGGAAAATAATAACACCCGAACTACGTGATCCAAGATTTGCTCATCAGTCATCACTTTAAACTGAAATCATAAGAATAGTTCTATACACATTCCAAATGACCCCAGTGAGCCAATCATCAAATAAACAAACCCCATTAACCTAGTACAGTCAAAATCAATTAAAAAAATAAATCTATGTGACAACAAAGAAGTGTTAGTAATTATACCATACTGGTCTAGAGATGTAGCGACCATGTTTGAAGCAGACCCAAAGGAGTTAGCCAAACCAAACATAGGGAAAATGAGAAGTCCCCATCACCCACTAGAAGTATTTGATGTGAAGAAGAGTAGTACTTCAACCATTTTTCCTCTTCTTCTTGTGATGATTCTCCCTCAACCTCCTCTGCCATTTTTAATGTCTTCTTCTTCTTCCTCCAAACAGACCCTCGTTATTACAAAGTTCAAAAAAAGCAGTGGAAATATATTACTTTCAGATGAAGGAATTTGATCAAGTGATGGGACAATGCGCAATATTGGCGCTTTGGTGGTAAAAAATAAGACACGTGTTGCATCGGAAGAAGGCTTGGGGAGTGTAAAATTTTAATTGGGAAGCACAGGAAGTGCATTTTTTCAAATGCACTCGAGTGGAATTGTATAGTTGCACCAAATTTATTGATTTACACACCTCTTTAGGGCATAAAATGTCACAGATAAATGGCTTTCCTTGGAAATCAGTTTTGGTCTTCAATTTTCAAAAATCTAGTTTGATTCAAGCCTATCGCATCTTCAAAATGCGAACAATTGTAAGTCATCACCCCATTATAAATAAATGGGTTAATTAGCGATACCCCTATTATAATTAGAAAACTAACAAAGACCCCCTAGATATTATAAATTTGTGTTACCCGCAGGACTAGTGGTCTTCGTTAGTTAACTGTCTATGATTTTATCAAGGGTATTTTTCTCACACTATGGGTAGTACTCTTCTAAAAATTTATGTATAATGAAACCATGCATTCATTGAGGTGTGCACCAAACCAACCTATAATTAGTATTTTTCTCAAGGCCTCCGTTTGCAGTGGCCTAATTCACTGACATTTCGATAGTGGTTTAACCTGATATTCAGGAAATAAGTCAATTCAACAAAAAACATTGTAATTTGGCTAGTTTCAAGACCGATGGAGTCACATGGTTTTGACATCACTACTACAAAATAAATGTTTAATTATCCTCAATACCAAAGAAATCATTTGCTACTACTATTTTGACCTCAACACCATTATAGATTGGACTTCTCTAAATGTTGATATATCATGAAACGAATTGATTACCCTTTTAATAACTCAAAATTACATAGAAAACGTGTCATAAAATAGACACGCCAATACACCTTGAGATTTTGTAGTTTAGCATCAACACTCGTGAACTCAATTGGTAGTATTTTGACCAGTGAAATAGTTAATTTAGTCTCAACACTTATGGTTTGGCCTCAAATATGTGGTACACATCAACGTATTTATATTTCTTAACTCAAACCTTATAAAATGTCACAACATGTTGAATTAAGTAGGTGTTTGACAAGATATTGGAAAGAGATTAAACAGCATACGCCTGAGAATGTTTAAGGGCAAATTGGTAATACCATCGTAAAATGTTAAAGGGTACTTTGATAATATCATCATTAGGCTTGGATTGGTTTGTATTCATGGGGTCCCAAATTTCATCGTAAACTTGAAATGATTAATAATTTTTTTATCTTAATAATGCCCATAATTTACTAAATTTGAAACCACCAAATTGTAAAAATAAATGTATAATTGAATTAGATCGCAACAAGCAATTCATATTTTTACATCCAAATTCGAAAAAAAATTCAAAAATCATAATACAAAGGAATGATATTATTTTGATGAAATTGGAAAGTCCGCATTTAGAAAGTCCAAAGTGAATGTCCCGCCAAAACAAAGTAACGCAAGTTTCTAATTCTAATAGGGGTAAAGCACAACCGAACCGAGAGAGACCCAGGGGAGAGAGAAGACATTTGAGTGAGTGAGTTTTTTAGCGGAACGACACAAGAAGAGCATAGAAGTGATGAAGAAAGGACACGTGTTGCATCCGATGAAGGCTTGGGGAGTGTAAAATTTTCACTCGGAAGCATAGGAAGTGCATTTTTCATATTCTCTCTATGGAATTGTATAGTTGCACCAAATTTATTGATTTACAGTCTAGGGACAAGTTGGACGACATCCCTATCTCATCCCGTTCATTCGGAATCAGAATCGGATAAACCTCGTCCCGACCTCGTCCCATCATAAACGGGTTCGGGATGGGACGGGACGAGCATATACTAAATAGTATTCCAATGAAAAATAACAAAAAAAAAAAAAAAATCATCTCACAATTACTCGTACACCAATAATGTCTAATTTGTGTACATATAACTTTCATCGTAACAATATAAATTTTCATCTAACATTACTCCTAATTGTATCTTGTATGAATGATATAAGTTCTAAAGTTCTAAAGTTCTCTTAATATAAGTTAAAAAATGAAAAATATTGCTCATTGAACAAATTTTCAATGACACAACTCATAGTACAAAACTAAATCAAACCATCATTTGCCTTTATTTTTCAATAAGAATAATTGTCCTATAATCAGTCTAAAATGTAAAAAACATAAATTTTCCTTGGTTACATATGACTTAAAATATCCAAACTAAAGTTTTTATCTAAACAAATAATATTAAATTAAGCGAGTTTTCAAACAATATATTTTATTTCAACACCTCATAAATTTTCTTTAGAAGAGTAGTTTAATTAAAATCAATAATAATAAATATTAAATAAATAAGTTTGACATGGGATGGGATGGAAATAGCAGGATTAAAAATCTTCATCCCGATCTTATCTCACTCTAGATCGAGACGAGACGGGATCGAGATGAGTTTGATCAATCTCAAAATGAAAAAAAAAATCGGAACGGGATCGGGATGGGATGCCCACCCCAATTTTACACACCTCTTTAGGGCATAAAAGGTTGTTACTAAATAATACCCACTTTCTGCTGAAGAACACCACCAGTACTCTATTTTCTGAATAACACCACCACCCGTTGAAGAATACCACCAATATAAAACAAAAAAAAAATTAATCTCCTATTTCTCTCACATATCCATCAAGCACACCACCACCACCATCAGCCTCACCGAACCGCCGCCAGACGTCACTCTAGCCCCCACCTGCTTTTTCTTTTCTCTGTTTTTTTTCATCTTATTTTTTTCTATTTTTTTCTTTTCTTATTCTTCTATGTTTTTCTTCTTTTTTCTACTCGCAAGAACCTTTGTGAGGGCAACAAAATTGTCCAACGGGGCTGGCAGGGACATTCGACAGCGACTCGGCGAGGCTAGCGATGGAGGAGCGAAGTGGTGATGGGGCGGGCAGGCTGTTTTGCTCTTGTGAAGAAGATAGAATATAAGGTGGAAAACGGAAGGAGAAGGGTGGTGGTGTCCTTCAGCAGATCTAAGAAATGGGGTGACGGTGTCCTTCAACAGAAATGGTGATGTTATTTAGCAACAACAGACATAAAATGACACATATATGGTTTTCCTTTGAAATTAGTTTTGGTTTTCAATTTTCAAAAATTTGGTGATTCAAGCCTCACACAACTTCAAAATGCGAACAATTTTATATCCTCGCCCCCTTGTGATATTTGTCTATGATTTTATCAAAAACACTTTTGTCACAACACCATGGGTGGTATTCTATAAAATTATACACAATGGAGCCATGCAATCTTTGGGGTGTGCACTCGACCAACCTGTAAATCAGTATTTTCCTCAAGGCCTCCATTTGCAGTGGTCTCATTTGCTGGCATTTTGCTAGTGGCACTACAAAAAAAAGCATTATTAGCTACGAAAACTAGCGACGATTTTAATAAACCGTCGCTATTTAAACGCTTTGCGACGGCATAAAACCGTCGCTACTGTTTCTGATACGGTTTCGGTACATAAATAAACAAAACCGTCGCTAAATATTTTGCGACGGCAAAAAACTGTCGCTAAATATTTTGCGACGGCAAATGCCATCGCTACTATATACTAATTAAATTTCATTAGAAACGGTCGATTACCGTAGCTAATCGTTTTTTTTTAAATTTTGAAATATATAAAAACCAATGTATCGACGGCACAGGGGCTGTCGCTAAAGTTTACAAAAAAAAATTGGTTAGCTACGGTATGATACCGTGGCTAATCATTTAAAAAAATGAAATATCTAAAAAACAAGTAGCGACGGTAAGGGAGCATCGCTAGAGTTTACAAAAAAATTTGGTTAGCCACGGTAGTATACCGTCGCTAATCGTTTTTTAAAAAAAATTTGAAATATCTAAAAAACAAGTAGCGACGGCACAGGAACCGTCACTAGATTTTACAAAAGGGGCCGTCGCTAAAGTTTACAAATAAATTTGGTTAGCCACGGTAGCATACCGTAGCTAATCGATTTAAAAAAAATGAAATATATAAAAAATAAATTCCATTAGGTAATGGTTTTTAAATATATATATATATATATATATATATATATATTAAAAGATTTAGCTCAATCAAAAAAATAGCTAAGTTTTACAAAGAATATTTTATTAGCTACGACAAGTATACCGTCCCTAATAGAATATTAAAAAATAATAATACAAAAATAGAACCTCATCGCAACTGTCAATAACACCTAAAAACTATAGCTTAATCCAACGCACTAAAACAAACCACGTCACTGATCTGCGTGAAATCAATTTAACCAATCTCCTTCAATTAACTTTCTCTCTATATAAATTTAAATTTTACAAAGGAGAAGTC
This sequence comes from Berberis vulgaris, assembly GCA_963556465.1. Lineage (NCBI taxonomy): Eukaryota > Viridiplantae > Streptophyta > Magnoliopsida > Ranunculales > Berberidaceae > Berberis > Berberis vulgaris. Next base: position 106,254,022 of record OY747125.1, on the reverse strand, counting down.
CGCCGTGGCAGAGAAGATCCCAGAAGTAGAGAAGAAACCCAAATCTAGGATAAAACTCTCACTTGACACCCATCCCGGCCGCCTTTCCCTAGATGCAAGAGATCTCAGATATTCTCTTTGATATAAGGAAGACGACGGTGGTGTCGTGGTGGTACTATCTGTCCCTTATTCTCTACTCTCTATAGCCTCCGCCCACTACAACCCCGCCATCTCCTGCGTGCGTCTTCTTTTTCAGGTGAGAGATAAGGTTTAGTAAATCATAAACAAGGCTAACATTTGTCGAATGTTAAAATTGCATACATTTGTCGAATGTTCTCTTTACCTTATATAATGGTGGTTGTTACTTCAGTGTGTGACTTAAGCAAATGAGGCTCATCGAGGGAAAATGTTATTTGTAACAGTTTTTTTGAAAGAGAAGCCTTAGAATTTCTTTTAGCTACAATGTCTTTGATACGGTATAAGTCGTCCCTGCATCTTACCCATATTCTCTTTGATATTATTACCGCATTCCATAAACTTTTTTACTCTTTTTTACTAGTTGAAGGGCCTTAGTTTTTATGGAAAGCGAAACATTGTTTCATATTTATAAAACTTGCAGACGTTCTTCATTGGAGGGATTTCATGGGAGGCAACAGAGGAGAAGCTCATGGAGCATATCAACAATTATCAAGGATTACTAACTCTATATCAATTTTTTTTTTCCTTTGATTATTGCAGAAGCAACTCCCAAATTTGTCTTTCAACTAATGAATGTGAGAGGACTTAGCATTGCCCTTGTTAAAAGCCAGTTGAAGATATGAGAATGATTTATAATTTTTTTTTGGATCATCTCCTGCATCATACCCATATCCTCTTTGATACTATTACTGCATTTAAGTCAATTTTTTTCTCATATCCTGCATCTTACCCATATCCTTCATCTTACTGATATCATTTTTTTACTCATATTATTTTATTTTTGATCATCTCCTGCATCTTACCCATATCCTTAATTTTTTTCAGGCGAAAGATTGTTTAATTTCTGTAAAACTTGAAGACACTTTGAATTTGGACGGGGGAAAAAAATTTGATTGAAAAGGCATGGACACTCCGAATTTGTCTTTCCAAAATCGTATTTGTTGTTTTTTAATAGTATAAACCTTGAATCAAAATTTGTAAGTTTTAGTTTGTATTTGATTGTAAATCCATGTAATTTTTCTTCTTATATATATAATATAAATTTGGGGTTGATAGAGTATAAACTTGTTTGAGATTTACAAATAAAAACACTTTGCTACGCTTTATACCGTCCATAAGTGTTTATTTGAAAAAAATAATATATTAACAAAAAATTTATAAATTCCCAATGGCGCGAATAAAATTGGGAATCCGGCGTAGTTTTGTGAAGAAGTGCTTTGAGAGGACGAAGCAGAAGAAGTGATTTGAGAGGACGAAGCAGTGAGAGGAAGAATCATTGAGAGGAAGTGCTATTTTTTTAGAGGAAGAAGGTTTGGAAGAGCGATTTTGAGAGGACGAAGGTTTGACATCCCGCGTCACGGTATTTTGAGAGGAAGAAGCTCTGCGAGGAAGACCCGCGATTTTTCAGGGGAAGAAGCTGTGAGAGGAAGAAGGTCTGAGAGGAAGAACCCTATTTTGAAAGGAAGAACCCTTTATTTTGAGAGGAAGAAGGTCTGAGAGGAAGAACCCACGCCGCGTCACCTGCTGAGGGGCCTGGAATCCTTCTGCATCCAAGCATTGGGCGCTAATTAGGAAGATCATCTGATTCTTCATCTTCTTCAACTTCAAGGTGGGAGAAATTTAGGGTTTTTGTGCTCTAATAAGGGTTCAAGGTGAGTCAAAATAAAATCTCTCACTTAGGTTTATATTATTTTGCAAATTTTAGTCTAAAGATGGAAGTAGAATTCAAAGACTATATATTCTTTTGCAAATTTTTTATATTCAAGGTGACTCACAGACTATAGGTTCTTTTGCAAATTTTAGTCTAAAGATGCAAATTTTTTATATTCAAGGTGACTCACAGACTATTTATTCTTTTACAAATTTTAGTCTAAAGATGCAAATTTTTTATATTGTTTTGTATTGTAAAAGTGGCGAACAACTTCTACAATTTCCAAACTGAAAGACTTTTAGTCTAAAGATGGAAGTATAATTCTTGTAGGAATTCAAGCTTGACGTCTAAACCTTCCCAAGTCTATTTTCATATATACATACACAAGCTTTAGTTTTCAGTGTAATAGTATGATTGTAAAATTTCTTCCATACAATCAAAATATACTTGTCCAAGACTTCAAGATGGACATCTGCATTGTAAACATGAGGATAAGTAACCACAAGCCACATGCATGCATTACTATGTTTTCCTACAACAAGAAAGTGTTAAGCAAAACATATAAAAAAAAAACATGACCTACAAACTACTAACTGCAACAATACTACAACATCCTCAAACCCAAGTCATGTGAGTTCATTTCAAATGCCTTTCCTTACATGTTCATATTTAGCAAAACTTTTTCATGGAGCTCAAGTGGAATTTAATGAATTATTAAATAGTCTTACCATCTATAGCAATAGAAGTGGATGGTAGAATGAAGTCAGGCCATCCACACTTTTGATGTATTTTAAGTGTACCAACCAATAGTGAAATGCTTGATTAGATTGGTTTTGTTTTGACCATGTTAGTGCCCTGCTTTTCTTGACCATGTTGGTGCCCTGCTTTTCTTGCATTGTTTACTTCTAATTATTCTGCATTTTGCTTGCTTACTTTTTATGTGAAGTTGAAAAATAATATATACAACTACTTTGATAGAGACATGCCATAAGCGTGGAATAATAAATAATTAGCTAATGGGTAGATATGCCATAAGCGTGCAATATCCTGCTTGTGTAGTTTATTTTGAACTTTGGGTTTGTTTGATATATTTGGGTTGATCCCCCATTTGCATGGCTTTTAGGGATAGAGCATCATACATAAATAACATATTGAGGTCGTAAAACCTTACAAGTTACAATAGCAAGCTTCAAATTTGAATAGCCTTAAAAGAAAATGTATAATATTTAATTGTTTTACTTGACCTTTTTAAAAGAATAAATTTTTTCTTTTCATAAATGTCAAATAATAAATTCATCTTTATCCTATTACCCAGGCTAAGTTAGATTCCAACATGGAAAAAGATTGGATTGAGCATAATCGTCTCAGCACCGAATATGAACTAGGGCTTCGCACCTTCCTTAATGATGCTTTTGATTTGTCGTCTTTTCATGGAAAGATAAAATGTCCATGCAAAAGGTGTCGTAACAGGCATTTCCATGTTCGTGACACTGTTCATGAACATCTAATCATTTCTGGGTGGGATAGTCAGTATGCCAAAGGTATATGGGTACACCACGGTGAATTAGAAGTATTGGATGCATGGGTAGATGAAGAAGATTCAGAGGAAGAGGACGATATGGAAGGCATGTTACATGACGCATTTGGGCATTCGCCAATTATGGGTGAACAAGAAGACATTCACCATGAACCAAATGAAGATGCAAGGTCATTTTACAAGTTAGTTGAGGAAGCTGAGCAAGAGCTATACCCTGGTTGCAAGAACTTCAACAAGTTGTCCTGCCTTGTCCACTTGTTTCACCTAAAGTGTCTAAATGGTTGGACCAACAAATGTGTAACTCAACTACTCAAATTTATGAAAAACGTGCTCCCCCTTGGTGAATGCTTGCCTGATTCGTTCTACAAGGCGAAAAAAATTGTGAATGATCTTGGCCTCGGTTATAAAAAGATTGATGCTTGTCCCAATGACTGTATTTTGTATCGAAATGAATTTGCAGATGCAGAATCATGTTCTATATGCCACTTATCAAGGTGGAAACAAGCAGATGATGGGTCTAATGTACTTACTAGTAAGAGACATGGGGTAGCTGCTAAGACAATGTGGCATTTCCCACTTATTCCAAGGTTACAGAGGCTATTTATGTCATCTAAGACAACATCAAACATGTGTTGGCATCCGAACTCAGGAGCACGGGACGATATCCTACGGCATCCTGTTGATTCTATGGCCTGGCGACATCTCGATAATCAATTTCCAGACTTTGCTGTTGATGGTCGAAATGTCAGGTTAGGATTGGCAAGTGATGGCTTTAACCCATTTGGAACTCTTAGTATTGCACACAGCACGTGGCCAGTTGTCTTAATTCCATATAATCTACCGCCATGGATGTGTATGAAACAACATTTCTTTATGATGTCTTTGCTTATTTCTGGACCTCGTGCTCCAGGCAATGATATTGATGTATATTTACAGCCATTGATTGATGAGTTGAAGGAATTATGGGACGTTGGGCGTCTAACATACGATGCCTCAAGGAAAGAAAATTTTGTGATGCGTGCAGCTATCTTATGGACAATTAATGACTTTCCTGCATATGCAAACTTGTCTGGGTGGAGCACAAAAGGCAAGTATGCATGCCCCACTTGCAATGTGGAGACAACACGTCATTATCTGAAAAACTCTCGAAAGTTTTGTTATATGGGTCATCGTCGCTTTCTAGATCAGACTCAGATATAGACGTCAAGTAGAATCATTTGATGGAAAGATTGAACTGCGATCTCCTCCCCCTAACTTGACTGGGCAACAATTGCTAGCCGAGGCAAGTAAGGTGACAATAACGTTTGGGAAGCACCATGCACAATTAGTTGGCTCTAAGCGCAAAAGGGATTGTGAAGGAGTAATAGGGTGGACGAAGAAAAGTATTTTCTTTTCATTGCCTTATTGGGAACATCTCTTAATACTTCATAACCTTGATGTGATGCATATCGAGAAGAACATTTGCGAGAGTTTAGTTGGAACACTACTAAACATGGAAGGGAAAACCAAGGACACGTTGAATGCCCGCTTGGACCTGCAAGAACTGAACATTAGGCATGCCCTGCATCCAGAAACTACTTCTGGTAAGGTTCATTTGCCTAAGGCGTGTTACTCCTTTACTGCGGAAGAGAAAAAGCTAGTCTGCACAGTGCTCGCCAAGGTTAAAGTGCCAGATGGCTATTCGAGTAACTTATCCCAATGTGTTCGTGTGAAAGAACGTAAAATATCAGGATTGAAGAGTCACGATTGCCATATATTAATGCAACAGCTACTGCCAATAGCAATTCGCAGAATTCTTCCCAAAGAAGTTAGTACAGTTTTTATAGAGTTAAGTACGTATTTTCGAGAATTGTGCTCCAAACCTGGGACAGTTAATTGCTATGAGCAGTTAGAAAGTCATATACCTCTAGTACTTTGTCATCTTGAGAGGATTCCCCCCCCCCCCCCCCCCCCCCCCGCTTTCTTTGATATAATGGTTCACTTGTCCATACACTTGGTAAGTAAGGCTAAAATGGCAGGACCTGTTCACTATCGATGGATGTATCTTATTGAGAGGTAAATCCCCCAAACCATGTGTCATAATGTTAAGTACTATGTATTAAAATAACTACTAATATATCATGTCAAAATATTTCTCCTAGGTACCTTCACACATTGAAGTCATATGTGCGCAATCGAAGTCGTCCTGAGGGATCAATTGCTGAAGGATACCTGGCAGAAGAATGTTTGACATTTTGTTCAAGATATTTGAACGATGTCGAGACAAGGTCTAACCAGCCAGTGCGAAATTATGATAATTATGTGCCAGCAGCACGATACTTCCTCAACATTTTCTCATCGCCCGGGCGTGGCATTGGGAAGGCAGAGTTTATGAATATTGACGAAGTTACGTGGGTACAAATGCATAGATGAATGTTATTTAACACATCTGAAATATACACACATGTAATGTATGCACGACTACTATCTCCTTTCCACTTGAATCTCGACTTTGTATCACCCTTAGTATCTCTAATACATCTTAACCTTTTGTAGAGAACATAAGGAAGCCTTCCGAGCATGATACCCGAACAAATGACAAATAGACATTGATCGGATTCATAATTCTGAGTTTCCTCAGTGGTTTCGTGATGCTGTGAGTTTTGCTTCTACTAAATTGTAAAATCATGTTAACCAAATACTAAGGTTGTGCATTCTTTGGCTTCTAATTAACAGGTCAACAGTTATAATGAACCTAATGATGTTCAACACTTGTCGTGGGGTCCTTCCAAGGTTGTTCGCAAGTTTAAAAATACCTTATTAATGGGTGTAGGTATCGCACACAGTGTGCAGATAGAAGAAGTAAAACCCAGAATAGTGGAGTTGTACTCTTGGCAAGTTGCATTAATTATGGAACGGTTAATGACAGTTCCCCCACAACGTTAGATGTGATTGGGTTGATAGGCGCAACATTGAGGCAGACGAGTTAGGATTCACAATTGTGAAACTTAATCGAGTACTATGTACTGACGAACCCTACATTCTCGCTTCACAAGCGAAACAAGTATTTTATGTACAAGATCCTGTTAAAACTGAGTGGCACGTCCCTGTTAAGATAAAGCCTAGAGAATTTTATGATGTCAATGGAGAGTCGTCTACATCCACTGAAGAAGAAATTGTTGAATCTGACCCCTTTCCTGTTAGAAGGTTTGATAATATGGATGGTGATGAAGATGTTGTAATAGAGTGTTAACAAGTTGGGTCTCCTAAGTTCATAGAGTAAAGTATGAAGTTGTCATTCATATTTTAAAGTATGAGCACTTTTACTGCATCTCAACTTGAATGCTATTTTACAATATGCACAGTATATGATTGCTACTTATATTTTATTCTATGGTCTAATATATGTGGTTCAATCTATTTGGATCTATGGATGCGATAAATATGATGTTGTTTTTTGAACTGATATTTTTTTTCTATGCATGAATATGTGCAATCTTGAATGTTATAAAAGGTTAAAAAAATCTTGAGATGAAGTGTCTAACTAAAAGAGGACTGTTGCATTCTCGAAGAGCAACCTTTTCACAGCATGCTTCTACTTCACAAGCTATATCAAGTCAGAAAAAATCACAGCATGTGTCTCAAGTATCTCAAACAGATAGTGTAGTCCCTGAGACTATTACTCCCTCTATTGCTGGAGAGGGACAACCGCTATCTGATGATCAACAAGACCTTGGTGACCATGATATGAATAAAATGGAACAACAACTAGAGAGAAGTGCAGATGGACGCCAATCTACAAGGCATAGGGAGACAGTTGTTCGTATAGGTAATGTTTGCTGAATTATTGCAAGTGTATAAATTTTATTTCCAGATATGACATAGTTTGAGGAAATCAAATTTATATGTAATAGTCATGTGATATAGCTTATTTAACTTTGGTGCTATTGGAATTGCAGTACGACGATATAAGAAACGCAGGGGTACTCATCAATATGATGTCCCAAACCATACAGAATTGATGGTGGTGAAATGCAATGCCTTTGGACAGCCTATTAGCAAGACTGCGGCTAAAGTATCCACTAAAATAGGTATTATCGCACGGGATGGAAGTAAAGTGTCTCTTTTACCTTGCAAATGGCCGAAGATTTCACAAAATGTGAAGGAAACTATTTGGAAGATCATATCTGTAATAGTCTTGCAAGTTTAATAATATACGACATATCACATTCTTCCCAAAACGTATATCTATATTACTTATCGTAGCTTGATATTAATTGGAATCCTACATTTTTGTCACAGGCAAAGTTCTCATTCGAAAACTATACGGAGAAAACTAAGGTCTTTGTCTATCTTGAGGAGTGATTTTGTTTAAAATTTGATAATTAGTGTTTTTATATATCGTCATGTGATTATATTATACTAAAAAATAACTTTATTTTAAATTTTGACAGAGATGGGTCCAAACTAAAGCTTGCGATTGTTGGAAACAATGGAAACACTATTTGTTCAGGGAATATCATAGGTATGATCGACCACTTGAGCAACAATATGAGCACATTGATGATGGGGTGGATAAGGCCCAGTGGCGGAAGATTGTAGAGTATTGGAGGAGCGAAAATTTTAAGGTGTATATGCTAAGTACTGTAGTTTTACTAGTACGATAGTTCATATGATTGAAAGGAATTGTAACTGTGAATTTGTGTTTGCATGCAGAAAGTCAGTGCACAAAATAAAGCAAATCGCGCCCGATTGAAGCCGATTCATCGATGTGGAACCATGTCATTTGCACGTAAATGGGAGGAAGAGGTAGCAAATTTTTTTCTTAATGATTTCGATATAAAATGTATGTTATGTGCCATGCAGCTCATATATTACCCCTTAATGCATGAAGATGTAGTAGCTTATGTATATTCTTTTAATGTAATTTGTATTATTCCAGAGAGAAAAAAAAACCCAAATGGACAAGAACCAGATCGTATGCAAATGTTCAAAGCAACTTACACATTATCTGATGGATTATTCCCTCAGCCTGAAGCAGCAAGGAGATATGTACGTTATATTCTATGGAATTATATGAATGTACTTAGTTAATGTGTTGTTCAAATGTTGTTAACCATCATAAAATGTATTTGATCATTTATGGTTTATGGGTATGCACATATGTTTTGATGCAGGAGCAAATGGAACAACTAACACAACCAACAAATGGCCGAGAGGGAATGAATAGGGAGGAGGCATTTACAGATGTGATGGGGGGGGGGGGGGGGGATGGACATGGGAGGGCCAAGATGTATGGGGTTGGCGTCACTCCAAGGATGCTCCGCAGTGAAGATTGGCAAAATCCTGAGCCAATGAATGCTCTCGTTCAGAGAATGGGGGATGAAGCTAATGCCAACCTACGTGAACTAGTGGAATCACATGAGTGTACTAAGCAACAGCTGGTTGCAGCTCATGATGCAACTGCACAAGAGCTCGCAGCTACCACGGAGAAGCTAGCAGCCACTGAAGCAAATCTGGAGACAACGAAAGCAAATCTGGAGACAACGCAAGCAAATCTGGAGACAACCAATCAGAAGGTAGACACGTTGTCCATTGATATTGAGACAATTAGAGCATTCATGAGAAACATGCAACCTCTAATGGGATCCGCGACGCAGCCAAGTGGGGTGAGCAATTAAACTTTAACCATTCGCACCTAAATACATGAAGATATTCATATATTGTTTATATCTTACGGGATAAATACTTCATCAGAGCATCATTCAAAAGATTGGTATCAAACAAATGCGGTTTTTCGTGTCAAGTTGGCAAAATTTTTGTTCTTTGGAATATTTGCTCTCATAATGATTTGTGTCAAGGACCAGAATGACAAGAGAGATTCATGGCACCATGGTGGCTAGATTTTGAAGATTGTAATCTGGGCATTGCTCATCGTCCTCATGTTTTGCCTTCCAACTGTTATCATCGATATCTATGGTTAGTAATGTTGCTACATGTAGAATTGGCTTTTCATACAATGTCCTTGTAACTTCTACAATTTTTTTTTGTTTGCCATGTATTAAACTCCATAATTTTTTTAAATCTTGTTTAGTGCTAGTCTCTTTGAATCTTAGACGTAAAGAGTGCTTCTAGTTACGAAAAATCTTAGGAACTTATTACCTTTTATCATTATTATTCATAGTTATGAAAAATCTTAGGAACTTATTACTTTTTCTCGTTATTATTAAAGCAGCCATTGAAGGTAAGCATATATGATAATTACACAAGGAAGAGAGTTTAGTTTAGGATTGGTAAACTCTATAGCCTGACATCGTTTCATCATTCCCATTTGCAGAAAAAATATCTATATTTGGATCAGGGTTGTTTCTTCTGGTTCAAGTGATTATTTTACTAGACGTCACATATTCGTGGAATGATGCATGGGTTGAGAAAGATGAACAGAAGTGGTTGGTTTAAAAACTCTACATCTGTACTTTTATATTTTATTTAACACACGTTTCTCTCTCTCCTCTTCCTGGCTTTCTTGGTATATGGCTTTGATATATTACTTTCTTCTTTCACTGATGTTTCTATATATTGTGGGTCACAGGTTCATTGCCTTGCTTGCAGTTTCAGCTGGATGCTATATTGTGACATTTGCTATAGTTGAGACTTCTTTTCAATTGGTTCGACCCCTCCGGCCAGGACTTTGGTCCTAATGTTTTCTTTCTTATTATGAGCATGATTCTTGCTTTTGTGTTTGCCGTTATTGCATTACATCCACAGGTATGGAACTCACACAAATTAGTATCACAGATGTAGGAAGAGAAAATATTTTGGATTTCAAATTGTTTTCAAGATGGCCTCATTTACTCTTCAGATCATTTGGTTATTGATAGAATGTGCTATGAATGCAACTTTTCTTCATACTTGCTAACACTTGGGACTATAAATTGCTAAAGAAACTTATTTTTTGTCACTATTAAAACAGAAAGTGGGCTTGAAAGAGTGTGATTTGAGGAGTTGGGACATCTGTTTGTGGCAAACTTAATCTTTTTCGCTTTAAGAATCCTGAGATTACAATATTGTAGTTGAGAACTAAAAGGGTGATTTTTTAATATGAAAACAGGTACATGGCAGCCTGTTGCCTGCATCTGTAATTTCAGTGTATTGTGCATACTTATGCTATAGCGCTCTCTCAGTTGAACCTAGAGGTTATGAATGCAATGGACTCCATAAGGATTCCAAAGGAGTCTCTACAGGTACTCTCATTCTTGGGATGCTCACCACAGTTCTCTCAGTATCATGTTTAAGCTTGGTACAACTCTTTTTTGCATTCTGAAATGAATACTAATCTATTAAGGGCATTAGTGATCTCAAATTCAGTCTTTAGTTCTGTCTAGGATCTGGTTTCATAGCAAAAAGGGAAAAGGAAAAAGAATCCGAGAGCACATAAGGGTCTGAAAGAACTTCAACCTAATTGGTCGATAAATCACCTATGTAGATTTTCAAATTTTAAAGTTCAATTAACCATCTTAGAGTTGATATTGATATATGCCTCTATCATCCAAGGGAGCGCGAGTGTGGAACCAGTCAAATATTGGTCCCTCCTAATAGATTGTTTGCTGAGGGTGTAGGATATGTGGGGAGTTAGAAAGTATATATATATGACGAGTCCTAGAAATGAAAACGAAACACCAAAGGACAGGTGCAGAGAGAATTAGCTGTAGGTTGTTAGAGAATTAATCTAGACTGGTTCTAGAAGAGTTGTGTCTTTTGGTGTTCCAATGTGTCTTTTAGTATTACTAAGTGTCTTTTACTAAGTGGTCATGTGACTCCTATTTAAACCCATGTATTATTTGGTTTCAATCATAGGTGAATGAAGTAAGTTCTTTACACATCAGAGTTCTAGTTTTATCAAGAGATTACACCCTCTCTTGTTTTCCTTATTCTTATTCATTCACATAGTTGGTTAAATCCCAACAAATTGGTATTAGAGCCTAGTCGAGAGAACCATGGCGTTCAACAACAACAATTCCGTCCAACCTCCACTTCCTTTTCTTACTAGTAAAAACTACAATCATTGGATAATGAAGATGATGGCCCTATTTGGTTCACAAGACCTATTGGAGATCATAGAGATTGGTTTCCAAGAGCCCGAAGAAGAAAAAACTCTTAATGCACAAGACTTGGCTGAGTTGAAGTCTAACCGCAAGAAAGACTACAAAGCCAAGTATTTCATTATGCAAACAGTAGATGAAGCTATTCTGGACAGAATTTCAATAGCTACAACGGCTAAACAAGCTTGGGATATTCTTTATTCTTCATACAAAGGAGATGACAAAGTCAAGATGGTGCGTCTACAAACTCTTCGAGGGGAGTTTGATACACTAAGAATGAAGGAGTCTGAAACTATTGAAGAATACTTCAATCGGGTTATCTCAACTGTCAACCAATTGAGATTGAATGGTGAGAATCTAGAAGACCAAAGAATTGTCGAAAAAATCCTTCGGAGTTTGACTCGAAAATTTGAGTCTAGTGTTGTTGCTATTGAAGAATCCAAGGATTTATCTTCCTTGTCGGTGGAGAGTTTATTGGGATCACTACAATCCCATGAACTACGAATGAAGCAATATGATTCTAGTTCTATTGAACAAGCCTTTCAAACGCAAGTCTCCTTTAGAGATTCCTCTAAAGATGGCTTGAGAGGAAGAGGTCGTTGAAGAGCCACTTCTCGTGGTAGAGGAAGAGGCTTTGGTGGACAAGAGAAATCTCATGATGGTGAGTCTTCATCTTATCAAGGAAGAGGGAAAGGAAGATCTTACTTATCAAATATTCAATGCCATCGTTGTCATATGTATGGCCATGTCAAGAAATATTGTAGAAAGAAGATGGAAGAGGACAACAAAGAATCCAATTTTATGCATAAGGAGGAAGAAGACAATCTTTTCCTTACATGCAATGTTCATGGAGCTTCCTTAGAAGATGTGTGGTTCGTGGATAGTGGTTGTAGCAACCACATGACCGGAAACAAGAAGGCCTTTGTGGAGATAAATGAGAAATTTCAAAGTGAAGTTAGAACCGGAGATGACAACAAGCTTCAAGTCAAAGGAAGGGGTGATATTCTTGTCCAAACCAAGCAAGGAGTAAAGCGGATCTCAAATACATTTTATGTTCCAAGCCTTAAGCACAATCTCTTAAGTGTTGGGCAACTTCTTTTGAAGGGGTATGAAGTAAATTTCAAGGGAGATTTGTGTGAGATCAAAGATAAGAATGATGTTATTATTGGAAAGGTGGGAATGACCAAAAGCAAAATGTTTCCTTTATCTTTCCAAAGTAACGTTAATTCTTGTTTCTATTCTATTCAAGACAAGTCTTGGCTATGGCATTATCGATATGGTCACTTGACTTTTAAAACTCTATCTCTTATGGGCAAGAAGAATCTTGTGGAGGGCTTGCCTACAATTCAACTTCAAGATAAAGTATGTGAAGGATGTGTCTTGGGGAAGCATAGTAGGAATTCTTTTCCTAGTGGGAAGGCATGGAGAGCATCAAAGCCACTTGAGCTTGTGCACACCGATCTTTGTGGGGCAATGCATACTACTTCAATTGGCGGTAATCGTTATTTTGTTACCTTTATTGATGACTATAGTAGGAAGACTTGGATATACTTTCTAAAACAAAAATCGGAAGTATATGGTTGTTTCAAAATTTTCAAGGCTTTTGTTGAAAAGCGAAGTGGTTTCCTATTGAAAACTCTTCGATCGGATCAAGGGGGAGAATATATTGATCATGGGCTTTGAGATTTCTTAAAAGAGCATGGTATTCGACATCAATTTTCAGTCCGTGGTACCCCACAACAAAATGGAGTCGCCGAAAGAAAAAATTGCACAATTATGGAGTTAGCTAGAAGTATGTTGAAGGCCAAGGGATTGCCAAATTCCTTTTGGGCGGAAGCGGTAGCATGTGTTGTTTATCTATTGAATCGTTCCTCTTCTAAAAGTGTGCAAGACAAGACACCACAAGAAGCTTGAAGCGGACACAAACCAAGTGTTGATCACTTGAGAATTTTCGGAAGCATTGCCTATTCACATGTACGGGATGAAAGAAGGAAGAAGCTAGATGACAAGTCCGAGAAATGCATTTTTGTTGGATATAGTGAATGTTCCAAGGCATACAAGTTGTACAATCCCCTCACCAAGAAACTCATTAGAAGCCGTGATGTGAAGTTCAATGAAGGAGAATCTTGGAATTGGAGAGAAAATGCAACCAAAGAAAATTCAAGTTGCATAGAAATCGAAGAAGAAATTGAAGTTCCAATTGAAGAAAACGAAGAGGTTGGTGTTCCACCTTCTTCTCCCAATTCGACTTCATCACCCTCTTCATCTTCAAGTTCAAGTTCAACTTCAAGTTCTCCTTCGAAGAAGACAAGGAGTATCCAAGATCTTTATGAACAAACAAGTAGTAATTTGGGTGACGATTTGGCCAATGTAGATGATGATTTGGTTAATTTTGCTTTGTTTGTTGATGCCGATCCAATTATGTTTTAAGAGGCTTCTAATGATGAGAAGTGGAAGCTTGCAATGGATAATGAAATTGATGCTATTCAAATAAACAAGACTTGGGAACTTGTTGCTCTCCCAAATGACAAGAAACCCCTTGATGTGAAGTGGGTTTACAAAACAAATTTGAACTCAAAAGGCGAGGTTGATAAGCACAAAGCACGCTTGGTGGTGAAAGGCTACAAACAAAAGTATGGTGTTGATTTCCAAGAAGTATTTGCACCCGTGGCTCGCCTTGAAACAATTTGAACAGTATTTGCATTGGCAGCTCAAAGAGAATGGAAAGTCTATCAAATGGATGTAAAATCGGCATTCTTGAATGGCTTTCTTGAGGAGGAAGTTTATATAACTCAACCACCTAGTTAAGTGAAAATTGGAGAAGAAAATAAAGTATGTCATTAAAAAAAAGCCTTATATGGGCTTAAACAAGCACCAAGGGCATGGTATAGTTGTATTGATGGCTATTTTTTGAAGAATGGTTTTAAAAGATGTCCATTTGAACATACTCTATACACCAAGGAAGGATCTCATGTGAGTTTTTGATAGTATGCTTATATGTTGATGATTTAATCTTCACCGGAAGTTGTTCAAGTATAAATGAAGATTTCAAGAAAGCTATGATGAATGAGTTCGAGATGACCGACATGGGACTACTCCATTATTTCTTGGGCATTGAAATTAAACAACAAAGAAATGGGATTATCATCACTCAACAGAAGTATGCAAAAGATTTATTAAGAAAGTTTAGAATGGAGGGCGCACTACCAATTAGCACACCTATGGAGGCTGGTTTGAAGCTAAGCAAATGTGAAGATAATAGGCATGTTGATGGAACTCTTTATAGAAGTCTTGTTGGTAGTCTTATGTACTTGACTTCCACTAGACCCGATCTTATGTTTGCGGTGAGTATGCTTAGTAGATTCATGGAATCTCCTAGGCAAAATCATTGGGAAGCTGGAAAAAGAGTTTTAAGGTATGTGAGTGGAACAATTCATGAAGGCATTCAATTCACGAAAGTTGAAGAACCAAGTTTGGTAGGTTATTGTGATAGTGATTGGGGAGGAAGTGTTGATTATAGTAAAAGCACTTCCGGATATGTTTTTAATATTGGTTCCAGCACAATCTCATGGGCATCTAAAAAGCAAGCTATTGTGACTCTCTCTACAACCGAGTCCGAATATGTCTCACTGGCTTTTGCATCTTGTCAAGCACTTTGGTTGATTTGGGTTTTGAGTGAACTCAAGCATGGACATGTTAGTTCTCCTACACTGTTTTGTGATAACAATTCGGCTATTTCACTTACAAAGAATCCGGTTTTTCATGGCAAAAGCAAGCATATAAGGATCAAATATCATTTCATTCGAGACTTGGTTAAGGAGGGACATATCAATGTGAAATTTTGCAGATCTCAAGATCAAGTTGCCGATATTTTCACTAAAGCTTTGAAGACCGACACATTCAACAAGTTGAAGAAGAAGCTTGGAATGGTGATAGTCTAGCTTAAGGAGGGATGTTAGAGAATTAATCTAGACTAGTTTTAGAAGAGTTGTGTCTTTTGGTGTTCCAATGTGTCTTTTAGTATTACTAAGTGTCTTTTACTAAGAGATGTGTCTTTTACTAAGTGGTCATGTGAGTCCTATTTAAACCCATGTATTATTTGGTTTCAATCATAGGTGAATGAAGTAAGTTCTTTACACATCAGAGTTCTAGTTTTATCAAGAGATTACACTCTCTCTTGTTTTCCTTATTCTTATTCATTCACATAGTTGGTTAAATCCCAACATAGGTCACAAGGATTTGTTCTAGATTGACGACAAGGATGTCGAATTTAAAGATGTAAGAATCAGTTGTTATGTTGACTCCAGATTATTATTTGTAACTATATTCAGATTCTTTTTAAACCACACAATATTTGACATGTGTAGGTGATCGAAGCTCCTCTGCCGAAAGCCCCTCTAGATACATCAGTTGTAGCTCATTGGCTTCCTATTGAAGGTGTACAACCTGCCATTCCAGAAAATGCTCCAGTTGAATCCCTTTCTTTTCAGGGAACAGATTACAATCTAAAATGGTTGGCTTGGTGTGTTTCGCTTTGCAAGTTGTGAATGCATTCAGAAAAGAGGTGCAACAGCCCATCAATGAGAAAAAGGAAGAACCTGTGTTGCATGCACGTGGAGAAGGTAGACGTTTCTGAAAGAGATACTATACAACCCAATAATAGTTAGTCTTTATTATCAATTCGCTGATCATGTCCTGTTATTGTGCTTCTTGCATTGCAGGTCCATCTATGTGGCCAGGAATGTCCATGGAGCCCTCACGTGGTAGTGAGGTTCATGTCCCTTCTTCTATAAGGTAGTTTCTGTTTTATTATTATATTAGTTTTAATTTGTTTTATAGCTTCTTGGATAAATATTGCTTTTTCAATGATCACAATTCCAACTAATGCACAAACATTTTAGGTCCTTTCCGACAAAGACCCCAGCTTGGCTGGATTCGGCTGCATCTGCCACTCGACCTGGTTCATCTAAGACCAATGTTCCAACTGAAAAGGTGACATTTTCAGCTAAATAATACAATTCCAACTAATGCACTGACGATTTCTGTTCCATAAAGAGGTCCTATTTCAATATAACTAATAATACAAAAACAAAATCATAGATGCCCTTCCAACAACCTGGAAGGCATGACCTGCATCAAGCCATTACCATCTACACCTTTATCTTCAACCTCAAAGCTGGCATGAAGGTCCGAATCACCCAAGTGTGCACAACCATCCAAACTCAATGGAAGACGTAATTGCGCCCATGTTTTTAACTTTTGAAATATTGAATCATCATGCACGACCATGACAGATTGGTTTCTTTGACCTGGCTGAGTTTGATAGTGTTAATTATGGAGTTTCTTCTAATAAAACTAGTGTTATAGCTGAATTTGAATATTTTTCTGTATGCAGAGGATCCGCCAGGGAAAAGGCTCTAGCAGTGATTGCTGATATACTAGCTAACAGTTTACAGCATAAATTTGTAAAAGACAAGTACGTTATTGTACTTCGTTTTTAGAATATTTTCTTTTTCCACTCGTCTCTTTTTGTATTCTTTAGTCTAACTATTTTGCATTTATTTTGCGTATGGTGCATATTACCTGTCTAAACCTAAAATCATTTTTATCCATGCAGCTAATCCCAATGCTCAAGATCAAAATAAATGGTATGAACTCGTGCAACTATCGCCCAACCTGATTGATCTCTCCATGCATTGACCAGTCCAAAACACTTATTTGCAATTCTAATTTTAATCCTTCCCAATTAAAAAATTGGATATTGATCTTACTGGCTGGAGCCCCAATCTTCTGAATTTGTTCTCAATATTGTAGTCAGTCCAAAAACTTTGTTAGATTTCATTTTTAATTAGACATTCTTCCTCCCAGTAGAGTAATACTCCTACTGAAATGACAATATTTGGTCTCCCCATACCTTTAGTTCATAGAAGCATTCCTTGAGGAACTGAGTTGATTGCTAGCTTTCTTCCCTAGTTAGTATAATGGGTTCTTATCTTTTATCATGTGATATCTACGCACACATCCATAAAATCTTCATAATCGTTTCCCAACTCTCCTATAAGTTTAGCAAACTTGCTATTGCAATTTATTTTGGCTTGAATGTTTTTGTCAGATCGTGGTTGAACAATTTGCCGATTCTTCCAGACATCTTTATTCGAGTACAATTGACAAGCTTTTATCTCAGCCACTTCGTGTCTGACCTGAATAATTGCCAATCTTATTCCGCGTTTATCTTGTGTCTGTTAATCTATGGAAAATCTTTGTTACTTTTTTATGGAAGAAGGTTGACTCTAAGATTTGTAAGGGGCTTTGCTCAACTTCTCTTTATCAGCTTAGAGTCATCTTGGCAGAAGGGGGTACCAAACAGATAGTTTGAACAATCCTAATAAGTAATTACTCTATAATGGGATTCTCAACCCAATTCTCATAAAGTTTTTTTAGACCAAGTAGATGTTCATATCCATTACTTACTGAGGATGCACACTGACATATAATTATTGTTATTTCAAAACAGGTGCAGATCATACAACAGATAAATCATGATGGAGAGGTTAATCGGGCTCGTTATATGCCTCAAAACCCCTTCATTATTGCGACAAAGACAGTCAGTGCCGAGGTCTATGTTTTTTATTATAGTAAACATCCATCCAAGCCTCCTCTAGATGGTGCATGCAGTCCAGATTTGAAGTTGAGGGGACACAATACTGAAGGATATGGATTATCATGGAGTCAGTTCAAACAGGGGCATCTACTTAGTGGTTCTGATGATTCCCAAATATGCTTGTGGGACATCAATGGTGCTTGAGGGGACACAATAATATATATTTTTTATTATAAATAGTGCCATGAAGGTGTTGTGGAAGATGTTGCATGGCATCTTAGGCATGAATATCTCTTTGGTTCGGTCGGGGATGATCATCACTTGCTTATATGGGATCTACGATCACCAAATGCGAACAAATCAATCCAAACTGTTGTCGCTCATAATGGCGAGGTAAGCATCCAATCCCAGGATTTAATGCTGCTCAGAAGATACGTATATCTAAGTGCTTTGTTTGTTTGAAAAGGCTCTCTATAACATGCCAACACACACTGCATTATGGATAACTTGGAAACTTTGGGTTCCTAAAACATCACAAGATTTGGATATCTTCTTCCAAAATGGATTGACATTGCATCGTAGATGCAAAAGGTCTCTTTTGGGCTGTCCAAGTTTGGGCATAGCCTTGGACTTTAGATTATCAATAGAGGATAACACGATTTAATGGGTTGTCACGTTTGTTACGTGCCAGTTAGATTTGCATGTTCTCTAATTGAATTTTTAATTTTGAGAATCGTTGTATCATATCTAATTTTTCTACGAGTATTCTTTTTTTTTTTTTTTTTTTAAAACCAGTTCTCAAGTTTGATTCTGAAACAACACATCTCACTTGCTATTGTAGATGGGCATTTTGAATTTGTATTCAGTAGCTTGCCTTACTTTTCCTGTTTATTGGTGGCTCGAAGGGCATCATGTCATTCTGCTAGTATATCTATGCACTCTCTACATCATTTTTCCATTGTTAATATGTCTTTGCATGATTTTTTGCAGAGCTATCACTTTATTATATATGTGCCTCAACTCCATCAAGAACGGATCAAAGAAATAAATTTGTTTAGCATCTAATGTTATTGGTCAATCTTCAACCTCCCTCAGAAATACATTCTTCTCCATTTGTATTTTTTTTAATGTTAGGGTTATCAACTGTTTGTCTATCTCGGTTACAAGACTATTATGTATCTCTGCTGGCCGGGAGGATGATTTGGCACATGAAATTCTAGAAGAATCATTTTCTCCGCTATCTCAAGCCCTTCAATCTGGTGTTGAACCAGTGGTCATATCGTCTGTGAGTATAGCATTGAAAAGCAATCGGATTCTTACTTTATTAACTTCAAACAAATTATTTTATTGCTGATATTGTTTTTTTTTTTCACACTACTGTTGGGTGTATTCTGGATGTTCCCTAGTAGTTATTTGATTGTTTTGCCATGGTAAATTTTGTTGGAGGAAGCGGTGTTGACGACACAGAAAAATCGATGCAACTTATCTGGAAGTTTGTTCATCCAAATCCCGGTTCCTCAGTATGTGCACATACTCTTTGCTTCTAGAATTAAATATTATCTTTTTTAGCATGTTGATTTATAATGATGTACGATTTGTCACCCAATTATCACAGCCTTGCACTCTGTCAATTAGTTATCGACAGTTGTGTCCCAAAATAACTTCTGTTCGAATATTACTTAGCCAATTAGAAAAGACTTAAGAAAAGCCCTTGGTTCAATGCCTGATTAACATATATTTCTCTAACCAGTATCAATCGGCTCTACAAATACCAACAGTTGTGTTGTAAAATTCGTCTCCACAATGAATAATTAGGTATTATATGTTTATTTGCTTCTCAGGTAGTAGCCAGTAGGCCTACTCCCCAGCTATTTAAAGCCGCACTATCTGCTTGGTCATTCCTTCTAGCAACCATGCAGGGCTGGAACGTTAAGGTGAGCATTCTTTTCTGTTGATGCATGTTCTATGTGTGTAAACTGTAAAGTGCTTAAATGACTTCCCCCCTCTTTTCATGTTTCCATATTAATGCAGGTCAATTTGTCATCTAACAAATGAATTAGAAAGTTATAGCATATCTGTGCACATCGCAGCTGGTGAAGCATTGGCTCTTATTTTTGAGTTTGGAAGTGTAGATAAATTCTATAGTGAAAATGAAAAATATGCATCCGTAGAATGATTAAAGGAAACAGTCATAGAACAAGTGAAGAACCTATCCATTGAAGCAGGAGATCAAGGTTCGGTAGAGGGGGTTCTTATTAAAAGCCGTTGGGCTTTATTTCGTGATTTTTCAATTTTTCTTAAGGTACTGAATTGTTGTATGTATAAAATTTTTTGTATGTCCCATAGACGATCACTATGATTTATGTAGTTATTTAATTTTAATTGAGTTATATCTCAATTTGAGGTTGACAGAGTATTTGGGATTGTATTTTTTTGTGATGGACAATTTATTGATTATACAAAAATTAATATAATTTTTTTTCAGGTTTAAGATGTTTATTCTGAATGATATAAAAAAGATATGCCAAATTTGAAAATTAATTTAATTTTATTAAATTTTTTTTTTAGCGACGCCAACAACCGTTATAGTTTTGTCAAATTTATTTGAATTTAACTAGCCACGGCTAACTGCAGTCGCTAATGGTTATTTGGATTTGGTACTTAGCGACGGTAAGAAGTCGTTGCTAACTAGCCACGGTAGCATGCCGTCGCTAAGGGTTGTTTGGATTTGGAACTTAGCAATGGCTCGATGCTGTCGCTAAGTAGCCACGGTAACATGCTGTCACTAATGGCTATTTGGAATTGGAACATTAGCCACGACAACAAAGCCGTTGCTACATAGCCGCGGTAAAAGGCCGTCGATAATGTTCAATTTAGCCTCGGTAAAAGGCCGTCGACAATGTTCCCTTCAGCAACGGTTGTTAGTTGTAGCAAATTAGCCACGGGCAGTTTGTCGTGGCTGATTCAAACAACGACGACTGCTACAGCTATGGTATTCGACGGTTGTTGGGCCGTCGCTGATGCCTTTTAGCTACGTTTTTCGGAACATTAGCAACGGTTTTTTACCGTTGCTAATGTCAATTTTTTTTTGTAGTGTGGTTTATTCTCAATATTTAGGAAATAAGTCAATTCAGCCAAGAGCATCATTGGCTAATGTCAACACTCATGAAGTCATATGGTTTTGACATCACTACCACAAAATAAATGTTTAATTATCCTCAATAACAAATAAATCATTTGTTACTGATTTGACCTCAAAATCATTATAGATTGTATTTCTCTAAATATTGATATATCATGAAATGAATTGATTACCTTTTTAATAACTCAAAATTGCATAGAAGACGTGTCATGAAATAGATATGCCAATACACCTTGAGATTTTATAGTTTAGCCTCAACACCCATGAACTCATTTGTAGTTAATTTTGACTAGGATGCTATGGAAGAAATAGTTAATTTAGCCTCAAAACTTATGGTTTGACCTCAAACATGTGGTACGCCTAAACTGATTTTATAAATGCCACAATACATTGAATTAAGTAAGCGTTTGACGAGATCTTGGTAAGAGATCAAATCGCATATGTCCGAAAATATCTAAGGGCAACTTGGTAATATCATCGTAAAAATGTTACAGGTTAGTTTGATAATATCACCATTAGGCTTGGTTTGGTTTGTATTCACGGGGTCCCAAATTTCGTAGTAAACTTGAAATAATTTATATAATTTTTTTTTATATCTTAATGATACCCATAAATTACCAAATTTCAAACCTCCAAATTGTAAAAATCAATATATAAAAATTAGATCCCAATAAGCAATTTAGATTTTTACATACAAATTCGAAAAAATTTAAAAATCATAATTACGAAGGAATGATATTATTTTGATGAAATTGGAAAGTCCGTCCCGCCAAAACAAAGTAACGCGGAGTTTCTAATTCTAATAGAGTTATAAAGCACAACCGAACCGAGAGAGGCCCAGGGGAGAGAAGACATTTGAGATAGTGAGTTTTTGAGCGGAGCGACACGCGCAGAGCAGAGAAGCGATGAAGAAAGGAGAGGGAGAGAGGAGTAGTTGGATCGAACGAGAGAGAGAGCGCTGCTGTTAGGGTTTGGAGCTGTGGTCTTCCGGTAAATCTTCATCTTCCCATCTCCATTTCCCTTCATGTAATTTAGGGTTTCAAGTACATTCTTGCCCCCCGTACGTACGTTGTCCGTTCTTTAGATTTGTTTCTTGCTCGCTCATTCTATCTATGGTTGTAAACCGGAACCCTAATGGGATTACATCTTCTTTAGCTCTCTCTCAATTGATTCAATGCCCATGCCTACATTTTAAATTTCTTTGTTTTGAATTCATTCTTGATTGATCTCAGTTGTAATTGTTGTGAATATTGAATTTCTTCATCCATAATTGCCATTTCTTAAATCTTGCTCCCCTCTATTCTTGTAAACCCTCCCCAATGACCACAAGTTTGTTTATTCGTTAGGTTTCATTCAGAACAACAAACCCAAGATTTTCAATTCTTTCTTTCTCTCTTAGCTAATGCCATTCTTTCTTTTCCATTTTAATGGCAAGCTAAGCATTGGGTTTTCTCATTTTAATTTGTATATTTACCAAACATGGGTTTTAACTATTCATTCTTTGATACGGGGTTCAGCTCATTTTGCCTATTTGGTTTATTTTGTTTGTAGGGCCTATTTAGTGATAGCATTAACTTGATACTATTTTGTGGCAAATGTTTGGGAAATTTCATTCTTTTTAAAAGTTAGTAAACTGAGTTACTTTAATCAGAGATAGGATAGGGGTGCAGATGCAGTCTGTCAGGGAAGTTATATGAATTTCTTAATTTATCCTTCTAATCAATCCCTTATTGAACTAATCCATCAATAATCTAGTCAATGGGCAAACCCCATGTTTTTGTTTCTTTACCTGTTTCTTCATTGCTAACCATTTTCTTCTTATTTAGTTATTTATTTTATAATACATAGCATAGGTGGGTAGATATGTACTAAATATTTAATTCTTGAATATTTCTTGAATGGAATGATTGCTTACAGAGAGTTTGCCAAATCCATAACTTAGAAATACACCATTGATTACGCCAGCCATTGGCTTGACTACTGCGACATTAATATATGATGTTTTGTGGTGTTCTGCTTTAACAATTCCATGTCTTCATGCTGCCTGGTCTGACACACATTCATGGTTCCTCATTGTAATTGCTCTATTTTCAATTTTTATTTATTTATTTTTTATTTTTTACATTTCCAGAAAATAATTCATGATTTCTTGTGTAGTCTATTGTACTAAGCTTGTCGTTACCTAGCCATTTCTCTGATTAGCATAAGCAATAATAGTAAATAGACAGGAATATCCCATATCTATTCAACTTAATGTTTCTTGTTTTCATCGAGATTCAAACCATTTTAATTACAAAAATAGTTAACATTGGTTGTTTGGGGTTAGAGAAGAGTAACCTTTCTTAAGGTGGTTAAAGAAATTGCAATGAATGATTCAGTTATGTGTATGATGTTCCATTGTAGAAATCTACCCTTGCTGTTTGGTGTTTTCTCATAAATTTTTTGTTCTCATTTTTCAGGGACGAGTATTTTGTTGATAGAAAAGGATACGAGGCAAGTGAAAAGTGGAGATGTGAACTAGGTATGTAGTTACTTTTTAGTTTGCATTGACCGAAAAGCTTTAAAATAAATATCAAGTTTTCTATTGCATTCTCAATCATGTCTTGGTTTTTTTTCAGAAACCCCTCAATGAGGAACCTGAGTGGGAAGAGCTGAAGAAGAAAAAGGATTGGAATCCCAATTGAGGTGATGTTAGGCTTCATGTTTTCCTCACAACTAAAATAGAGTAAGTCTTCCTTTAGACAATGATTACTAATTTTTATGTATTTATTTATCAAATGCATGCATCCCTGGTTCCGTGACTGGATAGATTTGAATGTTTCTCACTTACTGTTGTTTTCTGTGAGTTTTTTGCTTATTTGGTAATCAATTATCTTTGCTTAACTTTGAACCCTAATTTCCATTCGAAACCTACTGCATATATTGGAGATGACTTTTTCATTACAAGGATAATAAATAATGCGATAACTTTGTTTCAAGATGATAAAAAATTTAACATCCATAATCCACACACCTTATGGCATCTGACTATTAGGTGACGCTTCTTTTTCTTTAGGCATCGTCACTGTTGAGAAGTTATTTGTGTACACGAGTATTAGTTGGATGACATCATTTTAATTATCTTTATGTGGGCTATTTTAATCTTAGTAGAGAATAAAAGCTGCTAATAATGTATAGTTAGAAGGATGCTGGTATAAGAAACAGAAACCGATATGTCATTACTTAGTTGACAAGAAGGATGTACACAGAAGACTAAAAAAGGAATGTGTATGGATGAGATATCATTGGTTGATAAGTTGGTGAAAATGAATTATTGAGGTTGAGGCTAAACTACAAAATCCTCAAGGTTCATTGACACATCTATTTCAAGATAAGGGCATTATGCAATTTTGAGGTTTCGACTCCATTATGGTTGAGTTGAAACACTATAAAATAGGTGCGCTAATGGGCAATGCTTTACTACGTATAGGAAAATTGCAACAAAAGTTTGCATTTGCACAACACCGAGTAAATAAAATGTTCTGCACAATATTCCTTTAAACGGATGGTGGTGTAGCATTGAACCACTTCCAATCGAGTACATGATGCAAAAATATAGGCCCTCGTCAACTACCAGATGAAATAGATGGTGTAAAACACACCCAAATAAAATGTGTGGCTGAATTGACTCATATTTGGATAAATCAATGTTTATGGCAGTATTATGTTAATTTTGAAGTTAAACCACAGCCAAATAGGTTTTTTAAGTATCGAGGTTGCAAAATCCCTTGTGCCATGCTGTCCATTTGAGGTTTCTAATCTATTGTGGTTTTGATGTTTTCAAGTATCGAGGCTACAAAATCCCTTGTGCCCTGCTATCCATTTGACCGTATTGAGGTTTCTAATATATTGTGGTTTTCAAGTGAACACTATAAAATGGACGCATTAGGGCATTGCTTGAATACCTATTTGTAATTGCAAAGATGCAACTAAGATTCATATCGGCACAAATTAATTAATTGGAGGGAATATAACAAACTACTTGAAATAACATAATCAACTTAAATCAAGATTGTAATGTAGTAGTGAAATCACAATCAGTCCAGTTCACTAATCATGAAAATCGAGGTTGGAAAAAATCAATAGTGTAATACTTCAAATAAGAACATGAGTTAATCAAATCATTTTGTGTCTTAGAAATGTTATTGTAATTAAGGTTAAAATGGTACTAAATTTGTCCGTGAGTGTTAGGGATAGACTACAAATTCTTCATGGTGCTCTCGCGTATTCATTTGAAGATTTGGGAATGATGCAATTTTGAGGTTTAAAATCCATCACGATTTTGAGCTATATACAATTTTGATGTTTCAAATCCATCATGCTTTGAGGTTATGCACTGATTTCATAAGTTATGAGGCTAAACTAAATCTTCTCTTGTGGTATTGAGGTCAAAACAATACTAAATGTACCATGGGTGATAGGGCTAAACTACAAATTCCTGATGGTGTGTTGGCCTAACAATTTGAAAGGTATTATGCAATTTTGAGGTTTAAATTCTATCATGGTTTGGAGGTTAAACAATATGAGATGATAAGAGGAATTTGAGGTTAAAGCAATACCAAATGATTTCATCAGTGTTGAGGCAAAACTAAATATTTTCTTGTTGCAGTGATGTCAAAATAATACGAAATGTGTCCACTGGTGTTGGGGATAAACTAGATAATTTTACTGATGTATCCATTTAAAGATTAAGATATTTTGTGATTTTGAGGTTTCAAATATTTCATGGTTTCGTTGTTGAGATATGAAATGTTTCGAGGAGTACCATGAATTGGAAGTCGAATGGTTTCATAAGTATTAAAGTTTTATCTTGTGGCATTATTTTCAAAACAGTACACAACGTGTCCATTGATTTATGGGCTAAATTACAAAATCTTCATGGTGTGGTGGCTTGACTTATTTCCTGATAATTTCTGTATGTAAAGGATAGTGGTTTGCTAATATTGAGGTTGAACCAATGAAACCATTGCAAATGGAGGTCTCGAGGAAAATGCTAATTTACAGGTTGGTCTGTGCACACCCCAATGAATGCATTTGTTATGTATAAATATTTTAAGAGGAGTACCACCATTAGTAGATTTGAGTTCAAACTAGTAGTATTGCAAATGATGTTTAGGTGTTGAGGATAAGTAGAAATTTCTTTGTAGTATCGAGGTCAATAGCCTCTAAGTCCACGAGTCTTGGGGCGTGTGTTCGCCAATCCATTTGAATATAAGGGTATTATGAGATTTTGTATCCATTGTTTTGAGGTTAAATAGTACAAAGTTGGTGTTGAGAAATGAGAAATCTAGACAAGGAAGCCATGAGAAAAATACTATAACAAGTGGTCCAGTACACACCCTAATAAATGCATGGTTTCGTGATATATAAATGTTGAGATGAGTATCGTCTATAGGGGTTTTGAGGTTAATCAGTATGGAATGAAATGATTTTGTGAGTAATGACGCTAAACTAAACACCGCTCCCGCGACGCGAGGTCCAAATCAATTATTGAGGTAATGAGATATCATTGGTTGACAAGTTGGTGAAAATGAATTATTGAGGTTGAGGATAAACTACAAAATCCTCAAGGTTTATTAGCACATCTATTTCAAGATGAGGGCATTATGCAATTTTGAGGTTTCGATCTTACTATGGTTGAGGTGAAAACACTATAAAATAGGTGCGCTAACGGGCAATTATGAATTAACTATCCGTATAGGAAAAATTGCAACTAAAGTTAGCATTAGCACAAGACCGAGTAAATAAGATGTTAAACAGATGGTGGTGAAGGATTGAACCACTTTCAATCGAGTACATGAGGCAAAAATATAGGCCCTCATTAACTACCAGATGAAATAGATGGTGTAAAACACACCCAACTAAAATGCGTGGCTGAATCGACTCATATCAGGATATAACAATGTTTATGGCAGTGTTATGTTAATTACTTAATTTTGAGGTTAAACCACTGCCAAATATGTTTTTTTAAGTATCGAGGCTGCAAAATCCCTTTTGCCATGATGTCCATTTGAGGTTTCTAATCTATTGTGGTTTTCAAGTTTTCAAGTATCGAGACTACAAAATCCCTTGTGCCTTGCTGTCCATTTGACCATATTGAGGTTTCTAATATATTGTGGTCTTGAAGTGAACACTATAAAACGGATGCATTAGGACAATGCATGAATACGTATTTGTAATTGCAAAGATGCCACTAAAATTCGTAACGGCACGAATTAACTAATTTGAGGGAATAGAACAAACTACTTGTAAATAACATAATCTACAATCGCGATTGTTATGTAGTAGTGAAATCACAATCAATCCAGCTCACTAGTCATGAAAATCGAGGTTGGGCAAAACCACTAGTGTAATGCTCCAAATAAGAACATGAGTGAATCGAATCATTTTGTGTTTTAGAAATGTTATTGTAATTGAGGTTAAAATGGTACTAATGTGTCCATGAGTGTTGGGGCTAAACTACAAATTCCTCATCGTGCTGTGGCGTATTCATTTGAAGATAAGGGAATGGTGCAATTTTGATGTTTAAAATCCATCATGCTTTTGAGCTATATGCAATTTTGATGTTTCAGATCCATCATGGATCGAGGTTATGCCCTGATTTCATAAGTTATGAGGCTAAATTAAATCTTATCTTGTTGCATTGAGGTCAAAAGAATACCAAATGTACCATGGGTGATAGGGCTAAACTACAAATTCCTCGAGGTGTGTGTTGGCCGAACAATTTGAAAGGTATTATGCAATTTTGAGGTTTAAATTCTATCATGGTTTGGAGGTTAAACAATATGAGATGATAAGAGGAATTTGAGGTTAAAGCAATACCAAATGATTTCATCAGTGTTGAGGCAAAACTAAATATTTTTCTTGTTGCAGTGATGTCAAAATAATACGAAATGTGTCCACTGGTGTTGGGGATAAACTAGATAATTTTACTGATGTATCCATTTAAAGATTAAGATATTTTGTGATTTTGAGGTTTCAAATCTTTCATGGTTTCGATGTTGAGATATGAAATGTTTCGAGGAGTACCATGAATTGGAAGTCGAATGGTTTCATAAGTATTAAAGTTTTATCTTGTGGCATTATTTTCAAAACAGTCCATAACGTGTCCATTGATTTTTGGGCTAAATTACAAAATCTTCATGGTGTGGTGGCTTGACTTATTTCCTGATAATTTCTGTATGTAAAGGATAGTGGTTTGCTAATATTGAGGTTGAACCAATGAAACCATTGCAAATGGAGGTCTCGAGGAAAATGCTAATTTACAGGTTGGTCTGTGCACACCCCAATGAATGCATTTGTTATATATAAATATTTTAAGAGGAGTACCACCATTAGTAGATTTGAGTTCAAACTAGTAGTATAGCGAATGATTTTTAGGTGTTGAGGATAAGTAGAAATTTCTTTGTAGTATCGAGGTCAATAGCCTCTAAGTCCACGAGTCTTGGGGCGTGTGTTCGCCAATCCATTTGAATATAAGGGTATTATGAGATTTTGTATCCATTGTTTTGAGGTTAAATAGTACAAAGTTGGTGTTGAGAAATGAGAAATCTAGACAAGGAAGCCATGAGAAAAATACTATAACAAGTGGTCCAGTACACACCCTAATAAATGCATGGTTTCGTGATATATAAATGTTGAGATGAGTATCGTCTATAGGGGTTTTGAGGTTAATCAGTATGGAATGAAATGATTTTGTGAGTAATGACGCTAAACTAAACACCGCTCCCGCAACGCGAGGTCAAAATCAATTATTAAGGTAATGAGATATCATTGGTTGACAAGTTGGTGAAAATGAATTATTGAGGTTGAGGCTAAACTACAAAATCGTCGAGGTTTATTGGCACATCTATTTCAAGATGAGGGCATTATGCAATTTTGAGGTTTCGATCTTACTATGGTTGAGGTGAAAACACTATAAAATAGGTGCGCTAACGGGCAATTATGGATTAACTATCCGTATAGGAAAAATTGCAACTAAAGTTTGCATTAGCACAAGACCGAGTAAATAAGATGTTAAACAGATGGTGGTGAAGGATTGAACCACTTTCAATCGAGTACATGAGGCAAAAATATAGGCCCTTATTAACTACCAGATGAAATAGATGGTGTAAAACACACCCAACTAAAATGCGTGGCTGAATCGACTCATATCAGGATATAACAATGTTTATGGCAGTGTTATGTTAATTACTTAATTTTGAGGTTAAACCACTGCCAAATATGTTTTTTTAAGTATCGAGGCTGCAAAATCCCTTTTGCCATGTTGTCCATTTGAGGTTTCTAATCTATTGTGGTTTTCAAGTTTTCAAAGTATCGAGGCTACAAAATCCCTTGTGCCTTGCTGTCCATTTGACCATATTGAGGTTTCTAATATATTGTGGTCTTGAAGTGAACACTATAAAACGGATGCATTAGGACAATGCATGAATACGTATTTGTAATTGCAAAGATGCCACTAAAATTCGTAACGGCACGAATTAATTAATTTGAGGGAATAGAACAAACTACTTGTAAATAACATAATCTACTTAAATCGCGATTGTTATGTAGTAGTGAAATCACAATCAATCCAGCTCACTAGTCATGAAAATCGAGGTTGGGCAAAGCCACTAGTGTAATGCTCCAAATAAGAACACGAGTGAATCGAATCATTTTGTGTTTTAGAAATGTTATTGTAATTGAGGTTAAAATGGTACTAATGTGTCCATGAGTGTTGGGGCTAAACTACAAATTCCTCATCGTGCTGTGGCGTATTCATTTGAAGATAAGGGAATGGTGCAATTTTGATGTTTAAAATCCATCATGCTTTTGAGCTATATGCAATTTTGATGTTTCAAATCCATCATGAATCGAGGTTATGCCCTGATTTCATAAATTATGAGGCTAAATTAAATCATATCTTGTGGCATTGAGGTCAAAAGAATACCAAATGTACCATGGGTGATAGGGCTAAACTACAAATTCCTCGAGGTGTGTTGGCCGAACAATTTGAAAGGTATTATGCAATTTTGAGGTTTAAATTCTATCATGGTTTGGAGGTTAAACAATATGAGATGATAAGAGGAATTTGAGGTTAAACCAATACCTAATGATTTCATCAGTGTTGAGGCAAAACTAAATATTTTTCTTGTTGCAGTGATGTCAAAATAATACGAAATGTGTCTACCGGTGTTGGGGATAAACTAGATAATTTTACTGATGTATCCATATAAAGATTAAGATATTTTGTGATTTTGAGGTTTCAAATCTTTCATGGTTTCAATGTTGAGATATGAAATGTTTCGAGGAGTACCATGAATTGGAGGTCGAATGGTTTCATAAGTATTAAAGTTTTATCTTGTGGCATTATTTTCAAAACAGTCCATAACGTGTCCATTGATTTTTGGGCTAAACTACAAAATCTTCATGGTGTGGTGGCTTGACTTATTTCCTGATAATTTCTGTATGTAAAGGATAGTGGTTTGCTAATATTGAGGTTGAACCAATGAAACCATTGCAAATGGAGGTCTCGAGGAAAATGCTAATTTACCGGTTGGTCTGTGCACACCCCAATGAATGCATTTGTTATAAATAAATATTTTAAGAGGAGTACCACCATTAGTAGATTTGAGTTCAAACTAGTAGTATAGCGAATGATTTTTAGGTGTTGAGGATAAGTAGAAATTTCTTTGTAGTATCGAGGTCAATAGCCTCTAAGTCCACGAGTCTTGGGGCGTGTGTTCGCCAATCCATTTGAATATAAGTGTATTATGAGATTTTGTATCCATTGTTTTGAGGTTAAATAGTACAAAGTTGGTGTTGAGAAATGAGAAATCTAGACAAGGAAGCCATGAGAAAAATACTATAACAAGTGGTCCAGTACACACCCTAATAAATGCATGGTTTCGTAATATATAAATGTTGAGATGAGTATCGTCTATAGGGGTTTTGAGGTTTACCAGTATGGAATGAAATGATTTTGTGAGTAATCACGCTAAACTAAACACCGCTCCAGCAACGCGAGGTCAAAATCAATTATTGAGGTAATGAGATATCATTGGTTGACAAGTTGGTGAAAATTAATTATTGAGGTTGAGGCTAAACTACAAAATCCTCGAGGTTTATTGGCACATCTATTTCAAGATGAGGGCATTATGCAATTTTGAGGTTTCGATCTTACTATGGTTGAGGTGAAAACACTATAAAATAGGTGCGCTAACGGGCAATTATGGATTAACTATCCGTATAGGAAAAATTGCAACTAAAGTTTGCATTAGCACAAGACCGAGTAAATAAGATGTTAAACAGATGGTGGTGAAGGATTGAACCACTTTCAATCGAGTACATGAGGCAAAAATATAGGCCCTCATTAACTACCAGATGAAATAGATGGTGTAAAACACACCCAACTAAAATGCGTGGCTGAATCGACTCATATCAGGATATAACAATGTTTATGGCAGTGTTATGTTAATTACTTAATTTTGAGGTTAAACCACTGCCAAATATGTTTTTTTAAGTATCGAGGCTGCAAAATCCCTTTTGCCATGCTGTCCATTTGAGGTTTCTAATCTATTGTGGTTTTCAAGTTTTCAAGTATCGAGGCTACAAAATCCCTTGTGCCTTGCTGTCCATTTGACCATATTGAGGTTTCTAATATATTGTGGTCTTGAAGTGAACACTATAAAACGGATGCATTAGGACAATGCATGAATACGTATTTGTAATTGCAAAGATGCCACTAAAATTCGTAACGGCACGAATTAATTAATTTGAGGGAATAGAAGAAACTATTTGTAAATAACATAATCTACTTAAATCGCGATTGTTATGTAGTAGTGAAATCACAATCAATCCAGCTCACTAGTCATGAAAATCGAGGTTGGGCAAAGCCACTAGTGTAATGCTCCAAATAAGAACACGAGTGAATCGAATCATTTTGTGTTTTAGAAATGTTATTGTAATTGAGGTTAAAATGGTACTAATGTGTCCATGAGTGTTGGGGCTAAACTACAAATTCCTCATCGTGCTGTGGCGTATTCATTTGAAGATAAGGGAATGATGCAATTTTGATGTTTAAAATCCATCATGCTTTTGAGCTATATGCAATTTTGATGTTTCAAATCCATCATGAATCGAGGTTATGCCCTGATTTCATAAGTTATGAGGCTAAATTAAATCATATCTTGTGCCATTGAGGTCAAAAGAATACCAAATGTACCATGGGTGATAGGGCTAAACTACAAATTCCTCGAGGTGTGTTGGCCGAACAATTTGAAAGGTATTATGCAATTTTGAGGTTTAAATTCTATCATGGTTTGGAGGTTAAACAATATGAGATGATAAGAGGAATTTGAGGTTAAACCAATACCTAATGATTTCATCAGTGTTGAGGCAAAACTAAATATTTTTCTTGTTGCAGTGATGTCAAAATAATACGAAATGTGTCTACCGGTGTTGGGGATAAACTAGATAATTTTACTGATGTATCCATATAAAGATTAAGATATTTTGTGATTTTGAGGTTTCAAATCTTTCATGGTTTCAATGTTGAGATATGAAATGTTTCGAGGAGTACCATGAATTGGAGGTCGAATGGTTTCATAAGTATTAAAGTTTTATCTTGTGGCATTATTTTCAAAACAGTCCATAACGTGTCCATTGATTTTTGGGCTAAACTACAAAATCTTCATGGTGTGGTGGCTTGACTTATTTCCTGATAATTTCTGTATGTAAAGGATAGTGGTTTGCTAATATTGAGGTTGAACCAATGAAACCATTGCAAATGGAGGTCTCGAGGAAAATGCTAATTTACCGGTTGGTCTGTGCACACCCCAATGAATGCATTTGTTATAAATAAATATTTTAAGAGGAGTACCACCATTAGTAGATTTGAGTTCAAACTAGTAGTATAGCGAATGATTTTTAGGTGTTGAGGATAAGTAGAAATTTCTTTGTAGTATCGAGGTCAATAGCCTCTAAGTCCACGAGTCTTGGGGCGTGTGTTCGCCAATCCATTTGAATATAAGTGTATTATGAGATTTTGTATCCATTGTTTTGAGGTTAAATAGTACAAAGTTGGTGTTGAGAAATGAGAAATCTAGACAAGGAAGCCATGAGAAAAATACTATAACAAGTGGTCCAGTACACACCCTAATAAATGCATGGTTTCGTAATATATAAATGTTGAGATGAGTATCGTCTATAGGGGTTTTGAGGTTAATCAGTATGGAATGAAATGATTTTGTGAGTAATCACGCTAAACTAAACACCGCTCCCGCAACGCGAGGTCAAAATCAATTATTGAGGTAATGAGATATCATTGGTTGACAAGTTGGTGAAAATGAATTATTGAGGTTGAGGCTAAACTACAAAATCCTCGAGGTTTATTGGCACATCTATTTCAAGATGAGGGCATTATGCAATTTTGAGGTTTCGATCTTACTATGGTTGAGGTGAAAACACTATAAAATAGGTGCGCTAACGGGCAATTATGGATTAACTATCCGTATAGGAAAAATTGCAACTAAAGTTTGCATTAGCACAAGACCGAGTAAATAAGATGTTAAACAGATGGTGGTGAAGGATTGAACCACTTTCAATCGAGTACATGAGGCAAAAATATAGGCCCTCATTAACTACCAGATGAAATAGATGGTGTAAAACACACCCAACTAAAATGCGTGGCTGAATCGACTCATATCAGGATATAACAATGTTTATGGCAGTGTTATGTTAATTACTTAATTTTGAGGTTAAACCACTGCCAAATATGTTTTTTTAAGTATCGAGGCTGCAAAATCCCTTTTGCCATGCTGTCCATTTGAGGTTTCTAATCTATTGTGGTTTTCAAGTTTTCAAGTATCGAGGCTACAAAATCCCTTGTGCCTTGCTGTCCATTTGACCATATTGAGGTTTCTAATATATTGTGGTCTTGAAGTGAACACTATAAAACGGATGCATTAGGACAATGCATGAATACGTATTTGTAATTGCAAAGATGCCACTAAAATTCGTAACGGCACGAATTAATTAATTTGAGGGAATAGAAGAAACTATTTGTAAATAACATAATCTACTTAAATCGCGATTGTTATGTAGTAGTGAAATCACAATCAATCCAGCTCACTAGTCATGAAAATCGAGGTTGGGCAAAGCCACTAGTGTAATGCTCCAAATAAGAACACGAGTGAATCGAATCATTTTGTGTTTTAGAAATGTTATTGTAATTGAGGTTAAAATGGTACTAATGTGTCCATGAGTGTTGGGGCTAAACTACAAATTCCTCATCGTGCTGTGGCGTATTCATTTGAAGATAAGGGAATGATGCAATTTTGATGTTTAAAATCCATCATGCTTTTGAGCTATATGCAATTTTGATGTTTCAAATCCATCATGAATCGAGGTTATGCCCTGATTTCATAAGTTATGAGGCTAAATTAAATCATATCTTGTGCCATTGAGGTCAAAAGAATACCAAATGTACCATGGGTGATAGGGCTAAACTACAAATTCCTCGAGGTGTGTTGGCCGAACAATTTGAAAGGTATTATGCAATTTTGAGGTTTAAATTCTATCATGGTTTGGAGGTTAAACAATATGAGATGATAAGAGGAATTTGAGGTTAAACCAATACCTAATGATTTCATCAGTGTTGAGGCAAAACTAAATATTTTTCTTGTTGCAGTGATGTCAAAATAATACGAAATGTGTCTACCGGTGTTGGGGATAAACTAGATAATTTTACTGATGTATCCATATAAAGATTAAGATATTTTGTGATTTTGAGGTTTCAAATCTTTCATGGTTTCAATGTTGAGATATGAAATGTTTCGAGGAGTACCATGAATTGGAGGTCGAATGGTTTCATAAGTATTAAAGTTTTATCTTGTGGCATTATTTTCAAAACAGTCCATAACGTGTCCATTGATTTTTGGGCTAAACTACAAAATCTTCATGGTGTGGTGGCTTGACTTATTTCCTGATAATTTCTGTATGTAAAGGATAGTGGTTTGCTAATATTGAGGTTGAACCAATGAAACCATTGCAAATGGAGGTCTCGAGGAAAATGCTAATTTACCGGTTGGTCTGTGCACACCCCAATGAATGCATTTGTTATAAATAAATATTTTAAGAGGAGTACCACCATTAGTAGATTTGAGTTCAAACTAGTAGTATAGCGAATGATTTTTAGGTGTTGAGGATAAGTAGAAATTTCTTTGTAGTATCGAGGTCAATAGCCTCTAAGTCCACGAGTCTTGGGGCGTGTGTTCGCCAATCCATTTGAATATAAGTGTATTATGAGATTTTGTATCCATTGTTTTGAGGTTAAATAGTACAAAGTTGGTGTTGAGAAATGAGAAATCTAGACAAGGAAGCCATGAGAAAAATACTATAACAAGTGGTCCAGTACACACCCTAATAAATGCATGGTTTCGTAATATATAAATGTTGAGATGAGTATCGTCTATAGGGGTTTTGAGGTTTACCAGTATGGAATGAAATGATTTTGTGAGTAATCACGCTATACTAAACACCGCTCCAGCAACGCGAGGTCAAAATCAATTATTGAGGTAATGAGATATGATTGGTTGACAAGTTGGTGAAAATTAATTATTGAGGTTGAGGCTAAACTACAAAATCCTCGAGGTTTATTGGCACATCTATTTCAAGATGAGGGCATTATGCAATTTTGAGGTTTCGATCTTACTATGGTTGAGGTGAAAACACTATAAAATAGGTGCGCTAACGGGCAATTATGGATTAACTATCCGTATAGGAAAAATTGCAACTAAAGTTTGCATTAGCACAAGACCGAGTAAATAAGATGTTAAACAGATGGTGGTGAAGGATTGAACCACTTTCAATCGAGTACATGAGGCAAAAATATAGGCCCTCATTAACTACCAGATGAAATAGATGGTGTAAAACACACCCAACTAAAATGCGTGGCTGAATCGACTCATATCAGGATATAACAATGTTTATGGCAGTGTTATGTTAATTACTTAATTTTGAGGTTAAACCACTGCCAAATATGTTTTTTTAAGTATCGAGGCTGCAAAATCCCTTTTGCCATGCTGTCCATTTGAGGTTTCTAATCTATTGTGGTTTTCAAGTTTTCAAGTATCGAGGCTACAAAATCCCTTGTGCCTTGCTGTCCATTTGACCATATTGAGGTTTCTAATATATTGTGGTCTTGAAGTGAACACTATAAAACGGATGCATTAGGACAATGCATGAATACGTATTTGTAATTGCAAAGATGCCACTAAAATTCGTAACGGCACGAATTAATTAATTTGAGGGAATAGAAGAAACTATTTGTAAATAACATAATCTACTTAAATCGCGATTGTTATGTAGTAGTGAAATCACAATCAATCCAGCTCACTAGTCATGAAAATCGAGGTTGGGCAAAGCCACTAGTGTAATGCTCCAAATAAGAACACGAGTGAATCGAATCATTTTGTGTTTTAGAAATGTTATTGTAATTGAGGTTAAAATGGTACTAATGTGTCCATGAGTGTTGGGGCTAAACTACAAATTCCTCATCGTGCTGTGGCGTATTCATTTGAAGATAAGGGAATGATGCAATTTTGATGTTTAAAATCCATCATGCTTTTGAGCTATATGCAATTTTGATGTTTCAAATCCATCATGAATCGAGGTTATGCCCTGATTTCATAAGTTATGAGGCTAAATTAAATCATATCTTGTGCCATTGAGGTCAAAAGAATACCAAATGTACCATGGGTGATAGGGCTAAACTACAAATTCCTCGAGGTGTGTTGGCCGAACAATTTGAAAGGTATTATGCAATTTTGAGGTTTAAATTCTATCATGGTTTGGAGGTTAAACAATATGAGATGATAAGAGGAATTTGAGGTTAAACCAATACCTAATGATTTCATCAGTGTTGAGGCAAAACTAAATATTTTTCTTGTTGCAGTGATGTCAAAATAATACGAAATGTGTCTACCGGTGTTGGGGATAAACTAGATAATTTTACTGATGTATCCATATAAAGATTAAGATATTTTGTGATTTTGAGGTTTCAAATCTTTCATGGTTTCAATGTTGAGATATGAAATGTTTCGAGGAGTACCATGAATTGGAGGTCGAATGGTTTCATAAGTATTAAAGTTTTATCTTGTGGCATTATTTTCAAAACAGTCCATAACGTGTCCATTGATTTTTGGGCTAAACTACAAAATCTTCATGGTGTGGTGGCTTGACTTATTTCCTGATAATTTCTGTATGTAAAGGATAGTGGTTTGCTAATATTGAGGTTGAACCAATGAAACCATTGCAAATGGAGGTCTCGAGGAAAATGCTAATTTACCGGTTGGTCTGTGCACACCCCAATGAATGCATTTGTTATAAATAAATATTTTAAGAGGAGTACCACCATTAGTAGATTTGAGTTCAAACTAGTAGTATAGCGAATGATTTTTAGGTGTTGAGGATAAGTAGAAATTTCTTTGTAGTATCGAGGTCAATAGCCTCTAAGTCCACGAGTCTTGGGGCGTGTGTTCGCCAATCCATTTGAATATAAGTGTATTATGAGATTTTGTATCCATTGTTTTGAGGTTAAATAGTACAAAGTTGGTGTTGAGAAATGAGAAATCTAGACAAGGAAGCCATGAGAAAAATACTATAACAAGTGGTCCAGTACACACCCTAATAAATGCATGGTTTCGTAATATATAAATGTTGAGATGAGTATCGTCTATAGGGGTTTTGAGGTTTACCAGTATGGAATGAAATGATTTTGTGAGTAATCACGCTAAACTAAACACCGCTCCAGCAACGCGAGGTCAAAATCAATTATTGAGGTAATGAGATATCATTGGTTGACAAGTTGGTGAAAATTAATTATTGAGGTTGAGGCTAAACTACAAAATCCTCGAGGTTTATTGGCACATCTATTTCAAGATGAGGGCATTATGCAATTTTGAGGTTTCGATCTTACTATGGTTGAGGTGAAAACACTATAAAATAGGTGCGCTAACGGGCAATTATGGATTAACTATCCGTATAGGAAAAATTGCAACTAAAGTTTGCATTAGCACAAGACCGAGTAAATAAGATGTTAAACAGATGGTGGTGAAGGATTGAACCACTTTCAATCGAGTACATGAGGCAAAAATATAGGCCCTCATTAACTACCAGATGAAATAGATGGTGTAAAACACACCCAACTAAAATGCGTGGCTGAATCGACTCATATCAGGATATAACAATGTTTATGGCAGTGTTATGTTAATTACTTAATTTTGAGGTTAAACCACTGCCAAATATGTTTTTTTAAGTATCGAGGCTGCAAAATCCCTTTTGCCATGCTGTCCATTTGAGGTTTCTAATCTATTGTGGTTTTCAAGTTTTCAAGTATCGAGGCTACAAAATCCCTTGTGCCTTGCTGTCCATTTGACCATATTGAGGTTTCTAATATATTGTGGTCTTGAAGTGAACACTATAAAACGGATGCATTAGGACAATGCATGAATACGTATTTGTAATTGCAAAGATGCCACTAAAATTCGTAACGGCACGAATTAATTAATTTGAGGGAATAGAAGAAACTATTTGTAAATAACATAATCTACTTAAATCGCGATTGTTATGTAGTAGTGAAATCACAATCAATCCAGCTCACTAGTCATGAAAATCGAGGTTGGGCAAAGCCACTAGTGTAATGCTCCAAATAAGAACACGAGTGAATCGAATCATTTTGTGTTTTAGAAATGTTATTGTAATTGAGGTTAAAATGGTACTAATGTGTCCATGAGTGTTGGGGCTAAACTACAAATTCCTCATCGTGCTGTGGCGTATTCATTTGAAGATAAGGGAATGATGCAATTTTGATGTTTAAAATCCATCATGCTTTTGAGCTATATGCAATTTTGATGTTTCAAATCCATCATGAATCGAGGTTATGCCCTGATTTCATAAGTTATGAGGCTAAATTAAATCATATCTTGTGCCATTGAGGTCAAAAGAATACCAAATGTACCATGGGTGATAGGGCTAAACTACAAATTCCTCGAGGTGTGTTGGCCGAACAATTTGAAAGGTATTATGCAATTTTGAGGTTTAAATTCTATCATGGTTTGGAGGTTAAACAATATGAGATGATAAGAGGAATTTGAGGTTAAACCAATACCTAATGATTTCATCAGTGTTGAGGCAAAACTAAATATTTTTCTTGTTGCAGTGATGTCAAAATAATACGAAATGTGTCTACCGGTGTTGGGGATAAACTAGATAATTTTACTGATGTATCCATATAAAGATTAAGATATTTTGTGATTTTGAGGTTTCAAATCTTTCATGGTTTCAATGTTGAGATATGAAATGTTTCGAGGAGTACCATGAATTGGAGGTCGAATGGTTTCATAAGTATTAAAGTTTTATCTTGTGGCATTATTTTCAAAACAGTCCATAACGTGTCCATTGATTTTTGGGCTAAACTACAAAATCTTCATGGTGTGGTGGCTTGACTTATTTCCTGATAATTTCTGTATGTAAAGGATAGTGGTTTGCTAATATTGAGGTTGAACCAATGAAACCATTGCAAATGGAGGTCTCGAGGAAAATGCTAATTTACCGGTTGGTCTGTGCACACCCCAATGAATGCATTTGTTATAAATAAATATTTTAAGAGGAGTACCACCATTAGTAGATTTGAGTTCAAACTAGTAGTATAGCGAATGATTTTTAGGTGTTGAGGATAAGTAGAAATTTCTTTGTAGTATCGAGGTCAATAGCCTCTAAGTCCACGAGTCTTGGGGCGTGTGTTCGCCAATCCATTTGAATATAAGTGTATTATGAGATTTTGTATCCATTGTTTTGAGGTTAAATAGTACAAAGTTGGTGTTGAGAAATGAGAAATCTAGACAAGGAAGCCATGAGAAAAATACTATAACAAGTGGTCCAGTACACACCCTAATAAATGCATGGTTTCGTAATATATAAATGTTGAGATGAGTATCGTCTATAGGGGTTTTGAGGTTTACCAGTATGGAATGAAATGATTTTGTGAGTAATCACGCTAAACTAAACACCGCTCCAGCAACGCGAGGTCAAAATCAATTATTGAGGTAATGAGATATCATTGGTTGACAAGTTGGTGAAAATTAATTATTGAGGTTGAGGCTAAACTACAAAATCCTCGAGGTTTATTGGCACATCTATTTCAAGATGAGGGCATTATGCAATTTTGAGGTTTCGATCTTACTATGGTTGAGGTGAAAACACTATAAAATAGGTGCGCTAACGGGCAATTATGGATTAACTATCCGTATAGGAAAAATTGCAACTAAAGTTTGCATTAGCACAAGACCGAGTAAATAAGATGTTAAACAGATGGTGGTGAAGGATTGAACCACTTTCAATCGAGTACATGAGGCAAAAATATAGGCCCTCATTAACTACCAGATGAAATAGATGGTGTAAAACACACCCAACTAAAATGCGTGGCTGAATCGACTCATATCAGGATATAACAATGTTTATGGCAGTGTTATGTTAATTACTTAATTTTGAGGTTAAACCACTGCCAAATATGTTTTTTTAAGTATCGAGGCTGCAAAATCCCTTTTGCCATGCTGTCCATTTGAGGTTTCTAATCTATTGTGGTTTTCAAGTTTTCAAGTATCGAGGCTACAAAATCCCTTGTGCCTTGCTGTCCATTTGACCATATTGAGGTTTCTAATATATTGTGGTCTTGAAGTGAACACTATAAAACGGATGCATTAGGACAATGCATGAATACGTATTTGTAATTGCAAAGATGCCACTAAAATTCGTAACGGCACGAATTAATTAATTTGAGGGAATAGAAGAAACTATTTGTAAATAACATAATCTACTTAAATCGCGATTGTTATGTAGTAGTGAAATCACAATCAATCCAGCTCACTAGTCATGAAAATCGAGGTTGGGCAAAGCCACTAGTGTAATGCTCCAAATAAGAACACGAGTGAATCGAATCATTTTGTGTTTTAGAAATGTTATTGTAATTGAGGTTAAAATGGTACTAATGTGTCCATGAGTGTTGGGGCTAAACTACAAATTCCTCATCGTGCTGTGGCGTATTCATTTGAAGATAAGGGAATGATGCAATTTTGATGTTTAAAATCCATCATGCTTTTGAGCTATATGCAATTTTGATGTTTCAAATCCATCATGAATCGAGGTTATGCCCTGATTTCATAAGTTATGAGGCTAAATTAAATCATATCTTGTGCCATTGAGGTCAAAAGAATACCAAATGTACCATGGGTGATAGGGCTAAACTACAAATTCCTCGAGGTGTGTTGGCCGAACAATTTGAAAGGTATTATGCAATTTTGAGGTTTAAATTCTATCATGGTTTGGAGGTTAAACAATATGAGATGATAAGAGGAATTTGAGGTTAAACCAATACCTAATGATTTCATCAGTGTTGAGGCAAAACTAAATATTTTTCTTGTTGCAGTGATGTCAAAATAATACGAAATGTGTCTACCGGTGTTGGGGATAAACTAGATAATTTTACTGATGTATCCATATAAAGATTAAGATATTTTGTGATTTTGAGGTTTCAAATCTTTCATGGTTTCAATGTTGAGATATGAAATGTTTCGAGGAGTACCATGAATTGGAGGTCGAATGGTTTCATAAGTATTAAAGTTTTA
The DNA here is from genome assembly GCA_963556465.1 of Berberis vulgaris. Lineage (NCBI taxonomy): Eukaryota > Viridiplantae > Streptophyta > Magnoliopsida > Ranunculales > Berberidaceae > Berberis > Berberis vulgaris. Next base: position 106,212,131 of record OY747125.1, on the reverse strand, counting down.
TCTTGTGGCATTATTTTCAAAACAGTCCATAACGTGTCCATTGATTTTTGGGCTAAACTACAAAATCTTCATGGTGTGGTGGCTTGACTTATTTCCTGATAATTTCTGTATGTAAAGGATAGTGGTTTGCTAATATTGAGGTTGAACCAATGAAACCATTGCAAATGGAGGTCTCGAGGAAAATGCTAATTTACCGGTTGGTCTGTGCACACCCCAATGAATGCATTTGTTATAAATAAATATTTTAAGAGGAGTACCACCATTAGTAGATTTGAGTTCAAACTAGTAGTATAGCGAATGATTTTTAGGTGTTGAGGATAAGTAGAAATTTCTTTGTAGTATCGAGGTCAATAGCCTCTAAGTCCACGAGTCTTGGGGCGTGTGTTCGCCAATCCATTTGAATATAAGTGTATTATGAGATTTTGTATCCATTGTTTTGAGGTTAAATAGTACAAAGTTGGTGTTGAGAAATGAGAAATCTAGACAAGGAAGCCATGAGAAAAATACTATAACAAGTGGTCCAGTACACACCCTAATAAATGCATGGTTTCGTAATATATAAATGTTGAGATGAGTATCGTCTATAGGGGTTTTGAGGTTTACCAGTATGGAATGAAATGATTTTGTGAGTAATCACGCTAAACTAAACACCGCTCCAGCAACGCGAGGTCAAAATCAATTATTGAGGTAATGAGATATCATTGGTTGACAAGTTGGTGAAAATTAATTATTGAGGTTGAGGCTAAACTACAAAATCCTCGAGGTTTATTGGCACATCTATTTCAAGATGAGGGCATTATGCAATTTTGAGGTTTCGATCTTACTATGGTTGAGGTGAAAACACTATAAAATAGGTGCGCTAACGGGCAATTATGGATTAACTATCCGTATAGGAAAAATTGCAACTAAAGTTTGCATTAGCACAAGACCGAGTAAATAAGATGTTAAACAGATGGTGGTGAAGGATTGAACCACTTTCAATCGAGTACATGAGGCAAAAATATAGGCCCTCATTAACTACCAGATGAAATAGATGGTGTAAAACACACCCAACTAAAATGCGTGGCTGAATCGACTCATATCAGGATATAACAATGTTTATGGCAGTGTTATGTTAATTACTTAATTTTGAGGTTAAACCACTGCCAAATATGTTTTTTTAAGTATCGAGGCTGCAAAATCCCTTTTGCCATGCTGTCCATTTGAGGTTTCTAATCTATTGTGGTTTTCAAGTTTTCAAGTATCGAGGCTACAAAATCCCTTGTGCCTTGCTGTCCATTTGACCATATTGAGGTTTCTAATATATTGTGGTCTTGAAGTGAACACTATAAAACGGATGCATTAGGACAATGCATGAATACGTATTTGTAATTGCAAAGATGCCACTAAAATTCGTAACGGCACGAATTAATTAATTTGAGGGAATAGAAGAAACTATTTGTAAATAACATAATCTACTTAAATCGCGATTGTTATGTAGTAGTGAAATCACAATCAATCCAGCTCACTAGTCATGAAAATCGAGGTTGGGCAAAGCCACTAGTGTAATGCTCCAAATAAGAACACGAGTGAATCGAATCATTTTGTGTTTTAGAAATGTTATTGTAATTGAGGTTAAAATGGTACTAATGTGTCCATGAGTGTTGGGGCTAAACTACAAATTCCTCATCGTGCTGTGGCGTATTCATTTGAAGATAAGGGAATGATGCAATTTTGATGTTTAAAATCCATCATGCTTTTGAGCTATATGCAATTTTGATGTTTCAAATCCATCATGAATCGAGGTTATGCCCTGATTTCATAAGTTATGAGGCTAAATTAAATCATATCTTGTGCCATTGAGGTCAAAAGAATACCAAATGTACCATGGGTGATAGGGCTAAACTACAAATTCCTCGAGGTGTGTTGGCCGAACAATTTGAAAGGTATTATGCAATTTTGAGGTTTAAATTCTATCATGGTTTGGAGGTTAAACAATATGAGATGATAAGAGGAATTTGAGGTTAAACCAATACCTAATGATTTCATCAGTGTTGAGGCAAAACTAAATATTTTTCTTGTTGCAGTGATGTCAAAATAATACGAAATGTGTCTACCGGTGTTGGGGATAAACTAGATAATTTTACTGATGTATCCATATAAAGATTAAGATATTTTGTGATTTTGAGGTTTCAAATCTTTCATGGTTTCAATGTTGAGATATGAAATGTTTCGAGGAGTACCATGAATTGGAGGTCGAATGGTTTCATAAGTATTAAAGTTTTATCTTGTGGCATTATTTTCAAAACAGTCCATAACGTGTCCATTGATTTTTGGGCTAAACTACAAAATCTTCATGGTGTGGTGGCTTGACTTATTTCCTGATAATTTCTGTATGTAAAGGATAGTGGTTTGCTAATATTGAGGTTGAACCAATGAAACCATTGCAAATGGAGGTCTCGAGGAAAATGCTAATTTACCGGTTGGTCTGTGCACACCCCAATGAATGCATTTGTTATAAATAAATATTTTAAGAGGAGTACCACCATTAGTAGATTTGAGTTCAAACTAGTAGTATAGCGAATGATTTTTAGGTGTTGAGGATAAGTAGAAATTTCTTTGTAGTATCGAGGTCAATAGCCTCTAAGTCCACGAGTCTTGGGGCGTGTGTTCGCCAATCCATTTGAATATAAGTGTATTATGAGATTTTGTATCCATTGTTTTGAGGTTAAATAGTACAAAGTTGGTGTTGAGAAATGAGAAATCTAGACAAGGAAGCCATGAGAAAAATACTATAACAAGTGGTCCAGTACACACCCTAATAAATGCATGGTTTCGTAATATATAAATGTTGAGATGAGTATCGTCTATAGGGGTTTTGAGGTTTACCAGTATGGAATGAAATGATTTTGTGAGTAATCACGCTAAACTAAACACCGCTCCAGCAACGCGAGGTCAAAATCAATTATTGAGGTAATGAGATATCATTGGTTGACAAGTTGGTGAAAATTAATTATTGAGGTTGAGGCTAAACTACAAAATCCTCGAGGTTTATTGGCACATCTATTTCAAGATGAGGGCATTATGCAATTTTGAGGTTTCGATCTTACTATGGTTGAGGTGAAAACACTATAAAATAGGTGCGCTAACGGGCAATTATGGATTAACTATCCGTATAGGAAAAATTGCAACTAAAGTTTGCATTAGCACAAGACCGAGTAAATAAGATGTTAAACAAATGGTGGTGAAGGATTGAACCACTTTCAATCGAGTACATGAGGCAAAAATATAGGCCCTCATTAACTACCAGATGAAATAGATGGTGTAAAACACACCCAACTAAAATGCGTGGCTGAATCGACTCATATCAGGATATAACAATGTTTATGGCAGTGTTATGTTAATTACTTAATTTTGAGGTTAAACCACTGCCAAATATGTTTTTTTAAGTATCGAGGCTGCAAAATCCCTTTTGCCATGCTGTCCATTTGAGGTTTCTAATCTATTGTGGTTTTCAAGTTTTCAAGTATCGAGGCTACAAAATCCCTTGTGCCTTGCTGTCCATTTGACCATATTGAGGTTTCTAATATATTGTGGTCTTGAAGTGAACACTATAAAACGGATGCATTAGGACAATGCATGAATACGTATTTGTAATTGCAAAGATGCCACTAAAATTCGTAACGGCACGAATTAATTAATTTGAGGGAATAGAAGAAACTATTTGTAAATAACATAATCTACTTAAATCGCGATTGTTATGTAGTAGTGAAATCACAATCAATCCAGCTCACTAGTCATGAAAATCGAGGTTGGGCAAAGCCACTAGTGTAATGCTCCAAATAAGACCATGAGTGAATCGAATCATTTTGTGTTTTAGAAATGTTATTGTAATTGAGGTTAAAATGGTACTAATGTGTCCATGAGTGTTGGGGCTAAACTACAAATTCCTCATCGTGCTGTGGCGTATTCATTTGAAGATAAGGGAATGGTGCAATTTTGATGTTTAAAATCCATCATGCTTTTGAGCTATATGCACTTTTGATGTTTCAAATCCATCATGAATCGAGGTTATGCCCTGATTTCATAAGTTATGAGGCTAAATTAAATCTTATCTTGTGCCATTGAGGTCAAAAGAATACCAAATGTACCATGGGTGATAGGGCTAAACTACAAATTCCTCGAGGTGTGTTGGCCGAACAATTTGAAAGGTATTATGCAATTTTGAGGTTTAAATTCTATCATGGTTTGGAGGTTAAACAATATGAGATGATAAGAGGAATTTGAGGTTAAACCAATACCTAATGATTTCATCAGTGTTGAGGCAAAACTAAATATTTTTCTTGTTGCAGTGATGTCAAAATAATACGAAATGTGTCTACCGGTGTTGGGGATAAACTAGATAATTTTACTGATGTATCCATATAAAGATTAAGATATTTTGTGATTTTGAGGTTTCAAATCTTTCATGGTTTCAATGTTGAGATATGAAATGTTTCGAGGAGTACCATGAATTGGAGGTCGAATGGTTTCATAAGTATTAAAGTTTTATCTTGTGGCATTATTTTCAAAACAGTCCATAACGTGTCCATTGATTTTTGGGCTAAACTACAAAATCTTCATGGTGTGGTGGCTTGACTTATTTCCTGATAATTTCTGTATGTAAAGGATAGTGGTTTGCTAATATTGAGGTTGAACCAATGAAACCATTGCAAATGGAGGTCTCGAGGAAAATGCTAATTTACCGGTTGGTCTGTGCACACCCCAATGAATGCATTTGTTATAAATAAATATTTTAAGAGGAGTACCACCATTAGTAGATTTGAGTTCAAACTAGTAGTATAGCGAATGATTTTTAGGTGTTGAGGATAAGTAGAAATTTCTTTGTAGTATCGAGGTCAATAGCCTCTAAGTCCACGAGTCTTGGGGCGTGTGTTCGCCAATCCATTTGAATATAAGTGTATTATGAGATTTTGTATCCATTGTTTTGAGGTTAAATAGTACAAAGTTGGTGTTGAGAAATGAGAAATCTAGACAAGGAAGCCATGAGAAAAATACTATAACAAGTGGTCCAGTACACACCCTAATAAATGCATGGTTTCGTAATATATAAATGTTGAGATGAGTATCGTCTATAGGGGTTTTGAGGTTTACCAGTATGGAATGAAATGATTTTGTGAGTAATCACGCTAAACTAAACACCGCTCCAGCAACGCGAGGTCAAAATCAATTATTGAGGTAATGAGATATGATTGGTTGACAAGTTGGTGAAAATTAATTATTGAGGTTGAGGCTAAACTACAAAATCCTCGAGGTTTATTGGCACATCTATTTCAAGATGAGGGCATTATGCAATTTTGAGGTTTCGATCTTACTATGGTTGAGGTGAAAACACTATAAAATAGGTGCGCTAACGGGCAATTATGGATTAACTATCCGTATAGGAAAAATTGCAACTAAAGTTTGCATTAGCACAAGACCGAGTAAATAAGATGTTAAACAGATGGTGGTGAAGGATTGAACCACTTTCAATCGAGTACATGAGGCAAAAATATAGGCCCTCATTAACTACCAGATGAAATAGATGGTGTAAAACACACCCAACTAAAATGCGTGGCTGAATCGACTCATATCAGGATATAACAATGTTTATGGCAGTGTTATGTTAATTACTTAATTTTGAGGTTAAACCACTGCCAAATATGTTTTTTTAAGTATCGAGGCTGCAAAATCCCTTTTGCCATGCTGTCCATTTGAGGTTTCTAATCTATTGTGGTTTTCAAGTTTTCAAGTATCGAGGCTACAAAATCCCTTGTGCCTTGCTGTCCATTTGACCATATTGAGGTTTCTAATATATTGTGGTCTTGAAGTGAACACTATAAAACGGATGCATTAGGACAATGCATGAATACGTATTTGTAATTGCAAAGATGCCACTAAAATTCGTAACGGCACGAATTAATTAATTTGAGGGAATAGAAGAAACTATTTGTAAATAACATAATCTACTTAAATCGCGATTGTTATGTAGTAGTGAAATCACAATCAATCCAGCTCACTAGTCATGAAAATCGAGGTTGGGCAAAGCCACTAGTGTAATGCTCCAAATAAGAACACGAGTGAATCGAATCATTTTGTGTTTTAGAAATGTTATTGTAATTGAGGTTAAAATGGTACTAATGTGTCCATGAGTGTTGGGGCTAAACTACAAATTCCTCATCGTGCTGTGGCGTATTCATTTGAAGATAAGGGAATGGTGCAATTTTGATGTTTAAAATCCATCATGCTTTTGAGCTATATGCAATTTTGATGTTTCAAATCCATCATGAATCGAGGTTATGCCCTGATTTCATAAGTTATGAGGCTAAATTAAATCATATCTTGTGCCATTGAGGTCAAAAGAATACCAAATGTACCATGGGTGATAGGGCTAAACTACAAATTCCTCGAGGTGTGTTGGCCGAACAATTTGAAAGGTATTATGCAATTTTGAGGTTTAAATTCTATCATGGTTTGGAGGTTAAACAATATGAGATGATAAGAGGAATTTGAGGTTAAACCAATACCTAATGATTTCATCAGTGTTGAGGCAAAACTAAATATTTTTCTTGTTGCAGTGATGTCAAAATAATACGAAATGTGTCTACCGGTGTTGGGGATAAACTAGATAATTTTACTGATGTATCCATATAAAGATTAAGATATTTTGTGATTTTGAGGTTTCAAATCTTTCATGGTTTCAATGTTGAGATATGAAATGTTTCGAGGAGTACCATGAATTGGAGGTCGAATGGTTTCATAAGTATTAAAGTTTTATCTTGTGGCATTATTTTCAAAACAGTCCATAACGTGTCCATTGATTTTTGGGCTAAACTACAAAATCTTCATGGTGTGGTGGCTTGACTTATTTCCTGATAATTTCTGTATGTAAAGGATAGTGGTTTGCTAATATTGAGGTTGAACCAATGAAACCATTGCAAATGGAGGTCTCGAGGAAAATGCTAATTTACCGGTTGGTCTGTGCACACCCCAATGAATGCATTTGTTATAAATAAATATTTTAAGAGGAGTACCACCATTAGTAGATTTGAGTTCAAACTAGTAGTATAGCGAATGATTTTTAGGTGTTGAGGATAAGTAGAAATTTCTTTGTAGTATCGAGGTCAATAGCCTCTAAGTCCACGAGTCTTGGGGCGTGTGTTCGCCAATCCATTTGAATATAAGTGTATTATGAGATTTTGTATCCATTGTTTTGAGGTTAAATAGTACAAAGTTGGTGTTGAGAAATGAGAAATCTAGACAAGGAAGCCATGAGAAAAATACTATAACAAGTGGTCCAGTACACACCCTAATAAATGCATGGTTTCGTAATATATAAATGTTGAGATGAGTATCGTCTATAGGGGTTTTGAGGTTAATCAGTATGGAATGAAATGATTTTGTGAGTAATCACGCTAAACTAAACACCGCTCCCGCAACGCGAGGTCAAAATCAATTATTGAGGTAATGAGATATCATTGGTTGACAAGTTGGTGAAAATGAATTATTGAGGTTGAGGCTAAACTACAAAATCCTCGAGGTTTATTGGCACATCTATTTCAAGATGAGGGCATTATGCAATTTTGAGGTTTCGATCTTACTATGGTTGAGGTGAAAACACTATAAAATAGGTGCGCTAACGGGCAATTATGGATTAACTATCCGTATAGGAAAAATTGCAACTAAAGTTTGCATTAGCACAAGACCGAGTAAATAAGATGTTAAACAGATGGTGGTGAAGGATTGAACCACTTTCAATCGAGTACATGAGGCAAAAATATAGGCCCTCATTAACTACCAGATGAAATAGATGGTGTAAAACACACCCAACTAAAATGCGTGGCTGAATCGACTCATATCAGGATATAACAATGTTTATGGCAGTGTTATGTTAATTTCTTAATTTTGAGGTTAAACCACTGCCAAATATGTTTTTTTAAGTATCGAGGCTGCAAAATCCCTTTTGCCATGCTGTCCATTTGAGGTTTCTAATCTATTGTGGTTTTCAAGTTTTCAAGTATCGAGGCTACAAAATCCCTTGTGCCTTGCTGTCCATTTGACCATATTGAGGTTTCTAATATATTGTGGTCTTGAAGTGAACACTATAAAACGGATGCATTAGGACAATGCATGAATACGTATTTGTAATTGCAAAGATGCCACTAAAATTCGTAACGGCACGAATTAATTAATTTGAGGGAATAGAAGAAACTATTTGTAAATAACATAATCTACTTAAATCGCGATTGTTATGTAGTAGTGAAATCACAATCAATCCAGCTCACTAGTCATGAAAATCGAGGTTGGGCAAAGCCACTAGTGTAATGCTCCAAATAAGACCATGAGTGAATCGAATCATTTTGTGTTTTAGAAATGTTATTGTAATTGAGGTTAAAATGGTACTAATGTGTCCATGAGTGTTGGGGCTAAACTACAAATTCCTCATCGTGCTGTGGCGTATTCATTTGAAGATAAGGGAATGGTGCAATTTTGATGTTTAAAATCCATCATGCTTTTCAGCTATATGCACTTTTGATGTTTCAAATCCATCATGAATCGAGGTTATGCCCTGATTTCATAAGTTATGAGGCTAAATTAAATCTTATCTTGTGCCATTGAGGTCAAAAGAATACCAAATGTACCATGGGTGATAGGGCTAAACTACAAATTCCTCGAGGTGTGTTGGCCGAACAATTTGAAAGGTATTATGCAATTTTGAGGTTTAAATTCTATCATGGTTTGGAGGTTAAACAATATGAGATGATAAGAGGAATTTGAGGTTAAAGCAATACCAAATGATTTCATCAGTGTTGAGGCAAAACTAAATATTTTTCTTGTTGCAGTGATGTCAAAATAATACGAAATGTGTCCACCGGTGTTGGGGATAAAATAGATAATTTTACTGATGTATCCATTTAAAGATTAAGATATTTTGTGATTTTGAGGTTTCAAATCTTTCATGGTTTCAATGTTGAGATATGGAATGTTTCGAGGAGTACCATGAATTGGTGGTCGAATGGTTTCATAAGTATTAAAGTTTTATCTTGTGGCATTATTTTCAAAACAGTCCATAACGTGTCCATTGATTTTTGGGCTAAACTACAAAATCTTCTTGGTGTGGTGGCTTGACTTATTTCCTGATAATTTCTGTATGTAAAGGATAGTGGTTTGCTAATATTGAGGTTGAACCAATGAAACCATTGCAAATGGAGGTCTTGAGGTAAATGCTAATTTACAGGTTGGTCTGTGCACACCCCAATGAATGCATTTGTTATAAATAAATATTTTAAGAGGAGTACCACCATTAGTAGATTTGAGTTCAAACTAGTAGTATAGCGAATGATTTTTAGGTGTTGAGGATAAGTAGAAATTTCTTTGTAGTATCGAGGTCAATAGCTTCTAAGTCCACGAGTCTTGGGGCGTGTGTTCGCCAATCCATTTGAATATAAGGGTATTATGAGATTTTGTATCCATTGTTTTGAGGTTAAATAGTAAAAAGTTGGTGTTGAGAAATGAGAAATCTAGACAAGGAAGCCATGAGAAAAATACTATAACAAGTGGTCCAGTACACACCCTAATAAATGCATGGTTTCGTAATATATAAATGTTGAGATGAGTATCGTCTATAGGGGTTTTGACGTTAACCAGTATGGAATGAAATGATTTTGTGAGTAATCACGCTAAACTAAACACCGCTCCCGCAACGCGAGGTCAAAATCAATTATTGAGGTAATGAGAAATCATTGGTTGACAAGTTGGTGAAAATGAATTATTGAGGTTGATGCTAAACTACAAAATCCTCGAGGTTTATTGGCACATCTATTTCAAGATGAGGGCATTATGCAATTTTGAGGTTTCGATCTTACTATGGTTGAGGTGAAAACACTATAAAATAGGTGCGCTAACGGGCAATTATGGATTAACTATCTGTATAGGAAAAATTGCAACTAAAGTTTGCATTAGCACAAGACCGAGTAAATAAGATGTTAACCAGATGGTGGTGAAGGATTGAACCACTTTCAATCGAGTACATGACGCAAAAATATAGGCCCTCATTAACTACCAGATGAAATAGATGGTGTAAAACACACCCAACTAAAATGCGTGGCTGAATCGACTCATATCAGGATATAACAATGTTTATGGCAGTGTTATGTTAATTACTTAATTTTGAGGTTAAACCACTGCCAAATATGTTTTTTTAAGTATCGAGGCTGCAAAATCCCTTTTGCCATGCTGTCCATCTGAGGTTTCTAATCTATTGTGGTTTTCAAGTTTTCAAGTATCGAGGCAACAAAATCCTTTGTGCCTTGCTGTCCATTTGACCATATTGAGGTTTCTAATATATTGTGGTCTTGAAGTGAACACTATAAAACGGATGCATTAGGACAACGCATGAATACGTATTTGTAATTGCAAAGATGCCACTAAAATTCGTAACGGCCCGAATGAATTAATTTGAAGGAATAGAACAAACTACTTATAAATAACATAATCTACTTAAATCGCGATTGTTATGTAGTAGTGAAATCACAATCAATCCAGCTCACTAGTCCTGAAAATCGAGGTTGGGCAAAACCACTAGTGTAATGCTCCAAATAAGAACACGAGTGAATCGAATCATTTTGTGTTTTAGAAATGTTATTGTAATTGAGGTTAAAATGGTACTAATGTGTCCATGAGTGTTGGGGCTAAACTACAAATTCCTCATGGTGCTGTGGCGTATTCATTTGAAGATAAGGGAATGGTGCAATTTTGATGTTTAAAATCCATCATGCTTTTGACCTATATGCAATTTTGATGTTTCAAATCCATCATGCATCGAGGTTATGCCCTGATTTCATAAGTTATGAGGCTAAATTAAATCTTATTTTGTGGCATTGAGGTCAAAAGAATACCAAATGTACCATGGGTGATAGGGCTAAACTACAAATTCCTCGTGGTGTGTTGGCCGAACAATTTGAAAGGTATTATGCAATTTTGAGGTTTAAATTCTATCATTGTTTGGAGGTTAAACAATATGAGATGATAAGAGGAATTTGAGGTTAAAGCAATACCAAATGATTTCATCAGTGTTGAGGCAAAACTAAATATTTTTCTTGTTGCAGTGATGTCAAAATAATACGAAATGTGTCCACTAGTGTTGGGGATAAACTAGATAATTTTACTGATGTATCCATTTAAAGATTAAGATATTTTGTGATTTTGAGGTTTCAAATCTTTCATGGTTTCGATGTTGAGATATGAAATGTTTCGAGGAGGACCATGAATTGGAAGTCGAATGGTTTCATAAGTATTAAAGTTTTATCTTGTGCCATTATTTTCAAAACAGTCCATAACGTGTCCATTGATTTTTTGGCTAAACTACAAAATCTTCATGATGTGGTGGCTTGACTTATTTCCTGATAATTTCTGTATGTAAAGGATAGTGGTTTGCTAATATTGAGGTTGAACCAATGAAACCATTGCAAATGGAAGTCTCGATGAAAATGCTAATTTACAGGTTGGTCTGTGCACACCCCAATAATGCATTTGTTATATCTAAATATTTTAAGAGGAGTACCACCATTAGTAAATTTGAGTTCAAACTAGTAGTATAGCGAATGATTTTTAGGTGTTGAGGATAAGTAGAAATTTCTTTGTAGTATCGAGGTCAATAGCCTCTAAGTCCACGAGTCTTGGGGCGTGTGTTCGCCAATCCATTTGAATATAAGGGTATTATGAGATTTTGTATCCATTGTTTTGAGGTTAAATAGTACAAAGTTGGTGTTGAGAAATGAGAAATCTAGACAAGGAAGCCATGAGAAAAATACTATAACAAGTGGTTCAGTACACACCCTAATAAATGCATGGTTTCGTGATATATAAATGTTGAGATGAGAATCGTCTATAGGGGTTTTGAGGTTAACCAGTATGGAATGAAATGATTTTGTGAGTAATGACGCTAAACTAAACACCGCTCCTGCGACGCAAGGTCAAAATCAATTATTGAGGTAATGAGATATCATTGGTTGACAAGTTGGTGAAAATGAATTATTGAGGTTGAGGCTAAACTACAAAATCCTCGAGGTTTATTGGCACATCTATTTCAAGATGAGGGCATTATGCAATTTTGAGGTTTCGATCTTACTATGGTTGAGGTGAAAACACTATAAAATAGGTGCGCTAACGGGCAATTATGGATTAACTATCCGTATAGGAAAAATTGCAACTAAAGTTTGCATTAGCACAAGACCGAGTAAATAAGATGTTAAACAGATGGTGGTGAAGGATTGAACCACTTTCAATCGAGTACATGAGGCAAAAATATAGGCCCTCATTAACTACCAGATGAAATAGATGGTGTAAAACACACCCAACTAAAATGCGTGGCTGAATCGACTCATATCAGGATATAACAATTTTTATGGCAGTGTTATGTTAATTACTTAATTTTGAGATTAAACCACTGCCAAATATGTTTTTTTAAGTATTGAGGCTGCAAAATCTCTTTTGTCATGTTGTCCATTTGAGGTTTTTAATCTATTGTGGTTTTCAAGTTTTCAAGTATCGAGGCTACAAAATCCCTTGTGCCTTGCTGTCCATTTGACCATATTGAGGTTTCTAATATATTTGGTCTTGAAGTGAACACTATAAAACGGATGCATTAGGACAATGGATGAATACGTATTTGTAATTGCAAAGATGCCACTAAAATTCGTAACGGCACGAATTAATTAATTTGAGGGAATAGAACAAACTACTTGTAAATAACATAATATACTTAAATCGCAATAGTTATGTAGTAGTGAAATCACAATCAATCCAGATCACTAGTCATGAAAATCGAGGTTGGGCAAAACCACTAGTGTAATGCTCCAAATAAGAACACGAGTGAATCGAATCATTTTGTGTTTTAGAAATGTTATTGTAATTGAGGTTAAAATGGTACTAATGTGTCCATGAGTGTTGGGGCTAAACTACAAATTCCTCATGGTGCTGTGGCGTATTCATTTGAAGATAAGGGAATGGTGCAATTTTGATGTTTAAAATCCATCATGCTTTTGACCTATATGCAATTTTGATGTTTCAAATCCATCATGCATCGAGTTTATGCCCTGATTTCATAAGTTATGAGGCTAAATTAAATCTTATCTTGTGGCATTGAGGTCAAAAGAATACCTAATGTACCATGGGTGATAGGGCTAAACTACAAATTCCTCGTGGTGTGTTGGCCGAACAATTTGAAAGGTATTATGCAATTTTGAGGTTTAAATTCTATCATGGTTTGGAGGTTAAACAATATGAGAAATGAGAAATCTAGACAAGGAAGCCATGAGAAAAATACGGGGTGTGTTTGGTTTCGTAATATATAAATGTTGAGATGAGTATCGTCTATAGGGGTTTTGAGGTTTACCAGTATGGAATGAAATGATTTTGTGAGTAATCACGCTAAACTAAACACCGCTCCAGCAACGCGAGGTCAAAATCAATTATTGAGGTAATGAGATATCATTGGTTGACAAGTTGGTGAAAATGAATTATTGAGGTTGAGGCTAAACTACAAAATCCTCGAGGTTTATTGGCACATCTATTTCAAGATGAGGGCATTATGCAATTTTGAGGTTTCGATCTTACTATGGTTGAGGTGAAAACACTATAAAATAGGTGCGCTAACGGGCAATTATGGATTAACTATCCGTATAGGAAAAATTGCAACTAAAGTTTGCATTAGCACAAGACCGAGTGAATAAGATGCTAGACAGATGGTGGTGAAGGATTGAACCACTTTCAATCGAGTACATGAGGCAAAAATATAGGCCCTAATTAACTACCAGATGAAATAGATGGTGTAAAACACACCCAAATAAAATGCGTGGCTGAATCGACTCATATCAGGATCTTACAATGTTTATGGCAATGTTATGTTAATATAGGCCCTAATTTTGTGGTTTTGTATCCATTGTTTTGAGGTTAAATAGTACAAAGTTGGTGTTGAGAAATGAAAAATCTAGATAAGGAAGACATGAGAAAAATACTATAACAAGTGGTCCAGTACACATCCTAATAAATGCATGGTTTCGTGATATATAAATGTTGAGATGAGTATCGTGTATAGGGGTTTTGATGTTAATCAGTATGGAATGAAATGATTTTGTGAGTAATGACGCTAAACTAAACACCGCTCCCGCGACGTGAGGTCAAAATCAATTATTGAGGTAATGAGATATCATTGGTTGATAAGTTGGTGAAAATGAATTATTGAGGTTGAGGCTAAACTACAAAATCCTCAAGGTTTATTCTCACATCTATTTCAAGATGAGGGCATTATGCATTTTGAGGTTTCGATCTTACTATGCAATTTTGACGTCAGACGTGTACCAATGTTGAATGTCACTATGGGTGTTGAGGCTAAACTACAAATTCCTAAAAGTATATTGGCCCATGTATTCTTAAATAGGAGTATTATGCAATTTTGAGGTTTTAAATCTATCATGGCTTTGAGGTTAAATGCTAGAGACATGGTGCTAATTTTGGAATAACTATCAAATAAATGCTTAATTTTGAAGGCTACAGAATCTCTCGTGCTCCACAATTGCCATTTAGAGATACGACAAACTTGAGATTTTAATTCTTTTCGATTTTGAGGCCAAAGCCTTTACCATATTATTTTATGAATGTTGAGTCTAAATGAAATATTTTTTCTGGTGATATCGTACCAAATGGAGTCAATGGGTGTTGAAGCTAAACTATGAAACTTAAGGGTTTTTTGGAGCATCTTTACAAGGATATGAGTACCATGCAATTTTGAGGTTTCAAATCTATCAGTGGCTTTGAGGTTTGAAATTAGAATATTGGTTCACTAAGGGCAATGATTTAATTTTCGCATGGGTGCTTAAGTATTAAGGCTACAAAATCATTCGGCCATCAGTTTTTATTAGTTGTCGATACCAAATATTTATAGTGTTTAAACCATTATGGTTTTGACGTCAAACCTCTACTGTACCATATGGTGGCTAAACAATACACAATGAAACCATCGATGTTGAGGCTAAACTACAAAATTCTAAAGATTTACTGTTGCATCTATATGTGATTAGGTGTAATTTGCAATTTTAAGGTTTCCATTCCATCACTCCTTTGAGGTTAAAAAACTAGAAAATTTGTGCATTAAGGGCAGTTGTGGATTAATTATCACATTAGTGCTTGAGTATTGAGGTTACAAATTTCATCTAACATCAATTTTGACGATTTGGAGATACCCCATATTTAAGGTGTATAATCCCTTGTGGTTTTGTCGTCAAACCTTGTCATATGCTTTTCTAATGTTGAGGTTAATTACTTTAAAATAAGACCATAGATGTTGAGTTTAAACTATAAAATCCTACTGGTTTATTGGTGTATCTATATGTAATAAAGAGTATTTTTCAATTTTAAGGTTACAATTGCATCATTGTTTTGAAGTTAAACACTATATGATGGGTGCACTATTGACAATGATTACTATCAAATGAGTGCTCAAGTATTAAAGCATGCATCAATTGTGACTGGTTGTTGATACCACAAATTTGAGGTTTGTAATCTACTGTGGTTGTGAGGTCAAGCTGGACAATATGACTTTGTGAATGTTCACTCTAAACTTGAATTTTTAAATGTGGCGCCGAGGTGAAAACCATACCAAATGAGTCAATAGGTGTTGTAGCTAAACTATGAAATCTTGGAGGTTATTAGGTCATGTAAAACAAGATAGGAGTAATATGCTACAAATGAGTGCTCAAGTATTAAAGCTACAAAAATATCTCATGCGTCAATTTTGACTAGTTGATACCACAAATTTGAGGTTTGTAATCGATTGTGGTTGTGAGGTCAAGCTGGACAATATGACTTTGTGAATGTTCACTCTGAACTAGAATTTTTAAATGTGGTGTCGAGGTGAAAACCATACTAAATGAGTCAATAAATGTTGTACCTAAACTATGAAATCCTAAAGGTTTAGTAGGGCATGTAAACGGAGATAGTAGTAATATGCAATTTTGAGGTTTGAATCCATTATCGCTTTGAGGATAACAACTATAAAATTGACGTCAAACCTGGCCGTATGATTTTTTGATGTTGAGGTTAAATACTACAAAATGAGACCATGGATGTTGAGGCTAAACTACAAAATACTAATTGTTTATTGGCGTATTTAAATGTAATTAAGAGTATTTTTCAATTTTTAGGTATCAATTACATCATTGTTTTGAGGTTAAACGCTAAATTATGGATGCACTATTGGCAATGATAGAATAACTACTAAATGAGTGGTGAAGTATGAAGACTACAAAAATCTCTTACGCGTCAATCTTGACTAGTTGATACCACAAATTTGAGGTTTGTAATCTATGGTGGTTTTGACATCAAATCTGGCCATATGATTTTATAATGCTAAGGCTATTGGCAATTCATCTCACTATGGGTGTTAACAACTCTTAAATTGTGGGTTTGACGTCAGATGTGTACCAATGTTGAATGTCACTATGGGTGTTGAGGCTAAACTACAAAATCCTAAAGGTTTATTGGCCCATGTATTCTTAAATAGGAGTATTTTGCAATTTTGAGGTTTTAAATCTATCATGGCTTTGAGGTTAAATGCTAGAGACATGGTGCTAATTTTGGAATAACTATCAAATAAATGCTTAAGTTTGAAGGCTACAGAATCTCTCGTGCTCCACAATTGCCATTTAGAGATACGACAAACTTGAGATTTTTAATCCCTTTCAGTTTTGAGGCCAAAGCCTTTACCATATTATTTTATGAATGTTGAGTCTAAATGAAATATTTTTTCTTGTGGTATCGTACCAAATGGAGTCAATGGGTGTTGAGGCTAAACTATGAAACTTAAGGGTTTTTTTTTAGCATCTTTACAAAGATATGAGTACCATGCAATTTTGAGGTTTCAAATCTATCAGTGGCTTTGAGGTTTGAAATTAGAATATTGTTTCACTAAGGGCAATGTTTAATTTTCGCAGTGGTGCTTAAGTATTAATGCTACAAAATCATTCGGGCATTAGTTTTTATTAGTTGTCGATACCAAATATTTATAGTGTTTAAACCATTATGGTTTTGACGTCAAACCTGTACTGTACAGTACACAATGAAACCATGGGTGTTGAGGCTAAACTACAAAATTCTAAAGATTTATTGGTGCATTTATATGTGATTAAGTGTAATTTGCAATTTTAAGGTTTCTATTCCATCACGCCTTTGAGGTTAAAAAAACTAGAAAATTTGTGCACTAAGGGCAGTTGTGGATTAATTATCACATTAGTGCTTGAGTATTGTGGTTACAAATTTCATCTGACATCAATTTTGACGATTTGGAGATACCCCATATTTAAGGTGTATAATCCCTTGTGGTTTTGTCGTCAAACCTTGTCATATGATTTTCTAATGTTGAGGTTAATTACTATAAAATGAGACCATGGATGTTGAGTTTAAACTACAAAATCCTAATGGTTTATTGGTGTATCTATATGAAATAAAGAGTATTTTTCAATTTTAAGGTTTCAATTACATCATTGTTTTGAGGTTAAACACTATATTATGGGTGCACTATTGGCGATGATTACTATCAAATGAGTGCTCAAGTATTAAAGCATGCATCAATTGTGACTGGTTGTTGATACCACAAATTTGAGGTTTGTAATCTACTGTGGTTGTGAGGTCAAGCTGGACAATATGACTTTGTGAATGTTCACTCTAAACTTGAATTTTTAAATGTGGCGCCGAGGTGAAAACCATACCAAATGAGTCAATAGGTGTTGTAGCTAAACTATGAAATCTTGGAGGTTATTAGGTCATGTAAAACAAGATAGGAGTAATATGCTACAAATGAGTGCTCAAGTATTAAAGCTACAAAAATATCTCATGCGTCAATTTTGACTAGTTGATACCACAAATTTGAGGTTTGTAATCGATTGTGGTTGTGAGGTCAAGCTGGACAATATGACTTTGTGAATGTTCACTCTGAACTAGAATTTTTAAATGTGGTGTCGAGGTGAAAACCATACTAAATGAGTCAATAAATGTTGTACCTAAACTATGAAATCCTAAAGGTTTAGTAGGGCATGTAAACGGAGATAGTAGTAATATGCAATTTTGAGGTTTGAATCCATTATCGCTTTGAGGATAACAACTATAAAATTGACGTCAAACCTGGCCGTATGATTTTTTGATGTTGAGGTTAAATACTACAAAATGAGACCATGGATGTTGAGGCTATACTACAAAATACTAATTGTTTATTGGCGTATTTAAATGTAATTAAGAGTATTTTTCAATTTTTAGGTATCAATTACATCATTGTTTTGAGGTTAAACGCTAAATTATGGATGCACTATTGGCAATGATAGAATAACTACTAAATGAGTGGTGAAGTATGAAGACTACAAAAATCTCTTACGCGTCAATCTTGACTAGTTGATACCACAAATTTGAGGTTTGTAATCTATGGTGGTTTTGACATCAAATCTGGCCATATGATTTTATAATGCTAAGGCTATTGGCAATTCATCTCACTATGGGTGTTAACAACTCTTAAATTGTGGGTTTGACGTCAGATGTGTACCAATGTTGAATGTCACTATGGGTGTTGAGGCTAAACTACAAAATCCTAAAGGTTTATTGGCCCATGTATTCTTAAATAGGAGTATTTTGCAATTTTGAGGTTTTAAATCTATCATGGCTTTGAGGTTAAATGCTAGAGACATGGTGCTAATTTTGGAATAACTATCAAATAAATGCTTAAGTTTGAAGGCTACAGAATCTCTCGTGCTCCACAATTGCCATTTAGAGATACGACAAACTTGAGATTTTTAATCCCTTTCAGTTTTGAGGCCAAAGCCTTTACCATATTATTTTATGAATGTTGAGTCTAAATGAAATATTTTTTCTTGTGGTATCGTACCAAATGGAGTCAATGGGTGTTGAGGCTAAACTATGAAACTTAAGGGTTTTTTTTTAGCATCTTTACAAAGATATGAGTACCATGCAATTTTGAGGTTTCAAATCTATCAGTGGCTTTGAGGTTTGAAATTAGAATATTGTTTCACTAAGGGCAATGTTTAATTTTCGCAGTGGTGCTTAAGTATTAATGCTACAAAATCATTCGGGCATTAGTTTTTATTAGTTGTCGATACCAAATATTTATAGTGTTTAAACCATTATGGTTTTGACGTCAAACCTGTACTGTACAGTACACAATGAAACCATGGGTGTTGAGGCTAAACTACAAAATTCTAAAGATTTATTGGTGTATTTATATGTGATTAAGTGTAATTTGCAATTTTAAGGTTTCTATTCCATCACGCCTTTGAGGTTAAAAAAACTAGAAAATTTGTGCACTAAGGGCAGTTGTGGATTAATTATCACATTAGTGCTTGAGTATTGTGGTTACAAATTTCATCTGACATCAATTTTGACGATTTGGAGATACCCCATATTTAAGGTGTATAATCCCTTGTGGTTTTGTCGTCAAACCTTGTCATATGATTTTCTAATGTTGAGGTTAATTACTATAAAATGAGACCATGGATGTTGAGTTTAAACTACAAAATTCTAATGGTTTATTGGTGTATCTATATGAAATAAAGAGTATTTTTCAATTTTAAGGTTTCAATTACATCATTGTTTTGAGGTTAAACACTATATTATGGGTGCACTATTGGCGATGATTACTATCAAATGAGTGCTCAAGTATTAAAGCATGCATCAATTGTGACTGGTTGTTGATACCACAAATTTGAGGTTTGTAATCTACTGTGGTTGTGAGGTCAAGCTGGACAATATGACTTTGTGAATGTTCACTCTAAACTTGAATTTTTAAATGTGGCGCCGAGGTGAAAACCATACCAAATGAGTCAATAGGTGTTGTAGCTAAACTATGAAATCTTGGAGGTTATTAGGTCATGTAAAACAAGATAGGAGTAATATGCTACAAATGAGTGCTCAAGTATTAAAGCTACAAAAATATCTCATGCGTCAATTTTGACTAGTTGATACCACAAATTTGAGGTTTGTAATCGATTGTGGTTGTGAGGTCAAGCTGGACAATATGACTTTGTGAATGTTCACTCTGAACTAGAATTTTTAAATGTGGTGTCGAGGTGAAAACCATACTAAATGAGTCAATAAATGTTGTACCTAAACTATGAAATCCTAAAGGTTTAGTAGGGCATGTAAACGGAGATAGTAGTAATATGCAATTTTGAGGTTTGAATCCATTATCGCTTTGAGGATAACAACTATAAAATTGACGTCAAACCTGGCCGTATGATTTTTTGATGTTGAGGTTAAATACTACAAAATGAGACCATGGATGTTGAGGCTAAACTACAAAATACTAATTGTTTATTGGCGTATTTAAATGTAATTAAGAGTATTTTTCAATTTTTAGGTATCAATTACATCATTGTTTTGAGGTTAAACGCTAAATTATGGATGCACTATTGGCAATGATAGAATAACTACTAAATGAGTGGTGAAGTATGAAGACTACAAAAATCTCTTACGCGTCAATCTTGACTAGTTGATACCACAAATTTGAGGTTTGTAATCTATGGTGGTTTTGACATCAAATCTGGCCATATGATTTTATAATGCTAAGGCTATTGGCAATTCATCTCACTATGGGTGTTAACAACTCTTAAATTGTGGGTTTGACGTCAGATGTGTACCAATGTTGAATGTCACTATGGGTGTTGAGGCTAAACTACAAAATCCTAAAGGTTTATTGGCCCATGTATTCTTAAATAGGAGTATTTTGCAATTTTGAGGTTTTAAATCTATCATGGCTTTGAGGTTAAATGCTAGAGACATGGTGCTAATTTTGGAATAACTATCAAATAAATGCTTAAGTTTGAAGGCTACAGAATCTCTCGTGCTCCACAATTTCCATTTAGAGATACGACAAACTTGAGATTTTTAATCCCTTTCAGTTTTGAGGCCAAAGCCTTTACCATATTATTTTATGAATGTTGAGTCTAAATGAAATATTTTTTCTTGTGGTATCGTACCAAATGGAGTCAATGGGTGTTGAGGCTAAACTATGAAACTTAAGGGTTTTTTTTTAGCATCTTTACAAAGATATGAGTACCATGCAATTTTGAGGTTTCAAATCTATCAGTGGCTTTGAGGTTTGAAATTAGAATATTGTTTCACTAAGGGCAATGTTTAATTTTCGCAGTGGTGCTTAAGTATTAATGCTACAAAATCATTCGGGCATTAGTTTTTATTAGTTGTCGATACCAAATATTTATAGTGTTTAAACCATTATGGTTTTGACGTCAAACTTGTACTGTACAGTACACAATGAAACCATGGGTGTTGAGGCTAAACTACAAAATTCTAAAGATTTATTGGTGTATTTATATGTGATTAAGTGTAATTTGCAATTTTAAGGTTTCTATTCCATCACGCCTTTGAGGTTAAAAAAACTAGAAAATTTGTGCACTAAGGGCAGTTGTGGATTAATTATCACATTAGTGCTTGAGTATTGTGGTTACAAATTTCATCTGACATCAATTTTGACGATTTGGAGATACCCCATATTTAAGGTGTATAATCCCTTGTGGTTTTGTCGTCAAACCTTGTCATATGATTTTCTAATGTTGAGGTTAATTACTATAAAATGAGACCATGGATGTTGAGTTTAAACTACAAAATCCTAATGGTTTATTGGTGTATCTATATGAAATAAAGAGTATTTTTCAATTTTAAGGTTTCAATTACATCATTGTTTTGAGGTTAAACACTATATTATGGGTGCACTATTGGCGATGATTACTATCAAATGAGTGCTCAAGTATTAAAGCATGCATCAATTGTGACTGGTTGTTGATACCACAAATTTGAGGTTTGTAATCTACTGTGGTTGTGAGGTCAAGCTGGACAATATGACTTTGTGAATGTTCACTCTAAACTTGAATTTTTAAATGTGGCGCCGAGGTGAAAACCATACCAAATGAGTCAATAGGTGTTGTAGCTAAACTATGAAATCTTGGAGGTTATTAGGTCATGTAAAACAAGATAGGAGTAATATGCTACAAATGAGTGCTCAAGTATTAAAGCTACAAAAATATCTCATGCGTCAATTTTGACTAGTTGATACCACAAATTTGAGGTTTGTAATCGATTGTGGTTGTGAGGTCAAGCTGGACAATATGACTTTGTGAATGTTCACTCTGAACTAGAATTTTTAAATGTGGTGTCGAGGTGAAAACCATACTAAATGAGTCAATAAATGTTGTACCTAAACTATGAAATCCTAAAGGTTTAGTAGGGCATGTAAACGGAGATAGTAGTAATATGCAATTTTGAGGTTTGAATCCATTATCGCTTTGAGGATAACAACTATAAAATTGACGTCAAACCTGGCCGTATGATTTTTTGATGTTGAGGTTAAATACTACAAAATGAGACCATGGATGTTGAGGCTAAACTACAAAATACTAATTGTTTATTGGCGTATTTAAATGTAATTAAGAGTATTTTTCAATTTTTAGGTATCAATTACATCATTGTTTTGAGGTTAAACGCTAAATTATGGATGCACTATTGGCAATGATAGAATAACTACTAAATGAGTGGTGAAGTATGAAGACTACAAAAATCTCTTACGCGTCAATCTTGACTAGTTGATACCACAAATTTGAGGTTTGTAATCTATGGTGGTTTTGACATCAAATCTGGCCATATGATTTTATAATGCTAAGGCTATTGGCAATTCATCTCACTATGGGTGTTAACAACTCTTAAATTGTGGGTTTGACGTCAGATGTGTACCAATGTTGAATGTCACTATGGGTGTTGAGGCTAAACTACAAAATCCTAAAGGTTTATTGGCCCATGTATTCTTAAATAGGAGTATTTTGCAATTTTGAGGTTTTAAATCTATCATGGCTTTGAGGTTAAATGCTAGAGACATGGTGCTAATTTTGGAATAACTATCAAATAAATGCTTAAGTTTGAAGGCTACAGAATCTCTCGTGCTCCACAATTGCCATTTAGAGATACGACAAACTTGAGATTTTTAATCCCTTTCAGTTTTGAGGCCAAAGCCTTTACCATATTATTTTATGAATGTTGAGTCTAAATGAAATATTTTTTCTTGTGGTATCGTACCAAATGGAGTCAATGGGTGTTGAGGCTAAACTATGAAACTTAAGGGTTTTTTTTTAGCATCTTTACAAAGATATGAGTACCATGCAATTTTGAGGTTTCAAATCTATCAGTGGCTTTGAGGTTTGAAATTAGAATATTGTTTCACTAAGGGCAATGTTTAATTTTCGCAGTGGTGCTTAAGTATTAATGCTACAAAATCATTCGGGCATTAGTTTTTATTAGTTGTCGATACCAAATATTTATAGTGTTTAAACCATTATGGTTTTGACGTCAAACCTGTACTGTACAGTACACAATGAAACCATGGGTGTTGAGGCTAAACTACAAAATTCTAAAGATTTATTGGTGCATTTATATGTGATTAAGTGTAATTTGCAATTTTAAGGTTTCTATTCCATCACGCCTTTGAGGTTAAAAAAACTAGAAAATTTGTGCACTAAGGGCAGTTGTGGATTAATTATCACATTAGTGCTTGAGTATTGAGGTTACAAATTTCATCTGACATCAATTTTGACGATTTGGAGATACCCCATATTTAAGGTGTATAATCCCTTGTGGTTTTGTCGTCAAACCTTGTCATATGATTTTCTAATGTTGAGGTTAATTACTATAAAATGAGACCATGGATGTTGAGTTTAAACTACAAAATCCTAATGGTTTATTGGTGTATCTATATGAAATAAAGAGTATTTTTCAATTTTAAGGTTTCAATTACATCATTGTTTTGAGGTTAAACACTATATTATGGGTGCACTATTGGCGATGATTACTATCAAATGAGTGCTCAAGTATTAAAGCATGCATCAATTGTGACTGGTTGTTGATACCACAAATTTGAGGTTTGTAATCTACTGTGGTTGTGAGGTCAAGCTGGACAATATGACTTTGTGTGAATGTTCACTCTAAACTTGAATTTTTAAATGTGGCGCCGAGGTGAAAACCATACCAAATGAGTCAATAGGTGTTGTAGCTAAACTATGAAATCTTGGAGGTTATTAGGTCATGTAAAACAAGATAGGAGTAATATGCTACAAATGAGTGCTCAAGTATTAAAGCTACAAAAATATCTCATGCGTCAATTTTGACTAGTTGATACCACAAATTTGAGGTTTGTAATCGATTGTGGTTGTGAGGTCAAGCTGGACAATATGACTTTGTGAATGTTCACTCTGAACTAGAATTTTTAAATGTGGTGTCGAGGTGAAAACCATACTAAATGAGTCAATAAATGTTGTACCTAAACTATGAAATCCTAAAGGTTTAGTAGGGCATGTAAACGGAGATAGTAGTAATATGCAATTTTGAGGTTTGAATCCATTATCGCTTTGAGGATAACAACTATAAAATTGACGTCAAACCTGGCCGTATGATTTTTTGATGTTGAGGTTAAATACTACAAAATGAGACCATGGATGTTGAGGCTAAACTACAAAATACTAATTGTTTATTGGCGTATTTAAATGTAATTAAGAGTATTTTTCAATTTTTAGGTATCAATTACATCATTGTTTTGAGGTTAAACGCTAAATTATGGATGCACTATTGGCAATGATAGAATAACTACTAAATGAGTGGTGAAGTATGAAGACTACAAAAATCTCTTACGCGTCAATCTTGACTAGTTGATACCACAAATTTGAGGTTTGTAATCTATGGTGGTTTTGACATCAAATCTGGCCATATGATTTTATAATGCTAAGGCTATTGGCAATTCATCTCACTATGGGTGTTAACAACTCTTAAATTGTGGGTTTGACGTCAGATGTGTACCAATGTTGAATGTCACTATGGGTGTTGAGGCTAAACTACAAAATCCTAAAGGTTTATTGGCCCATGTATTCTTAAATAGGAGTATTTTGTAATTTTGAGGTTTTAAATCTATCATGGCTTTGAGGTTAAATGCTAGAGACATGGTGCTAATTTTGGAATAACTATCAAATAAATGCTTAAGTTTGAAGGCTACAGAATCTCTCGTGCTCCACAATTGCCATTTAGAGATACGACAAACTTGAGATTTTTAATCCCTTTCAGTTTTGAGGCCAAAGCCTTTACCATATTATTTTATGAATGTTGAGTCTAAATGAAATATTTTTTCTGGTGGTATCGTACCAAATGGAGTCAATGGGTGTTAAGGCTAAACTATGAAACTTAAGGGTTTTTTGGAGCATCTTTACAAAGATATGAGTACCATGCAATTTTGAGGTTTCAAATCGATAGTGGCTTTGAGGTTTGAAATTAGAATATTGGTTCACTAAGGGCAATGGTTTAATTTTCGCATGGGTGCTTAAGTATTAAGCCTACAAAATCATTCGGCCATCAATTTTGATTAGTTGTTGATACCAAATATTTATAGTGTTTAAACCATTATGGTTTTGACGTCAAACCTGTACCATATGGTGGCTAAACAGTACACAATGAAACTGTGGGTGTTGAGGCTAAACTACAAAATTCTAAAGATTTATTGGTGCATCTATATGTGATTAAGTGTATTTTGCAATTTTAAGGTTTCTATTCCATCACACCTTTGAGGTTAAAAAAACTAGAAAATTTGTGCACTAAGGGCAGTTGTGGATTAATTATCACATTAGTGCTTGAGTATTGTGGTTACAAATTTCATTTCACATCAATTTTGACGATTTGGAGATACCCCATATTTAAGGTGTATAATCCCTTGTGGTTTTGTCGTCAAACCTTGTCATATGATTTTCTAATGTTGAGGTTAATTACTGTAAAATGAGACCCATGGATGTTGAGTTTAAACTACAAAATCGTAATTGTTTATTGGCGAATCTATATGGAATAAATAGTATTTTTCAATTTTGAGGTTTCAGTTACATCATTGTTTTGAGGTTAAACACTATATTATGGGTGCACTATTGGCAATGATTATTATCAAATGAGTGCTCAAGTATTAAAGCTACAAAAATCTTTCATGCATCAATTGTGACTAGTTGTTGATACCACAAATTTGAGGTTCGTAATCTATTGTGGTTGTGAGGCCAAGCTGGACAATATGAATTTGTGAATGTTCACTCTAAACTTGAATTTTTAAATGTGGCGCTGAGGTGAAAGCCATACCAAATGAGTCAATAGGTGTTGTAGCTAAACAATTAAATCCTAGAGGTTTATTAAGGCATGTAAACGAAGATAGGAGTAATATGCAATTTGCAGGTTTGAATCAATCATCACTTTGAGGTTAACAATTATAAAATTAATGGACTAAGGATAATCCTGATTAGTTATGACATTAGTTTCAACTTTGAGTTTTCTAATCCTTAGTGATAATCCTTAGTTTTCTAATCCTTAGGATAATCAAAGGATTAACTACATGTGGATTAACTAAGGATTAGAATTAGAATTATTGGACTAAGGATTAACTAAGGATTAGAATTATTGGACTAAGGATAATCTAATCCTTAGTTTTAAATCGTATCCTTAGGATTAGAAACTTAGGATTATCCTTAGTTGAAACTAGCGATGAGTTTTCTAATCCTTTGAGTTTTCTAATCCTTAGGATTATCCTCAGAATTAGTTTCAATGTTTCGGTTAATCTAAACATTTAGTTCCATTAGAATTATTGGTTTTGAGTTTTCTAATCCATTGTCGGTTTGAGGTCAAACATGTACTATATGATTTTGTGAATGTTGTCTAAACTAAATATTTTGTTTGGTGGTATCGATTTGTAAACAATTCCAAATGAGTCCATGGGTGTTTAGGCTAAAATACAAAATCCTAAATGTTAATCAGAGCATCTACATGAAGATTTGTCATTGCTCTTAGATAAAAACTAGAATATTGGTGCACTAATGATAATGCCGATTAATTATCACATAGGTGCATAATGGTTGAGGGTAGAAAATCCCTCGCGCATCAATTTTGACCATTTGTAGATAGCACAAATTTGAGGTTTCTAATCCATCATGGTTATAAGGTCAAACCGAACCATATGATTTTATGAAGGTTGTGCCTCAACCAAGTACGATTTATCCAAGGTTGTGTCTTAATCAAGGTTTAAAAAGTATGAGATATGTTCTTGTTTATTCATAGATATGTTATAATTTTGATGGATAGGATTTATCCATGGATTAGGTAGGGGATAAGTTTGGTATACAAATAACTATAAATATCTCGAATTTTTCATATATATCCAAATTATTCCAAATTTTCCTTTCCGTCAAATCTTGGATATTGGGTAACCTATAATTTGGGGACATGTGGCACATTCGACATATTTCAATAATAATAAACAATCAAAAGAAAACTTATATCTTCCATCATCTTACTTGACAAACTCTATATTGAGATTTCCGACATTATTTTTTATTTTCTAAACAAAACAATGAGACATGGAAAGTAAAGGGTGACAAACACCATATATATAGGATGACATAACCATTATTGTTATTACTATCCCTTGATGCGTGCTAGAATTGCTTTTTTGTACCTTATAAATGAGGTTACAATGTAAGGCAAGATTGGAAAAACAAATTTAACCTTTTAAATTTAAATTTACAACAATGTTGTGGTTAAAGGGTATCATAGTTAGAAATGCGAAAAGAAAGGACAATTTGGAATCAGATTCTCAAACAGGAATAATGAGAAATTTGCCTTGTCTCATGTATGAATCAAATATTTGGGAATATTTGCATGTCCTTTTGCCAATAGTTAGTCTTGGAAACAACATTGTCAGTATATAGTTATTGAATTCTAGTCTCTGAATATATTATCAATTTTCAATATTTTTTTACTTGCTTTTTATGCTAATGGATAATCTCTCAGAAGTCCTTGCTTGAGAAAATGAGTGTCAAAAGACAATCATATTTTCGTGGTCTATAAACTTTTCCTGAGATTGACTTTACTGAAATTGACACAAACACCCTTTCTCTCTAAGGTGGTGGTCAGCTGGCATGGACCTGATTTCATTAGGGCAGTATAGGAATTTCAAAAAAAAAAATGAAGAGAAAACTCCCAATAATTTACCTGAATGCATTATTATTAGACAACAAAATTCTAACTTGATGACCGAGGAAATTGCTGTGAGTCACTATATAATTGAATACGGTGATGATTCAAATTAGATTCCACAACAAATACATCAAATTAGGTTTTTCTTTTCCCCTGGTTCCCCACCTGGTTTTCATGACAAGGAAATATCCACCAACAGTCATGCTCATAGTTTGATGGATGTGGATGTAAGATTTTGTTAAAGAGAAGGCTTTGCAATGTTATTGTTCACATTAAGAAGTTGGTTAGAGGGTGGATTGACACTATTATCTGGAAATATTGTTCCAAATTCAGAAATTATGATAGGCAGTGGTATTATTTTGTTTATTATATGATGCCATGGTGTTTATTGTTCAGGTTGACACTGCAGGTTGGTTGCAAAGAACAAAACAGGAAAAAGGACCTTCATCATTGAGTATCATGCAGTCCAGAAAAAGTATTATGAGGGCTCGTGTCATTGCTCTGGTGCTGGATGGAGAAGAGGTATTTATTGCATTTTATCTATTTTATTTAGTATTTACCCAGAGAGCATGGATACTACGTAGTAAAAAAATCTTAAGAGAATAGGATGTGGACATGAGAATAATAAAGTAATGAATATAATATATAGAAAATATTTAATGCATCTAAGGGTGTGTTTGGTTTGCATGGAAAACTTGGGAAAAGAAACCAATATTATGAATCTGATTTGGCAGAAAGAATCCTAGAAAAAGATTTGATGTTTGTTTTTTGGTTATCAACGTTTTTCCATTGAAATATTGATGAGTTTCAGGAAGAATATAGTAGATACCTCAATTTTGAGGAGATTAATGGTTAAATTGGGGAAAGGAGGATCAATCACAAAGTCTCCATCTTCAACACAAGATGACGATTAAAGATCGAGTAGAAAAGATGAACTGTGATTGTATCAAACTTGGTATTGAGAAGATGAGGTATGACTAGAATATAGGGTGTATTCTTTTGTATTTGTAGTGTATCCTCCATTGATTTGGGTTTGCCTTGGGATTTAACTTCAACTCATTGCAGATATAAGGAAGATTTGACCAATGCAAGTCAAGAAAGAGATCTGGTAATCCCTCTCGCTGATGGTGCCAGCACAACATAGAGGAGGGTTTGCTAATTAGAGAGAAGAAAAAGAGAGATGATGGGAAAGAGAGAGCATGGAGAAAGAGAGATGGGGGGGATAGAGTGGAGATATAAGCAGACGAGATGGGTTACCTTCGTAAGGTAGGAGAAAATGAGAGCTTGAATTTTTATCAGTATTCATGAGTTTATTTGACAGAAAATAACTACCCATGAGTCGGTTTCAGAAAAGGGGCTTGAACTTGAATTCCCATTAGAGATGGAAAGTTAATGGTCACGCGCACCAAACGCTGGAAAAGTGCAATGACATTGGAACTGAATTTCTATGGAAAACAACCAACCAAACACACCCAGAGGGTGTGTTTGGTTGCATGGAATCCATGAGAGGACCACTTACCTTTAAGGCTAATTTGAGGTGGTAATGATTAACCATTAGGATTTTCATTATATGTGGGACTGGAACTCCCATGGACTTAGGAATCACGTTCTTTGGGGGGAGTAAGGAGTGTGATTCTCATGGGAGACATGTGAAGCTCACATCCAAAGATAATAAGCTCCTAAGAGGAAGATATCCCAATAATTCTTTAGGCCCCATGTTTTGTAGTAATTATATATCCCCTGGGCTCAAAATGGTTTGGTTATTGTTTCTTATGAATATATTGAAATGAGAATCCATTATCGCTATGGTGTATCAATGAAAGGTGATTTCTTTTGAAAGATATTTGGATTATCTATTGTTCCTCTACTCTTGTTGCCCCCCACTAAAAGATTGGCACCGGTTAACCTTTTCTACAAGTTTGAAGTTTTAAAGAGATTAGCAATTTAAATACTAGAACTTGATAAAAACCCATATCAAGTTCCCACAAAAGTTCCGTAATGTGTTTAGTGCTATTTTATTTATTTATTTATTTGACTACTGAAAATGAAAACAACTGGTTTAGTGTAATTTGAGGATTCATAAAGTGATTCTTGCAGAACCATGACTGTGTGACCACCACCCAATCCATGGTTGTCAGTTCACTGTGAATTCCGCTGGAATGTGTCTTACTGATACCATCCAATCCATGGGTATCAGTTTAAATTAAACGCGGAGGCATGACATGAAAAAGTTGTAATGTGTTTAGTGCTATTTTATTATTTATTTATTTATTTGACTACTGAAAATGAAAATGACTGGTGGTGCTGGTGGTGCATGTAAGTTTCGTGTATTAAGGTGTATCTAGGATTCAGCCTGGTTTGCCAAATGGTCCTTAAGATACACGTCGAAAAGCCTTCAACTATCCAATCGTGAACAATATTTGTGAAAGTTGAAAATCAATCCTGAGTAGTATAACTCCCACGCATATAACATTTTGCAATACATATGCACAACATGAGCAAGGCACATGGTGCCAGGGGCAGCACTAGGCCCTTGAAGAGCACTGTCATCAAATTGCAACATCAAAACTAAACATTTCTCAAAAGGCTTACCATGTTGTTGCCACTGTATGCTTCTCAGATTGCAAAAGCCAGAAGTAGCATGAAACATGCTGAAGTAGTTATAGCAAGGAGAGCAGTGGAAGAAGGTCGCGCTCTAGTTGTGATTGTGAACAAGATGGATCTTTTAAGAGGGCCAGAGAACTCGAAGTTATATGAGAAGGTTATCAAGGCTGTTCCTGAAGAAATTCAAACTGTTATCCCTCAGGTTTGTTACTTCGACATTGAATCATGGTATTCTCAATGTAGCTTTTTAGGTTGCTGTTAAACATTTATCTGCAATCAATTTTTTCAACACCTTCCAATGAGCTTTTCTTTTGTTGGTTAAATAATGAATTGGTTTATGCGTAATCAGTTTTAGAAGCCTACCGAGTCTAAATTCTTTTGTAACCCTGATATTGATATGTAAAGCTAGTTCCAACTTTTCATATGCTGAGTGGGCATATTGGCTTATGTAATTTCATTGACCGCCGACATTGACCTGTTTTTGACATGATTGCCAGGTGACGGGGTTACCAGTTATATTTGTTTCAGCATTAGAGGGACGGGGAAGGGTATGGGTCATGCATCAGGCTGTTGAGACATATGAAAAATGGTGTTTAAGATTGTCAACAGCTCGTCTCAACCATTGGCTACAAAAGGTCTGTTTCTTGTGCTGACAAAATCTCCTTTTTCTATTTGTCTGTCTTACGGCTGGCATCTGTGCTTTTATATCTGTTGTCAATCTCAAAACTGAATAGTTTCTCCTTGTTCTTCTTCAGGTTATGGGTAGGCATTCTTGGAAGGATCAAGCAGCACAGCCTAAGATCAAGTACTTTACACAGGTGAAGGCTCGGCCGCCGACATTTGTAGCCTTTGTTGGTGGGAAGACACAATTGTCAGACACAGATATAAGGTTTTTAACCAAGTCCTTGAAGGAAGACTTTGATATAGGAGGGATTCCCATTCGTATTATGCAGCGGTCTGTTCCCAAAAGAGCAGTAAGGGGTATTAGGAGTAGCCAATCCGCAGGAAGAATGCCTGAGAGAATCTTATCTGACAAAAGAAATGTCTCTGACCAGCCAACAACCAGAGAAGTGTTTATTTGATATTTCATGTGACATAGCAGAGAGACACTCTCTGTTGGTTTAGTATCTCTTTTGGTCTCAGTAAAGCAAGTTGTATAAATTATACCTGCCATATTTGTTTATTTATTTATTTGTTCATCTATTTGCTGCTACTACCATTATATGAGCTAAATCTTATTTATAAGTTATCTGCTAAATGAGGTGGGATTAGTACAAAAATCCACAGATTTTGTTGATTAAGTAGATGTTTTAAATGCTCATTTAGGGTGGGCAAGTTTTGTTGCTGAAAACTGAGTATTGTGAAAAACCGCCTATCCATATGCTTCAATATACAAGAACTTGATTAGGATAATGGCAATGTTATTGTGGCCTTTGATAGCAAAGTTTGCATGGATGGATATATATATATGGAATGCAACTCCAACTAATTTCTTCTAGTGTTTGTGCTAAACATAGAGGATGTCTTCTGCTTGTGCAGAGGAAAACTGAAGCTGTGGATTTTCTCTCATTCTATCTTATCGGTGTTTGGTATAATTTTGTATATAGAGGCTGGGGGACTGAGAGAGACTTGTGATTTCAAAGGGTGTCAGATGTTTTAGCCCTCCTCTTTCTACGCCCATGAGGTGAGGGTGGTTCAGGGATTTGCTCTTTATGGGTTGGTAGGTGTGGCCTGTAAATGTGGGACTCGAGTGTGAGTGAGAGTCGTCTATGCTTCTTAGGCTCTTTTTGGTATGGTAAAAGAATGCATAATGCAAAAGTTTATGGCGGTTATATAAATTTGGGTGCTTGATTAATTTTACAGAAAACAGTTATTGAAAATTGAATTCATAACCTTTGCATTTCCTAGTTATAAATTTTTACAAAACTTTGCGGAACTTTCATCTCCTCCTCGAGTACTCTCAACTTTTTCATAAACACTCCAATCACCACCACCTTTACAACCACCATTGTCGCTAGTACCACGACCACCATACCATAACTATCACAACCACCACGCCACCATCACTATCATAGCATAATAACTACAACCAACACCACCTCACAATTACCACCATAATCGTTGTTGTCGCACGTCACCACCATGACCATCCTAACATAACAACCGCCACCACCACCACTATCATTGCATAATCACCACAACGAATACCACCTCACTATTACCACCATAAACGTTGTCGTAGCGCACCACCACCATAACATAACAACCACCGCCGCCGCCATTGCCACTACCACAACCACCATAGTCAACAATAAAAAAATCCCCTTTTAGCGATGACTCGTAGTGCGACGAGGCAAGTTTCGTCGCTCAAAATTAACTTGGCGCGATGACAAATTTACTATTGTTGCGCTTTTACAAAAAATAGTTAACTATTTAACGCAATGCATTGTTTCGTAGCTTAAAAAACCTCTTGCCCGACAAACTTGAAGCCTTCATCGCATAAATAATGTGCGACAAAGTGTCGTCGCTTAAAACCAATTATTTTGTCGCCCTAAAATACCTAGGGCTACGTGTCGGCTACTTTGAACGACCAACTTGAACATCCTAGGGCGACAAACTTTTTCCTCGCCTAAATATATCTTACACGACGAAATTGAAGTCGTCGTTGCATAAATTCTTAGCGACAAAGTATCGTCACTTAAAGCAAGCAATTTTGTCGCCCTAAAACATCATAGGGCAGCAAATTCCTTCGCACGCCACCTGAATTTCAAGAAAGAGTTTCAACAACTTACAAAGGCTTTAAATGCAGGTTTTAGAGCAATCATTTCATATATACAACATCCTGCAGAATGCAAAAAATTCCACATATAAACAACTTAAAAGGTCATTGCAAAACATATGTAGAGTAAAGGTAATGCACCTAAGCAGCTTGAAGTAAAAACCCTTAGCACTCTGCATCTTACACTAAAAAATTGCAAATTGCAAAGTGCAAAATTTGCAACTAACAAAAACAGGCAACAAGTTTTGTAAGCAAAACAGGCAGCAAAGAGTACTCTGTAAAAACAAAGCACTCTTGTCACAAGCCAGAGACTCCAAAAAGAGCATTCTTATCATGCTGAGGACTGTGGAAGCCATTAATGAGAACCCCACTTGCGGTGCCGCTTGGGTAAGTTAATTTGTAGTCTACTATCATGATCTGTGGAACAAAATTGTCTCCATGAGAAAGCTTTCTCTGGTTTCTGGGTACTGTAAGAAATTTTCCACAAGTAATTGTCCAAACTACCAATCGTACACACAAACACATGACACAAAACTCAGCCCAAAACTTGTGACCAGATAATGCAATCACCTAAACTCCCTTGTGACAATGAAAATCATAATTATAATCACATTTAATGGTTTTGTATAACCTGTTGAAATGCTAAAATAACCTCCACAAATTAAGAAAACTACTAATCTCTTTCATCCACATCCATGACAAAAGCCACTGATCACTAAAGTCGAGTATCAACTGGTCCTACTAATCTCAATGGTTCTACTGGAGGAATACATAAGTGAGCTTCACAAGTCTTAAGAATTTCAGTAGGTCCATCAAAAAGTAATGAGAAGTAGGCCTAAAGGGAGTTCCAAAACAGAACACAAATAAATAAATTAGAAAACAAAAATTATGAGTTTGGTAAAAGTCAATTTAGGATTTAAAAATGATATCAAAGTAGTCCCTTCAAGTTAAATACGAAAAAAATAATCTGCTGAAGTTCAGTGAACATAATAACAATTCGGAATTGGACCTTCTAAATAACATATGACTTTTTGAAGTATAGGGCTAAAATTCGCAAGGATGATGAACCAAAGTAATCTCCTTATAGTAGCCTTGGAGGTCTTTAGTTTGCATATACAGTGGGTGTGATTTCAACTTCTTCATGGTAAGCAATGGCTATTTGAAGTTAGGTTGTGCTTTAGGCTTTTTCTTGGCCTTCTCTGACCAAACTGTTCCGAGTATCTATGAGCTCTACGTGAAAACATTCATGAAGCATTAGTTCTCCTAGCAAACATTTGCCATTTAGTTGATAGAATTAACCAGTATAAAATTTAAAAAAATAAAATAAAATGCATCAATTAGAAACAATTTGCAAAAAGAGACAAAAACCTGTTGCTGTACAGAATAAAGAAATATTCAAATAAGCATTTGTAATCCCCCGAAAAAGAAAAAACGATCAGTGGTAATCAAATGAAAACCATACCTTTCGGAGAGGAACCAGGGCAAACAGGCCAACAAAGCATGTCACAAAAAGAAAACCAGTCATCCAACCAACAGCAGGTTCCTTGTAGCTTCCCGGGGCATTCCCCTCTGTATCAACCCCTGCTTGTTCATATGTCTTCTTATTGAGACCCAAAAGGTAGGAACCAAATCCACCTGTCGAGAAACAAATCATAAAATGTTTGGAGCATATTAAACTTAAGATAAATTTCTCTGAAAACACCACGTATTTACAGATTTATAGACTCTAACCTCCAAGTGAAACGACATAACACCCGACTGTACATGTTTGAATTACAGTATTTTTCTGCTCAGTGAATGCAGTCGACACATATCCAACCTTCTTAAGCAGCTTCATCCAGGACCGGATGAACACAAATGCAACAAGAGCTGCAGAGACATTGAGGTTAGGAGTGATCCCAGTTGTGAGGTTAAGCTTCATAATAACAACACTATAAAGGACCCCAATGACAAGACTTGCAACAAGTCCTCTCACTGTGATCTGCTTCGTCCAAGGAGGAATCTCCTTGAACTCACGGCCAACTCGTTTATGTTCCTCATCCAGGTTCTTTGTCTCCATCTCTGTCTTCCGTTTCAAATTTTTTGAAATCATGCCTCCAGATGGAATCTTATCTCCTTGTTCATGCATAAAGAGCTGCATTTGAAAAAACATATCATAGTTATGATCTCTAATTCAGAAGAAATTGTGTAGACTCAAATGCATATATATAGCAACTACAACTACCATGTTAAATCTTGCAAAATATAAGAACCCGAAATCAATGTTTCTCCTCACTACTCACAACAAAATCACGAAATTGCAATAAACAATTCCAATGGGTTTTTACCTGTCTTCAAGCTACTCACCTCTCCAACCTTAACTAAAAAGAACACACTCTGAGATTGCTACTTAAAGACTCGCAGTAGACTAAGTAAATGAAATTATTACCTTTGTCTTTTAAACGTCAGTCTCTAACCTCCTTACTGGTCTTCCTTGCAACTCAATTATTCATTGCAGAGTTCGCCAAGGATTATTCATTGCAGAGTTCGCAGTAGACTAAACCGTTGGCAGGGAAAAACTTTTCTTTGCTTCTTCGATGTGGTGCAAGGATTATAACCTGCAAAATTTATAGGTATTCAGAATTCAAGTTTTTAGGATAGAGGACTGGACTTTGTCAGTAATAAGTTTGTTAACACAACTGACTAATATCAATCATTTTGTATAACACAATTATTTTCAAGGATGATGACGACAAGATTTAGAATGGAGCAACAGGAAGTTTTTGCAAGAGCTCTTAAAACTCATTACAACTGTAATATTAACACATTTATTATCATTTATCACCAAAATGCACACTATTTCATGTTTGCAAGTGTACAAGTCATTCTAAAACTACAATTACTTTCTAATATAGCAAATGAGTATAATAATAATAAATCTCAATATCAACTGAAACATATCTAAGAGGTGTTGCCTACTATTGCATGATTTTTACTGGAATCGAACCACAAACCAGACTCACCTTCACAGTGGGTATAACCATTGCCTACAAACTTTACGCCGTGCACAATAGGGCATTCACAGACTCTTCCTCTAAAAGTATCCTGAAACACAATTTACACAATGTTAAGTTAAATAAATTGTCTACAGACAACAAGAATCAACAGACACAGAGAAAACAAGAATAAAACATCAATTTCTTTCATGGTCTTTTTGTCAGTGGACACCAAAACAATGTTCAGTTCATAAAGCTTGAAAAGAAGGAAAACAGGCATATTGAAAGCCTAACCTAGACACTTCTATTTCTTATCAATCAGTTTAGCAAACACAGCTTAATAAGCTTTGAACCTATTGGAAATCGGTGAGAACTTTCTGATACTTTCTGAGCATATTGATATGGTGTTGGTGCACCTGAATGCTTCCGAACTAGTGTTTCCTCATCAACTTGTATGCTTGTTACTGCAGAAGCCACAAACAACCAATATTTTCTATGAAATTCACGAACAACCATCTGTCTATCAAATCCTCTAATCAAATATTCCTACGTACACCATGGCATATCTGAGTGAATTCTACTGTGCATGCTACTGCCCCAGTCATCAAATGATTGATTAAAAAAAATGCAACAACCACATTCAAACTGAAATACATTATCTATGTGCTCGAATTTCCCCATAAAGCTAGAACAAAGCACAAAACTAACACCATAAGGGACCAGCACTTTAAGCAAACTCCCCCATACAACCAGAACCCAAGAAAATAACCCGAGGTAAAGTGTGTTAGAAACACGACTACACAAAACAACACAAATAATGATTACTGCCATATGTGTAATTTCAGACAAGTGTTACCAATACCTTCTAAGCAAGTTCATTTCAGTCTTTAAAATTAAGAATTAGGATTCCTTGACATGAATTTTTTATGGCTGGTGCTCAGTCTCTAGATGTAGCACTTAAATCTCATTTTTATATGGTTTGTGCTTCTTTTTCTCCCCTTTTAATTTATTTCTTGTTAAAAACATAGCTGCCTCACAAACACTACGAAAGACAGGTCCCTAACAATACATGTCCAACTAGATAAAAAGTTATCTTGATGCCATTTCCATCCAATAATCCCCAAAGTTGGGATAGTTTGTTCCTCTATAAATTAGTTGACATCTATACTGATAAATGGATAAGAAATAATCATCTCTTCAAAGAAAACCTATCCATTATGGTCTCAAGGAAACATTCGGCTTCCATCAAATGGCGTTCTCCATTCGGACACATCATTAACACATGTATAGCCAAATCTCTACACAGCATTTGACAAAAAAATGATAACAAAATTTTGAAGAACTGAAATTATGAAATTATGCAAAATGGTATGGAGAAATTGTCCAATTTTTCGAAAGGAGCAATTTTAATCTTACCCCAGTGATAATGCATACAGGACGAATTGTTGCAGTGGTGTTCAAAGGGAAGCAACGACGGTATGAGTGGGATTTGCAAGGCGAAAACCATAGCTGGAAGTACGAATAGAGAAGAGAGAATCTGTAATGAACATACAAACTCAATTGTTTCCCACAATGTCGACATCACCGAATCAAAACCTCTTCTTCAAAAGCAAACCGGTTCAAAATCATGAAAAAAGGAGAACAACATTAGCAATTTCTCAAATAGAAACCCAATCAAGAAAAGAAATCAAAGCAATTCCATATACCCACTGACGACAATCTCTTTCCTTGCGAACTCACTCACGACAATCTCTCTATCTCTATCTCCTTCTTCTTCGTGCAGCAAAAACAGTGTTGAAACATTCTTCTTCTTCGACGAACTCTCCTTCAAGAACCAGAGAAGGGACGCAAATTTTTTTTTAGGGTTTCGGGAGATCTTTGAGGAGATGGAACAAATTTTAGGATTATAAACTGGGAACGCAAAATTTTTGGAATGAGAACGCAAAATTTGGAGCGGGAATTAGGGGTGGGCAAACGGGTCGAGGATCCGCGGGTTCAAACCGAACCGGACCGTTTTGCTCAAAACGGTCCGGATTTTAATTTTGAGTTTTTTTATACGGTTCGGATCGGTCCGGATCCGTTATAAAACGGTCCGGTCCCGGTTCCTATTTTTTAAAACGAAACGGTCCGGGTTGGACCCGTTTCAAATTGCATTTAATAAAAATTTAAATATCTGTCTCTGTCTCTGACTTTGAGATGATGGAGCAGCAGAAGGAAAAAGAAGAGGAGGAGACGTAAGGAATCCACCAAAACCCCCACTCTCTCTGTCTTTGTTTCCCTCTCCTCTCTCTCTCGAGTCTCTGTCTCTGTCGAGTCAAGAAGCAGTAGCAGCACGAGAAGAAGAAGCAACTCTGTCTCGAGAAGAAGAAGCAGCCTCCTCTCTCTCTGTCTCGAGAGGAGGAGAAGAAGAAGAAGCAGCAGCAGCGAGCTCCTCTCTCTCAGCAGTCTCTGTCTCTGTATCTGAGTTTATGTAGTGATGGATCTCTTTTGTATGATCTCTGTATCTGAGTTTAGGTGATGGATCTCTTTTGTATGGATCTCTTTTGTATGATGGAGTGAGAGAGAGACCTTTGCTATAAACATGGCAAAAGAGAGAGACCTCCTCTTTTGTATGGATCTCTTTATAGCCTCCACTCATGTGGCGTCTGAGATATAAACAGAGAGAGACCTCCTCATTCACTTTTCATAACCTCTACTGTATGACTACCACTTTATATTGCCATTACCATCCAAAGAAATAGACAAATAAATCAGTTCTGAGACCTCTCTGAATCTCTTCAGCCTTGAACCATATCCATATTTTCTCCTTTCACTCACTCACACTCTCTGTCTCGAGAGGAGGAGAAGAAGCAGCAGCAGCATCAGCGAGCTTCTCTCTCTCAGCAGTCTCTGTCTTTGTATCTGAGTTTATGGAGTGATGGATCTCTTTTGTATGATCTCTGTATCTGAGTTTAGGTGATGGATCTCTTTTGTATGGATCTTTTTTGTATGATGGAGTGATGGATCTCGTTTGTATGGATCTCTGTATCTGAGTTTAGGTGATTCAGACTGCTTTTATGGATTGATGATGGATCTCTTTTGTATGATCTGTATGATGGATTTGTATGCTTTTGTATGATCTGTTTATGATGGATAGATGATGGATCTATTTACCAAATTTATTTTTCTGTTTTTTTTTTAAAAGCAATTTTTTCTGTTCTTGATTCAATTGGAACCGTGGAACCGGACCGTTCCAAACGGTTCGAGTTAGGTTCGGTTCCAATGTTAAAAATCAGGGGATTCGGACCGGACCGGATCCGTTAATTTTAAACGGTTCGAGTTAGGTTCCTCCAAATTTGGAACCGATCCGGACCGTGCCCACCCCTAGCGGGAATCGCCCGTAGGAAATCAGACTCCATTTCTCCACACTTTCACGTGCAACACACGTGCCGTTTAGCAACGGTTTTAAGCCGTGGGGCACTATAGCCACGGTTTTTAGCCGTGGCTAACACACCAACGGTTTAGAACCGTGGCCAAGCCTTCCTTTAGCCACGATTTTAGGCCGTTGGCCATTATAGCCACGGTTTTTGGCCGTGGCAAATAAACCAACGGCTTAGAGCCATGGCCACCTCCATGCAGCTAAAAGGGCCTTTTGGCTTAGAGCCAACGGCTTACAAAAACTTTAAAGGCTTTAACCCACAATTTTGAAAGCTTTGTTGGATAATTATGTTTTTTTTCTCGCTTTTGCTCTAATTCTCTATACCCGTTAATTTTCTAATTATTCTTTATATGTTTTGGATAGAAATAAAGATTTTCATGAAAATAATGAGCCGAAAACTGAAATTAGCAATTTTTCAAAGGCTATATAATCCACAACTTTTTAGTTTATTCGATATATATATATATATATATATATTTTCTTGCTATTCTCACACCTGTTTATTATTTTTAACATTTTTATTGGTTTTGGATAGAAATAAACACTTTCAAGGAAAGAATTAGTAAAAAATTAAATATAGCGATTTTACAAAATTTTGAAAGGCTTTAACCCACAATTTTTAAAGCTTTCATGCGAAATTCTATTTTTTTTTCCATTTTATTCTCTAATTCTCTATACTCGTTTAATTTTCTAATTATTCTTTATATGTTTTGGATAGAAATATATATTTTCATGGAAATAGTGAGCTGAAAACTAAAATTAGCAATTTTCACTTTTTCAAAGGCTATAAGCCTATAATCCACAAATTTGCAGTTTTTTAAAATTTCTTTTTAATGTTTTTGCTACTATTCTCCACACCCATTTATTATGTTTTGATTCATTATTTATTTTCGATAGAAACAAACACTTTTAAGGAAAAATAATGAGAATAAAATTGAATATAGCAAATTTACAAAATTTTAAAGGCAAAACCCACAGTTTTGAAAGCTTTGTTTGATAATTTTGTTTTATCGCTTTTGCTCTAATTCTCTATACCCGTTTAATTTTCTAATTATTCCTTATATGTTTTGAATAGAAGTAAATACTTTCATCGAAATAATGATCCGAAAATTGAAATTAGAAATTTGGCACATTTTTCAAAGGCATAATCCACAAATTTGTAGTTTTTTTCGATTTTTTTTTTTTTTTTGCTTTTGCCACTATTCTCCACACCCATTTATTATTTTGTGATTTATTTATTTATTTTGGATAGAAATAAAATCTTTCATGGAAAAGAACGAGACTAAAATTCAATTTAGAGAATTTACAAAAATTTTAAAGGCTTTAACCCACAATTTTGAAAGCTTTATTGGATAATTCTGTTTTTTTTTTTTTTTCACTTTTGCTCTAATTCTCTACACCCATTTTATTTTCTAATTATTGCTTATATGTTTTGGATAGAAATAATTACTTTCCTGGAAATAAGGAGCCGAAATTTGAAATTAGCAATTTTGCACATTTCTCAAAGGCTATCCACAAATTTGTAGTTTTTTGCGAGATTTGCTTTTTATTGCTTTTGCCACTATTCTCCACACCCATTTATTATTTTGTGATTTATTTATTTAATTAGGATAAAAATAAACACTTTCATAGAAAAAGAATGAGACAAAAATTGAATTTAGAGAATTTACAAAAATTTTAAAGGCTTTAACCCACAATTTTGAAAGCTTTGTTGGATAATTCTATTTTTTTTTCGCTTTTTCTCTAATTCTCTAT
Organism: Berberis vulgaris; assembly: GCA_963556465.1. NCBI lineage: Eukaryota > Viridiplantae > Streptophyta > Magnoliopsida > Ranunculales > Berberidaceae > Berberis > Berberis vulgaris. The sequence goes on along the minus strand of OY747125.1, from coordinate 106,170,475 downwards.
ACCCGTTAATTTTCTAATTATTCTTTATATGTTTTGGATAGAAATAAAGATTTTCATGGAAATAATGAGCCGAAAACTAAAATTAGAAATTTTGCACATTTTTCAAAGGTTATATAATCCACAAATTTGTAATTTTTTTATATTTATTTTTAATGCCTTTGGTACTATTCTCCACACCCGTTTATTATTTTGTGATTCTTTATTTATTTTGGATAGAAATAAACACTTTCATTCGAAAAAAAAAAAATGAGACTAAAATTGAATATAGCGAATTTACAAAATTTTAAAGGCTTTAACCCACAGTTTTGAAAGTTTTGTTGGATAATTATAATTTTCCTCTTTTGCTCTAATTCTCTATACCTGTTTAATTTTCTAATTATTCTTTATATGTTTTGGATTGAAATAAAGACTTTCATGGAAATAATGAGCCAAAAATTGAAATTATCAATTTTGCACATTGTTCAAAGGCTAATCCACAAATTTGTAGTTTTTTTTCGATATTTTTTTAATGCTTTGGCCACTATTCTCCACACCCATTTATTATTTTGTGATTATTTATTTATTTTGGATAGACATAAACACTTTCATGGAAAAAGAATGTGACTAAATGTCACACCCCGATTTTTGAAGAAAACGAAAACCCCAAAATTCACGTAGGATTATCCGTTTCCCCAAAACTCGGGACGTGAAATTCAATAACAACTGAAACATTTAGCAGCAACAACTTAAACATGATTTAATTACTGAAATAAATAAAAACTCTAATCAGGAAAAACTGACGTTGCTAGCCCCACTAGCAGAACTCCAGTAACGCTGCTCAAAAGTCTCTAAATCTGAAAGGCTAATCGGCTACACAAAGGAATTAATGTACCCAAGAAGCAAAAGCTCACTCGGGTCAGCAATAAATCTGGTGTGATTAATCTTCATCTCAAAATCAATAAATTCGCACGTGGTAAAAATCAAACTAAACACAAACAACAAACCATCACACCAATAGGTAGTTCCTCAACGAAGCAAATGTGTCATGCAAGAGAACAACAATTTACAAAATTTTGCTCCTCAACGAGACAATAATGTCATCATCCTAATAAGTATGCATTTACTTGTACTTACACTGTAGAAGTTGACTAAGGCAGGTCTGACCTGCAGAAAGATTAGTGGACTTGTCATCCTGCATGAAAATGATTAGAAACAATATAAACGTAATTTATTCATTTTGATTTGAATTTGATTCATCTTTTAACGGATTGATCACTTAGACGATACCACATTCGCACCACCTCTGTGCCCAACATACATGACCGTATGCCTCTCTCATATAAAGGAGGACTTCTCCGTGATCCATGCCCAAGTGGGGACACATCACATACATGCATGCATCACCGGATACTCCTAACTATATGAGCAACCAAAGCCACTCTTGGGCTATGAATGCGCATAAACTCAGGACACATTTTTTATGTATAAATATCAAAGCCGATCTTAGGCATAAATAATGAGACTAAAATTGAATTTAAAGAATTTACAAAAATTTTAAAGGCGTAAACCCACAATTTTGAAAGCTTTGTTGGATAATTCTGTTTTTTTTTTTCCCTTTTGTCCTAATTCTCTATACCCGTATAATTTTCTAATTATTCTTTATATGTTTTGGATAGAAATAAATATTTTCATGGAAATAATGAGCCGAAAACAAAAACTAGCAATTTTGCACATTTTCAAAGGCTATAATCCACAAATTTGTAATTTTTTATATTTCTTTTTAATGCTTTTGGTATTATTCTCCACACCCGTTTATTATTTTGTGATTCTTTATTTATTTTGGATAGAAATAAACAATTTCATGGGAAAAGAATGACACTAAAATTGAATATAGCGAATTTACAAAATTTTAAAGATTTTTTTAAGCCACAGTTTTGAAAGCTTTGTTGGATAATTCTGTTTTTCCTCTTTTGATGTAATTCTCTATACTCGTTTAATTTTCTAATTATTCTTTATATATTTTGGATTGAAATATAGACTTTCATGGAAATAATGAGCCGAAAATTGAAATTAGCAATTTTGCACATTGTTCAAAGGCTATAATCCACAAATTTGTAGTTTTTTTTCAATATTTCCTTTTTAATGCTTTTGCCACTATTCTCCACACCCATTTATTATTTTGGATAGAAATAAACACTTTCATGGAAAAAAGAATGAGACTAAAATTGAATTTAGAGAATTTACGAAAACATTAAAGGCTTTAACCCACGATTTTGAAAGTTTTGTTGGATAATTCTGTTTTTTTACGCTTTTGCTCTAATTCTCTATACCCGTTTAATTTTATAATTATTCTTGATATGTTTTGGATTGAAATAAAAACTTTCATGGAAATAATGAGTCGAAAATTGAAATTAGCAATTTTGCACATTGTTCAAAGGCTATAATCCACAAATTTGTAGTTTTTTTTTTCGATATTTCCTTTTTAATGCTTTTGCCACTATTCTCCACACCCATTTATTATTTTGTGGTTTTTTCAGATCAACTAGAGGTTTAAGGCAAGGCGATCCTCTTTCTCCGTTTCTTTTTGTTATTGCTTCTGAAGTGTTGAGTAGGGGATTGAAAGAGGTTTTCGCTAAAGGAAAAATTGGGTATTATTATACACCCAGGGCCTACAGTCCTATTTCACACCTTCTATATGCAGATGACACCCTCATTTTTATAAATGGAAGAAAGTCCTCAATTAGGGGATGCATGGAGTTCTTGAAACGTTACTGTAAGACTTCGGGGCAGAAAATAAATGAGGGCAAAAGTTCTTTTACTTTGGACGAGAAGGCAGTCGCGGAAAGAATTGTGGTGTTAAAAGTTGCACAAGATTCCAGTTTAAAGAGGCTCCTTTGAAATATTTGGACGGGCCAGTGTTCCAAGGGAGAGTTAAAATTTCATATTTTGAAGATTTGATTGCTAAAATTCAATCTCGTATTCATGGATGGAAGGAAAAATTGTTATCTCCGGGCGGAAGATTAATCTTGATTAGACATGTCCTTAGCTCGATTCCAGTTTACATTCTTAGTACCATGTGTGTACCTGGGAAAGTTTTATCACGGATTAATAGTTTGTTGGCGGACTTCTTTTGGGGGGATTGTGAAGGAAGACTGAAGAAAAAATGGGTGTCATGGGAATTAATATGTTTCCCACAGGAGGAAAAAGGTTTGGGAGTTAGAGACTTGACGGTTGTGATGAAGGCTTTTAGAATCAAGGCTCTTTGGCTACTAATTAATTCAGACTCTTTATGGGCTACTTTTATGAGGACCAAATACTGGTTGCATGGAGTTGCGTTGAATAGTCAACTTGTGAAAGGTGGGTCTTCCCCTTTTTTCAAAGAGATCATGCTTGGAAAATATTTTATTTTTAGTAATTCACTTTGGCGTATTGGAATGGGAAATATCAGTTTTTTTGAGGAAAATTGGAACACGGTAGTTTCTTTCAGGAGGTCGGAGGCATTGGCTGGTCAAGGTCGGAGGCATTGGCTGGTCAAGTTCTTTGGCCTTCAGTTAGCGAAGTGATTTTAACAGATTTTGAATTGGTCAATCCAAATCTCAGAAGTTTGGCTCATAGTCTTTTTGCTGAAAGATTACGTGGTGAGGAATATGGGGATGACAATTGTGTATGGGTGCCAAACTCGAATGGGCTCTTTTCCATTCAATCAGCCTATGACATGCTACGGAGACATGGGAAGGTTAATGCACTATATAAGATGATTTGGCACGACATTCTTCCTTCCAGAATATCAGTTTTTGTGTGGAAGGTGCTCCATAGAGGGGTGCCAGTGGATGGGGAGTTATCCAGGTGCGGGTTGAGTCTAGCCTCTAGATGTAGATGTTGCAACTCGCCAAAGAGCGAATCTTTGAAACATCTCTTTCTGGACGGAGAATTGGCGATGCAGGTGTGGCGCCACTTCGAACAGATATTTGATGTGCACATAAGGAAACCAGCAGAAATTTCCACGGTTCTTGTAATTTGGTTCAAGATTCTCTAAATTCAATTTTAGTCTCATTTTTTCCATGAAAGTGTTTATTTCTATTCAAAATAAATAAAGAATCACAAAATAATAAACGGGTGCAGAGAATAGTAGCAAGAGCATTAAAAAAGAAATATCGAAAAAAACTATAAATTTGTGAATAGCCTTTGAAAAATGTACAAAATTGCTAATTTCAGTTTTTGGCTCACTATTTTCCATGAAAATATTTATTTCTATCCAAAACTTATAAAGAATAATTAGAAATTAAACAGGTATAGAGAATTAGAGCAAAAGTGGAAAAACAAAAACATAATTATCCAACAAATCTTTCAAAATTGTGGGTTTAGCCTTTAAAGTTTTTGTAAATTCTCTAAATTCAATTTTAGACTCATTCTTTTTCAATGAAAGTGTTTATTTCTATACAAAATAAATAAAAAAATTGCATAATAATAAATGGGTGTGGAGAATAGTGGCAAAAGCATTAAAAAGGAAATATCGAAAAAAAACTACAAGTTTGTGGATTATAGCCTTTGAACAATGTGCAAAATTGCTAATTTCAATTTTCCGCTCATTATTTCCATGAAAGTTTTTATTTCAATACAAAACATATAAATAATAATTAGAAAATTAAACAGGTATAGAGAATTAGAGCAAAAGCGAAGAAAAAAAAAAGTTATCCAACAAAGCTTTCAAAATTGTGGGTTCAAGCCCTTAAAATTTCCATGAAAATGTTTATTTCTATCCAAAACATATAAATAATAATTATAAAATTAAATGGGTATAGAGAATTAGAGCATAAGAGGAAAAAAAAAAGTTCACAGCTAACCCCTAGGGGGAGAGAGGGGGACAAAACTTTCAAAATTGTGGGTAGCCTTTAAATTTTTGTAAATTCTCTAAATTCAGTTTTAGTCTCGTTCTTTTTCAATGAAAGTGTTTATTTCTATACATATTAAATAAATTAATCACAAAATAAACAATGGGTATGGAGAATTGTGGAAAAAGCTATAAAAAGGAAATATCGCAAAAAACTACAAATTTGTAGATTATAGCCTTTGAGAAATGTGCAAAATTGCTAATTTAATTTTTTGGCACATTATTTCCATGAAAATCTTTATTTCTATCCAAAACATATAAAGAATAATTAGAAAATTAAATGGGTATAGAGAATTAGAGCAAAAGTGGAAAAAAAAAAAGAGTTATCCAACAAAGCTTTCAAAATTGTGGGTTAAAGCCTTTAAAATTTTTGTAAATTCTCTAAATTCAATTTTAGTTTCGTTCTTTTTTCCATGAAAGTGTTTATTTCTATCCAAGTTAAATAAATAAGTCACAAAGAAATAAATGGGTATGGAGAATAGTGGCAAAAGCATTAAAAAAGATATATCGAAAAAACTACAAATTTGTGGATTATAGCTTTTGAAAAATGTGCAAAATTGCTAATTTAAATTATCGTCTCATTATTTCTGTGAAAGTCTTTATTTCTATCTAAAAGATATAAATAATAATTAGAAAATTAAACGGGCATAGAGAATTGGAGCAAAAACGGAAAAAATAGAATTTTGCATCAAAGCTTTCAAAAATGTGGGTTAAAGCCTTTTTAAAATTTTGTAAAATCGCTATATTCTAATTTTTACTCATTCTTTCATTGAAAGTGTTTATTTTTATCCAAAACCAATAAAAAAATGTTAAAATTAATAAACAGATGTGAGAATAGCAAGATTTTTTAAAAAAATATATAAAAAAACAAAAAATTTGTGGTTAGCCTTTGAAAAATGTGCAAAATTCTAATTTTAGTTTTCGGCTCATTGTTTTCAAGAAAATATTTATTTCTATCGAAAACATATAAAGAATAATTAGAAATTTAAACTGGTATAGAGAATTAGAGCAAAAGGAAAAAAACAAAATTATCCAGCAAAGCTTTCAAAATGGTATGTTTTCGCCTTTAAAATTATTGTGAATTCTCTATATTCAATTTTAGTCTCATTTTTTCCATGAAAGTGTTTATTTCTATCCAAAATAAATAAAGAATCAAAAAATAATAAACGGGTGTGGAGAATAGTAGCAAAAGCATTAAAAAAGAAATATCGAAAAAATAACAAATTTGTGGATAGCCTTTGAAAAATGTGCAAAATTGCTAATTTCAGTTTTTGGCTCACTATTTCCAAGAAAATATTTATTTATACCCAAAACTTAAAAAGAATAATTAGAAAATTAAACGGGTATAGAGAATTAGAGCAAAAGCGGAAAAAAACATAATTATCCAACAAAGCTTTCAAAATTGTGGGTTAAAGCCTTTAATGTTTTCGTAAATTCTCTAAATTCAATTTTTTTTTTTTTAATTTAAACCTCCCGTAGGGAGGGGCAGCTATGGGATGCCAGACCATTAGTACTTATCAAAAAACAAAACGAGGGTACATTACGACTTTACTCGTAAAAAAAACCAAACAAGAATGGACAAAGAGCTTTGCCCAATCAAAATTATCGCAACCCCAGCCACAAGCTGGCTAACAAGACTTGAAGACTAAAAGCCCACTAACAAACACTGAAAACAAACCAAAACACAAAAACATAAAGAAGCACCCAAAAAATAAAAACAGAGTTGCAAGGTAGTGCACCTCCCTGTTTAGTCTGCAGCGTCGCTCCTGCAGCACCAAAAGGCACTTGCATTCCCACACCAAGCAACACACCACACCCTGCAGAGACAACATGTACTGGCTGCATCTTGAAACACCGCGTGCGCTGCAGGCGAAGCAGCAGTGCCATTGCTTGGCACTGCCCAGCAAATGCGCCAAGCTTCCTGCTTTACAGAGAGCACCAAAAAAACAGGCCAGCATCAAAAGCACCAAAAAAAAATAGAGTGCTATTATAGAACCAAAAACAGAGTGCTCCTCGGTCCCAGGCGCAGCATGAATGCACCTTACTGCATCTTTCCTCACCGAAACTTGAGCGCAAAACAGGCCAGGATCCAGCGAGACAGCCTCCCCCTAGCTGAAACGCTGTCTCGACACCACAGACTGCCCCTGCATTCATTCCTCGCAGCTGTTCCACCTGCTTTGCCCCGCAGAAACCAGCCAATGCCGCTAAATAAAACAGATGAATCTGCCTCTATCTTCCCCGTGGCGAATGTACACCGTATGCCATTGGTCCAGCACAAGCAAGCCTGCCACTCTCCTAGGAAGTTCATTCGCACCGAAAGATATAGTCCTATAGTCTCGTTGTGCTTTATCCGATAACGCATCCGCCACCGCGTTGGCCTCTCTATAGATATGTTGGCAATCTAACGTCATTTTAGCCGCCAACAACTTAATCTTCTTCAAAATATTTTCCAATTTTCAAGGTGTCCTTAAACTAGCCACAACAAGTTCTTAGTCCATTTGAACTACCACCTTGTTGAAACCCAAAGAGAGACAAAGGCGAAGGCCCTCAGCTAGAGCCAAATTTTCCGCTTTATTATTGGAACCTGCACCGAAAAATAATTGTTTTCCCACAACACAGAGTCCCCTAGAGTCTCTAATGATCACACCGCCAGATGCCTTGTTCTTACGGGAGGAGTCATCCACATTAAGAGCAACAAAATGTGGCGGAGGGGGTGCCAAAAAACAATTTTGACTGACTTCCTTCTAACTGGGAGCACCTGTAACCCCAAAACCCGTAATGGTGCCTTGTTACAGCTAACTAGTTTAGGAGTTATAAAATTGTTTGCCAAGCGCAGATTACGCCTAACGGTCAAAATCACAAAAGCAGAATTTGGAGAAACATTTTCATATATACACTTGCACCTTTGTTTCCAAATTTCCCATAAAATAAACATAGGTGTAAGAAGGAATAACACACTTGTTTGTGAATTCCGTTAAAGGCGAAAACATACCCTTTTGAAAGCTTTGCTGGAAAATTTTGTTTTTTTTTGCTTTTGCTCTAATTCTCTATACCCGTTTAATTTGCTAATTATTCTTTATATGTTTTCGATAGAAATAAAGATTTTCATGAAAACAATGAGCCGAAAACTGAAATTAGAATTTTGCACATTTTTAAAGGCTATAATCCACAAATATTTAGTTTTTTTTATTTCTTTTTTAAAAAAAAACTTTGCTATTGTCACATCTGTTTATTAATTTTAACATTTTTTTACTGGTTTTGGATAGAAATAAACACTTTCAAGAAAAAAATGAGTAAAATTTTGAATATGGCCATACCCACAATTTTGAAAGTTTGATGCAAAATTCAATTTTTTTCCGTTTTTGCTCTAATTTTCTATGCCCGTTTAATTTTATAATTATTCATTATATCTTTTGGATAAAAATAATGATTTTCATGGAAATGATCTGCCGAAAACTGAAATTAGCAATTTTTTGCACAATTTTCAAAGGCTATATAATCCACAAATTTTCAGTTTATTTGATATTTCTTTATAATCCACAATTCTCTAATTCTCTATAATCCACAATTTACAAAAACTTTAAAGGTTAAAACCCACAATTTTGAAAGCTTTGTTGGATAATTTTGTACATTTTTCAAAGCCTACAATCCACAAAATTTTAGTTTTTTTTATATTTTTTTTCTTTCTATTCTCACATCTGTTTATTAATTTTAACATTTTTTATTGGTTTTGGATAAAAATAAACACTTTCAGGAAAGAATGAGTAAAAATTTGAATATAGCGATTTTACAAAATTTTGAAAGTCTTGCATTTTGAAAGCTTTGATGCAAAATTCTATTTTTTCCGTTTTTGCTCTAATTCTCTAGGCCCGTTTAATTTTTTTAATTATTATTTATATATTTTAGATAGAAATAAAGACTTTCACAGAAATAATGAGAAGAAAATTGAATTAGCAATTTTGCACATTTTTCAAAAGCTATAACCACAAATTTGTAGTTTTTTCTATATAACTTTTTAAATGTTTTTGCCACTATTCTCCATACCAATTTATTATTTTGTGATTCTTTATTTAATCTGGATAGAAATAAACACTTGCATGGCAAAAGAATGAAACTAAAATTGAATATAGAGAATTTACAAAAATTTTAAAGGCGAAAACATACAATTTTGAAAGCTTTGCTGGATAATTATGTTTTTTTTTTCCTTTTGCTCTAATTCTCTATACCCGTTTAATTTTCTAATTATTCTTTATATGTTTTGGATAGAAATAAAGATTTTCATGGAAATAATGAGCCAAAAACTGAAATTGGCAATTTTTCGCACATTTTTCAAAGGCTATATATAATCCACAACTTTTTAGTATATTCGATACTTCTTTTTTTGTTTTAATAATTTTTTTGCTATTCTCATGCCTGTTTATTATTTTTAACATTTTTATTGGTTTTGGATAGAAATAAACACTTTCAAGAAAAGAATGAGTAAAAAATTGAATAGCGATTTTACAAAATTTTGAAAGGCTAAAACCAATAGTTTTGATACCTTTTATGCAAAATTCTACTTTTTCCGTTTTCGCTGTAATTCTCTATACCCGTTTAATTTTATAATTATTCCTTATATGTTTTTGATAGAAATAAAGACTTTCATGGAAATAATGAGCAGAAAATTGAAATTAGCAATTTTGCACGTTTTTCAAAGGCTATAACCTGCAAATTTGTCGTTTTTTTTCGATATTTCCTTTTTATTGCTTTTGCCACTATTCTCCATACAAATTTATTATTTTTAAATTTATTTATTTAATTTTGATAGAAATAAACACTTTCATGGAAATAGAACGAGACTAAAATTGAATTTACAGATTTTACAAAAACTTTAAAAGGCTTTAACCCACAATTATGAAAGCTTTGTTGGATAATTTTGTTTTTTTTTTCGCTTTTGCTCTAATTCTCTACACCCGTTTAATTTTCTAATTATTTCTTATATGTTTTTTATAGAAATAAAGACTTTCATGGAAATAATGAGCCGAAAATTTGAAATTAACAATTTTGCACCTTTTTCAAATGCAATAATCCACAAATTTGTAGTTTTTTGCGATATTTGCTTTTTATTGTTTTTGCCACTATTCTCCACACCCATTTATTATTTTGTGATTTATTTATTTAATTTGGATAGAAATAAAATCTTTCATGGAAAAAGAATAAGACTAAATTTGAATTTAGAGAATTTACAAAAAAGTTAAAGGAAAACCCACAATTTTGAAAGCTTTGTTAGATAATTCTTTTTTTTTTTTTTTGCTTTTGCTCTAATTCTCTCTACCGGTTTAATTTTCTGATTATTTCTTATATGTTTTGGATAGAAATAAAGACTTTCCTGGAAATAATGAGCCGAAATTTGAAATTAGCAATTTTGCACATTTCTCAAAGGCTATATTCCACAAATTTGCAGTTTTTTGCGATATTTGCTTTTTATTGCTTTTGCCACTATTCTCCACACCCATTTTTTATTTTGTGATTTATTTATTTATTTTGGATAGAAATAAACACTTTCATGGAAAAAGAATGAGACTAAAATTGAATTTAGAGAATTTACAAAAAATTTAAAGGCTTTAACCCACAATTTTGAAAGCTTTGTTGGATAATTCTGGTTTTTTTTTTTTCGCTTTTGCTCTAATTCTCTATACCCATTAATTTTCTAATTATTCTTTATATGTTTTGGATAGAAATAAAGATTTTCATGGAAATAATGAGCCGAAAACTAAAATTAGCAATTTTGCACATTTTTCAAAGGCTATAATCCACAAATTTGTAATTTTTTATATTTCTTTTTAATGCCTTTGGTACTATTCTCCACACCCGTTTATTATTTTGTGATTCTTTATTTATTTTGGATAGAAATAAACACTTTCATTGGAAAAGAATGAGACTAAATTTGAATATAGCGAATTTACAAAATTTTAATGGCTTTAACCCACAGTTTTGAAAGCCTTGTTGGATAATTCTAATTTTCCTCTTTTGCTCTAATTCTCTATACCCGTTTAATTTTTTAATTATTGTTTATATGTTTTGGATTGAAATAAAGACTTTCATGGAAATAATGTGCCAAAAATTGAAATTATCAATTTTGCACATAGTTCAAAGGCTAATCCACAAATTTGTAGTTTTTTTTCGATATTTTTTTAATGTTTTTGCCACTATTCTTCACACCCATTTATTATTTTGTGATTCTTTATTTATTTTGGATAGACATAAACACTTTCATGGAAAAATAATGAAAATAAAATTGAATATGGAGAATTTACATAATTTTAAAGGCTTTAACCCACAGTTTTGAAAACTTTGTTTCATAATTCTTTTTACCCGTTTAATTTTCTAATTATTCTTTATATGTTTTGGATAGAAATAAATATTTTCATGGAAATAATGAGCTGAAAACCAAAATTAGCAATTTTCACATTTTTCAAACGATATAAGCCTATATTCCACAAATTTGCATTTTTTTTATATTTCTTTTTAGTGTTTTTGCTACTATTCTCCACACCCGTTTATTATTTTGTGATTCATTATTTATTTTCGATAGAAATAAACACTTTTATGGAAAAATATTGAGAATAAAATTAAATATAGAAAATTTACAAAATTTTAAAGGCTTTAACCGACAATTTTGAAGCTTTGTTTGATAATTCTGTTTTTTTTGCTTTTGCTCTAATTCTCTATACCCGTTTAATTTTCTGATAATTCCTTAAATGTTTTGAATAGAAATAAATACTTTCATGGAAATAATTAGCGGAAAATTGAAATTAGAAATTTCACACATTTTTCAAAGGCTATAATCCATAAATTTGTAGTTTTTTTCGATTTTTTTTTTTTGCAACTATTCTCCACACCCATTTATTATTTTGTGATTTATTTATTTAATTTGGATAGAAATAAACACTTTTATGGAAAAATAATGTGATTAATATTGAATATAGCAAATTTACAAAATTTTAAAGGCTTTAACCCACAATTTTGAAAGCCTTGTTTGATAATTCCGTTTTTTCGCTTTTGCTCTAATTCTCTATAACCGTTTAATTTTATAATTATTCCTTATATGTTTTGAATATAAATAAATACTTTCATGGAAATAATGAGCCGAAAATTGAAATTAGAAATTTTGCACATTTTTCAAAGGCTAATCCACAAATTTGTAATTTTTTTTTTTTTTGCCACTATTCTCCACACCCATTTATTATTTTGTGATTTATTTATTTAATTTGGATAGAAATAAACACTTTCATGGAAAAAGAACGAGGTAGAGAATTTACAAAAAATTTATAGGCTTTAACGCACAATTTTGAAAGCTTTGTTGGATAATTCTGTTTTTTTTTTCGCTTTTGCTCTAATTCTCCATACCCGTTTAATTTTCTAATTATTGTTTATATGTTTTGGATAGAAATAAATATTTTCATAAAAATAATGAGCCGAAAACTAAAATTAGCAATTTTGCACATTTTTCAAAGGCTATAATTCACAAATATGTAGTATTTTTTTATATTTCTTTTTAATGTTTTTGCTACTATTCTCCACACCCGTTTTTTATTTGTGATTCTTTATTTATTTGGGATAGAAATAGACATTTTCATGGAAAAAGAATGAGACTAAAATTGAATATATCGAATTTACAAAATTTTAAAGGCTTTAACCCACAGTTTTGAAAGCTTTGTTGGAAAATTTTGTTTTTCCGCTTTTGCTCTAATTCTCAATACCCATTTAATTTTCTAATTATTCTTTATAAGTTTTGGATATAAAAAAATATTTTTATGAAAAAATTAGCCAAAAACTGAAATTTGCAATTTTGCACATTTTTCAAAGGCTATAATCCACAAATTTGTAGTTTTTTTTATATTTCTTTTTTAATGCTTTTGCTACTATTCTCCACACCCGTTTATCATTTTGTGATTCTTTATTTATTTTGGATAGAAATAAACACTTTCATGAAAAAAGAATGTGACTAAATGTCACGCCCCGATTTTCGAAGAAAACGAAAATCCCAAAATTCACGTAGGATCTGTTTTCCCAAAACTCGAGACGTGAAATTCAATAACAACTAAAACATTTAGCAACAACAACTTAAACATGATTTAATTACTGAAATAAATAAAAAAATCTAATCAGGAAAAACTGGCGTTGCTAGCCCCACTAGCAGAACTCCAGTAACGCTACTCAAAAGTCTCTAAATCTGAAAGGCTAATCGGCTACATTCACAACGGAATGTACCCAAGAAGCTAAAGCTCACTCGGGTCAGCAATAAAGCTGGTGTGAGTAATCTTCATCCCAAAATCAATAAATTCGCACGTGGTAAAAATCAAATTAAACACAAACAACAAACCATCACATCAATAGGTAGTTCCTCAAGGTGGCAAATGTGTCATGCAAGAGAACCACAATTTACAAAATTTAGCTCCTCAACGAGACAATAATGTCATCATCCTAATAAGTAAATATGCACTTACTTGTACTTACACTGTAGAAGTTGACTAAGGCAGGTCTGACCTGCAGAAAGATTAGTGGACTTGCCATCCTGCATGAAAATGATTAGAAACAATATAAACGTAATTTATTCATTTTGATTTGAATTTGATTCATCTTTTAACGGATTGATCACTTCGACGATTCCACATTCGCACCACCTATGTGCCCAACATACATGCCCGTATGCCTCTCTCATATAAAGGAGGACTTCTCCGTGATCCATGCCCAAGTGGGGACACATCACATACAGGCATGCATCACCGAATACTCCTAACTATATGAGGAACCAAAGCCACTCTTGGGCTATCAATGCGGATAAACTCAGGACACATTTTTTACGGATAAATATCAAAGCCTATCTTAGGCATAAATAATAAGACTAAAATTGAATTTAAAGAATTTACAAAAAAATTAAAGGCTTTAACCCACAATTTTAAAAGCTTTGTTGGATAATTCTTTTCTTTTTTTTTTTCCTTTTGCCCTAATTCTCTATACCCGTATAATTTTTTAATTATTCTTTATATGTTTTGGATAGAAATAAAGATTTTCATGGAAATAATGAGCCGAAAACTAAAATGAGCAATTTTGCACATTTTCAAAGGCTATAATCCACAAATTTGTAATTTTTTATATTTCTTTTTCATGCTTTTGGTACTATTCTCCACACTCGTTTATTATTTTGTGATTCTTTATTTATTTTGGATAGAAATAAACAATTTCATGGGAAAAGAATGAGACTAAAATTGAATATAGCGAATTTACAAAATTTTAAAGGCTTTTTTAAGCCACAGTTTTGAAAGCTTTGTTGGATAATTTTGTTTTTCCTCTTCTGCTGTAATTCTCTATACTCGTTTAATTTTCTAATTATTCTTTATAAGATTTGGATTGAAATAAAGACTTTCATGGAAATAATGAGCCGAAAATTGAAATTAGCAATTTTGCACATTGTTCAAAGGCTATAATCCACAAATTTGTAGTTTTTTTTCAATATTTCCTTTTTAATGCTTTTGCCACTATTCTCCACACCCATTTATTATTTTGGATAGAAATAAACACTTTCATGGAAACAAAGAATGAGACTAAAATTGAATTTAGAGAATTTACGAAAACATTAAAGGCTTTGACCCACGATTTTGAAAGTTTTGTTGGATAATTCTGTGTTTTTACGCTTTTGCTCTAATTCTCTATACCCGTTCAATTTTCTAATTATTATTTATATGTTTTGGATTGAAACAAAAACTTTCATGGAAATAATGAGCCGAAAATTAAAATTAGGCAATAATCCACAAATTTGTAATTTTTTGCGATATTCCCTTTTTATTGCTTTTGCCACAATTCTCCACACCCATTTTTTATTTTGTGATTTATTTATTTAATATGGATAGAAATAAAAACATTCATGGAATTTGAAATTAGCAATTTTGCACATTGTTCAAAGGCTATATAATCCACAAATTTGTAGTTTTTTTCGATATTTCTTTTTTAATGCTCTTGCTACTATTCTCCGCACCCATTTATTTTTTTGGGATTCTTTATTTATTTTGGATAGAAATAAACACTTTCATGGAAAAAATGAGACTAAAATTGAATTTAGAGAATTTACAAACATTTTAAAGGCGAAAACATACCATTTTGAAAGCTTTGCTGGAAAATTTTGTATTTTTGCTTTTGCTCTAATTCTCTATACCCGTTTAATTTTTTAATTATTCTTTATATGTTTTCGATAGAAATAAAGATTTTCATGAAAACAATGAGCCAAAAACTAAAATTAGAATTTTGCACATTTTTAAAGGCAATAATCCACAAATATTTAGTTTTTTTGATATTTCTTTTTAAAAAAATTTCTTGCTATTGTCATATCTGTTTATTAATTTTAACATTTTTTACTGGTTTTGGATAAAAATAAACACTTTCAAGGAAAGAATGAGTAAAATTTTGGACGGCTTTTAACCCACAATTTTGAAAGCTTTGATGCAAAATTCAGTTTTTTCCACTTTTTCTCTAATTCTCTATGTCTGTTAAATTTTATAATTATTCATTATATGTTTTGGATAGAAATAAAGATTTTCATGGAAATAATGAGCCGAAAACTGAAATTAGCAATTTTTTGCACATTTTTCAAAGGGTATATAATCCACAAATTTTTATTTTATTCGATATTTCTTTTTTTTTCTGCTATTCTCATACCTGTTTATTTTTTTGCACATTTTTCAAAGGCTATATAATCAACAAATTTTTAGTTTATTTGATATATATATATACATTTTTTGTTAAAATTTTCTTGCTATTGTCATACCTGTTTATTATTTTTATCATTTTTATTGGTTTTAGATAGAAATAAAAACTTTCAAGGAAAGAATCAGTAAAAAAAATTGAATATAGCGATTTTACAAAATTTTGAAAGGCTTTAACCCACAATTTTGATAGCTTTGATGCAAAATTTTGTTTTTTCCGTTTTATTCTCTAATTCTCTGTACCCGTTTAATTTTCTAATTATTGCTTATATGTTTTTGGTAGAAATAAACACTTTCATCGAAATAATGAGCCGAAAAATGAAATTAGCAATTTTACACATTTTTCAAAGGCTATAACCCACAAATTTGTAGTTTTTTTTTTCGATATTTCCTTTTTGTTGCTTTTGCCACTATTCTCCACCCCCTTTTATTATTTTGTGATTTATTTATTTATTTTGGATAGAAATAAACACTTTCATGGAAAAAGAATGATACTAAAATTGAATTTAGAGAATTTACAAAAAATTTAAAATCTTTAACCCACAATTTTGAAAGCTTTGTTGGATAATTCTGTTTTTTTTTTTTTTCGCTTTTGCTTTAATTCTCTACACCCGTTTAATTTTATAATTATTACTTATATGTTTTGGATAGAAATAAAGGCTTTCATGGAAATAATGAGCCGAAAATTGAAATTAGCAATTTTGCACATTTTTCAAAGGCTCCACAAATTTGTAGTTTTTTCGATATTTGTTTTTTATTGCTTTTGCCACTATTCTCCACACCCATTTATTATTTTGTGATTTATTTATTTATTTTGGATAGAAATAAACACTTTCATGGAAAAAGAATGAGACTAAAATTAAATTTAGAGAATTTACAAAAATTTTAAAGGCTTTAACCCCCAATTTTGAAAGCTTTGTTGGATAATTCTGTTTTTTCTTTTTCACTTATGCTCTAATTCTCAATACCCGTTAATTTTCTAATTATTGTTTATATGTTTTGGATAGAAAAAAAATTTTCTTAGAAATAATGAGCCGAAAACTAAAATAGCAATTTTGCACATTTTTCAAAGGCTATAATCCACAAATTTGTAATTTTTTTATATTTCTTTTTAATGCCTTTGGTCCTATTCTCCACACCCATTTATTATTTTGTGATTCTTTATTTATTTTGGATAGAAATAAACACTTTCATGGGAAAAGAATGAGAACAAAATTGAATATAGCGAATTTACAAAATTTTAAAGGCTTTAACCCACAGTTTTGAAAGCTTTGTTGGATAATTCTGTTTTTCCTCTTTTGCTCGAATTCTCTATACCCGTTTAATTTTCTAATTATTCTTTAAAACTTTCTTCAAACCCACAATTCTCTAATTCTCTATAATCCACAATTTACAAAAACTTTAAAGGTTAAAACCCACAATTTTGAAAGCTTTGTCTGATAGCTTTGTACATTTTTCAAAGTCTATAATCCACAAAATTTTAGTTTTTTTATTTTTTTTTCTTGCTATTCTCACATCTGTTTATTAATTTTAACATTTTTTTATTGGTTTTGGATAAAAATAAACACTTTCGAGGAAAGAATGAGTAAAATTTTGAATATAGCGATTTTACAAAATTTTGAAAGGCTAAAACCCACAATTTTGAAAGCTTTTATGCGAAATTCTATTTTTTCCGTTTTATTCTCTAATTCTCTATACCCGTTTAATTTTCTAATTATTCTTTATATGTTTTGTATAGAAATAAAGAATTTCATCGAAATAATTTTCTAATTATTCTTTATATGTTTTGCACTTTTTCCAAAGGCTATAATCAACGAATTTGTAATTTTTTCGATATTTTTTTAATACTTTTGCCACTATTCTCCACACCCATTTATTATTTTGTGATTCTTCATTTATTTTGGATAGAAATAAACACTTTCATGGAAAAATAATGAAACTAAAATTGAATATTGAGAATTTACAAAATTTTAAAGGATTTAAACCACAGTTTTCAAAACTTTCTTTGATAATTCTCTATACCTGTTTAATTTTCTAATTATTCTTTATATGTTTTGGATAGAAATAAATATTTTCATGGAAATAATGAGCTGAAAACAAAAATTAGCAATTATCACATTTTTCAAAGGCTATAAGCCTATAATCCACAAATTTGCAGTTTTTTTATATTTCTTTTTTAATGTTTTTGCTACTATTCTCCATACCCGTTTATTATTTTGTGATTCATTATTTAATTTCGATAGAAATAAACACTTTTTATGGAAAAATAATGAGAATAAAATTGAATATAGCAAATTTACAAAATTTTAAAGGCTTTAACCCACAGTTTTGAAAGCTTTGTTCGATAATTCTGTTTTTTCGCTTTTGCTATAATTCTCTATACCCGTTTATATTTCTAATTATTCCTTATATGTTTTCAATAGAAATAAATACTTTCATGGAAATAATGAGCTGAAAATTGAAATTAGAAATTTGGCACATTTTTCAAAGGCTATAATCCACAAATTTGTAGTTTTTTTTTATATTATCTTTTTTTTTTTTTTGCTTTTG